>WAAF01002082.1:0-23673 GCA_013400475.1 Tricholaema leucomelas | reverse complement strand
TTTTTTAATTATAATTTACTTCACTCAACATTCCTCCAGAAGGGCAATAATCTCCTTTGGAGGCAGCATTGTCATTTTGCTCTGTGTTTCTACAGAAACCTCATGCAGTTTTTCTGTACCCCGGTGAACCTCTTCTGTTGGTAAGCAACAATTTAAAATGTGGTGCCTCTCAAAAAGAAAGCTTGGAAAAAAATTCAGGTTCACTCAAATGCATTGTCATTTTGCTCTGTGTTTCTACAGAAACCTCATGCAGTTTTTCTGTACCCCGGTGAACCTCTTCTGTTGGTAAGCAACAATTTAAAATGTGGTGCCTCTCAAAAAGAAAGCTTGGAAAAAATTCAGGTTCACTCAAATGCAGGCTGAATTTCTGAGACTACCTGGTGTAGACAGACACCATTTCACTTCAGCTGTAGGCTAAAGTCAGACAGAACTGTTGAATCCACTAAGTTACAGCAAATTCTATTCTCTTGATACTTGCCTCATTATTACAAGAAAATACCTCAATGGATTGGTTAGATTATTTTTTACTTGCTGCCAACAGAATAGTAGGGGAAAGAATGATTTCAGAATCCTTACTTCTGGTGAAATGCAAGGGGTAAACTTTCACAGCCATTTATCAAAAAATGTTATTTCAATGTTAGTTACTAGTTAGTTGACCAAATTTAAGAGATGATGAAGGAATAAATAAAGTGTTCATGAGACCATACAAAATCTATTTACTTGGTTTTTTTGAGTCAAATGGTCCTTTACATTGCTTTTTTAACTTTCTTTATGTTATAAGCCTGACTCACATCCTGGATTCAGCCTTTTCATTAAAACCAAGTGACGCATGAACATCAATTATTGACATTTTTTTANGAATGGGGTTATGGTGTTTAGAGTTTAATACACACAGGACAAAATTATTCTCCAGTGCAGGAAGCTGGGTAACTTCTCTTCTTGCTTATACTTGTGTAAACATGAGAAGTAACATAATTAGCTGTATCATTCAATTCATTAACACTACCTGCAAATTGTAATCCATATTCCACATCAGGGCTTTGAAAGGAAAATATGCCAATTCCATTTGTTCCATCTTGCTTAAGTACAAGCTGCCACATGCTGTTAAGGTGGTGCAAACAACATCTGAAAAGTCACATCAGAGATACACGTTACTTTCACAACTAAAATAATCAGAAGCACTGAAGTCACCATGTGCCTACATCTTTCCATGGTGCTTTGCAACAGCTGTTATGCTACTAAGTTTTCAGGAATCCACGACCTTACAGAATTTCTGTCTCCTAATAAGGCTTTATGGAGACTTTTCAATATTTTCCTTCAGAGACCAGGCAACCAAAAGACTTAAAATCAACTTACAGTGATGGCAAAACTTGAAACTCTTCAGGACAATGTAACATAGACATGGTAAAGTATGGGGACTACTTATTTGGAATACAGCACACCAAGACATGGAGGGCAGTCATGGTCATGGGCAGAAGACAAACTCATCCTGGGGAAACATAATCAATTTAACTTATACAGCAAAGACACCATCAATTTACCAGGTACTAGAATGTGCAAACCTGCACTTGGAAGAGGTAAACTCTATTTCAAAGAGAGAATACCATCACAGAATCACAACAAAAATACATTTTAAGCAATTTCTTTTTAACTGCAGCATTTGTGGGTTTGTAACTTGCAGGCACTTGATTTCAACACCCAGATAATTTTACTTCTGATAAAATGATGCCTATAAACTATGGTTCCTTTGATTTGCTTCTAACTCTATTCAACACTGTGGTGGTTTGGGTGTTACCCACCCCACATACACTTTAGAAATCACCCAGACTAGACCCAGCCAGCTCTGGAAATATGAATGAAGCTTATTNATTTTTTTTTTTTTTTTTTGCTTTGTCTGTCTTCAGCAACATCTGAAGCTCCAAAGTCAGCCTGAAAATCTCAGACAGGGAGAGAATACATACACACACAAAAAATGAACAACCTCAATTCAGAAATATTAAACCATCTTACTGTTCCAATGCAGTAACACCGGGTACTTAAGGAAATCCATTCTCATTTGAGTCATCCAAACACCAGTGTCAGCTTGACACTGCAATGGGTCAAAAAGCACATCTCACATCTATAAAGTAAGCCTTCATTTCTTTGTTGCCACAAAGTGATTTTGAAAACATAAGTATATCTGACAGTTGCTTTTGATCAGTAGCAGGTTAAAACTAAATCACACCAAGAAAAGGCCAGCATATAGCCTATGTCTTGTTTGCATTTGATATTGTAATAGATAAATGCATTAATTCGATTTTAAGCATTCTGAAGACATTAAACTTTCACTGATGAGAATAGTATAGCTCTTGATGGTTTCATCAAAGGTAGGATATAAGACTTAGCAAATGAAATAACAAAAATTTGCAGAGATTAGGGAAGCCATAAAATATCACAAAGAAAAAAGAAGGTCCTGTGGCCAAGATCAAGAAAGGGTTCTACAGGAAATAGAAATCAGCATTCAAAGCTGATGTCACAATTGATGCCACAATTGCACAGGAAGTGAGAATTTGGTCATTAAATGAAAGTGAAAAAAAAGAAGAACAAACAAAAAACCCCCAAATTTAAATAGCTGTCATTTCAGTGAAAGTAATAATGGGAACTCCCTCCTTGGTGAAATCAGAAGCAGTAACTCTCAGAGTTCTGCATCTGATTCCAGGTACTATAATTGAAAAACATATATTGATAAGGAAAAGAGTTAGAAATAGGTTTCAATAAGGAAATGGTGGCAAAGAGATGAAAAAGCACTAGGTTCTATTAAATACAAACAAAGAAAAGACATTCAAGACAGAAGGATAAGGCAACATTCCTCAAATAAGTGTATGATTATATAAAGAGAATTATGACCATTTGTTCTTCCTGTAAGTCATTGGCAGCACAACAGGTTTCAAATACAAATGATAGATTATAAAGAAAGCTGTGCTGAAGAATAGCAAAAGCTCTCAAACTGTGAAGGAACAAAAAGCTTCTGTGACTTGTGGAACATCCTTCCCTCTGGAATTTCTTTCCCAACAGCTTAGGCAAGCAGTTTCAGCCATGGCCTACATCCATATTTTTATTAAAAACAAAGAGATGACCTCCACAGTGTCTTTGACCTCTCGTTGTGGTCTACACTCACCCAGGCAACTCTAACACCATGGAGCCACCCTCTCTCTCCTACTCTCATCTTGAGGGGCAGAAAGGACAAAATATAACCAAAAAATCAACAAAAGACAGGAAGGACTCACTCAATAGTTATGGTCATGGGCAAAAGACAGGTTCAATTTGAGGAAACAAAGTAAATTTAGCTTAAACAATGAAACCATCACAAATTCAACAATTGAACCAAAGTATGAGAACTAATGTTAGATACAACTGGATCTTAAGTATGCCTTCTTCCACTTCTCCTTTGGTACTGGACCCAACTTTGCTTCCAGTTCTCTAACTCCCACCTACAACTGCGATAAGGGGCAGGAAAAGGGGATTGCAATCAGTTGTTCCGTGTTGTTTCTGGTGCTTCTTCCTCCATGGGGAAAAAACTCACCACAGTCCTCTTCTACTGCAATGTGTTACCTCTCCCACAGGAGACAGCCCTCCACTAACTTCTCCCATCAGTGTAAATCTCTTCTGTAGCTATAATCTTCCCAGATATGGACTGTTCCAGTGTGAGTTTCTCCCAGAGTCACACACTTCTTTGAGGTCGTTTCTCTCCTCCCGCATGTAGTCCTTCATGGCTTGCAGACAGAACTCTGCCCCACTGCTGATCTCTAAGGGCTGCAAGGTCTCAGCCTGCATCTCACCACAGGCCTATGGGGAAAGGCTGCTCCAGGTTGCCTGCCCCACTCCTTCCTCCCTGGCTACCATACTCTATGGTTGCCTTTACCAGTCTCACTCCTCTCACAAGCAATGAATTCCCTTAACTAAAGAACTTGCCCAATAGTTTTTTCTCCTCTTATATACATTTATCACAGAGGTGCTTCCACTGTCACTGATTGGCTCTGTCTTGGCCAGAGGTGGGACTGACTTGGAAGTGTCTTACAAGAACCACATCAGTAGCTCCCTGCTTGACTACCCAAACCGCTCTAGACACAAACCTATGACACCTCTAAACATGCATTTCTCTACATTAAAGTACTCTGAAAGTAATAGCAATGGAGGGACAATCAGGGCAACACAGGGTTATACAAAGGCTCATCTCAAGATTTTTCTGTCCTCTCTTTGCCCACTCTACAGCAGCTGAGAAAATTACTGTGCTACTGGCTTTGAACCTGCTTGACACCTTCCTTTGTTTCTGAAAGGCAAGCTGACGTGTGACTTGACGTGGTAACAATGTCACCTTGTTAGAAACTCCTCTCCAAGCTGTGACTTTGCAGTGTCAGAAGAAGGCCATTTTTGATTCAGTCTTTAACAGCAAACCAGTTGTTCTCTCTGTGGCCGACACCTGGGTTGGATAACAGGGACAGGGAGCAGAATGAAGCCTTCACAACCCAAGGGGGAACGAGTAGTGACCTACTACACCACTAAGACACACAAAAGTCTATGGGGCCAGAATAGGATCCGCTATCAGTAATCCTGGCTGACCACAGAGGCCACAGTTGACTGGAGATTAGTAGATGTGACATCCACCTATAAGAAGAGCCAGAGAGAGGATTGAGGAAATGTGCTAGTTTGAGCTGCAGGCCTGTCAGTAAGATCTCGGTGCCAGGGAAGGTTGCACAGCAAATCATCCTGAGTGCCATCAAGAGGCACATACACAACATGGAATTAATGAAGCCCAGCCACCATGGGCTTACAAAGGGTAGGTTCTGTTTGACTAAACTGATCTCCTTCTATGACAAGATGATGTGATTAGTAGATGAGGGAAAGGCTCTGGAGGTTGTTTGCTCCCAAGCCTGTGGCACCATTTCCCACAGCATTCTCATGGATAAACTGGATGCTAAGAGCTTGGATAAGTGCACTCTTCACTGGGTAAAATACTGGATGGATGGCCAGGCTCAAAGAGTGATGACAAATGGAGTTAAATCCACTTGGTGTCTCATCACAAGTGGTGTTCCCCTGGACTCAATACTAAGGGCAACTCTCTTTAATATCTTTATCAATCATCAAGATGAGGGGATTGAGGGCAAGTTTGCAGATGATACCAAAGTAAGTAGGAATATTGATCTGCTTGAGGAAGGCTCTACAGAGGAATCTGGACAGGCTGTATCAGTAAGTTGAGGTCAGTGAAAAGAGATTCAGCAAAGGTAAGTGCTGAGGCCTGCACTTCCATCATGACAACTCCATGCAATGCTACAAGCTTGAAGCAGAGTGACTGGAAAACTGCCTAGTGGAAAAGGACCTGGTGTTGTGGGCCAAAAAGATCAATAGCATACATATTTCAGAAATGATGTGGTCACCACAGACAGGGAAGTGATCATCCTGCTCTACCCTGGACTGATGGGGCTGCTCTCAAATCCTGTGTTCAGTTTTGAGCCCCTCACAACAAGAAAGACTTCAAAGTCCTGAAGCACATCCAAAGGAAAGCAGCGAAGCTGGTAAAGTGTCTAGAACACAAGCCACTTGAGAACTGACTGAAGGAACTTGTTTAATCTGGAGAAAAAAAAGGCTGACAGTATCACTCTACAACTACTTGAAAGGAGGTTGTAGTGAAATGAGTATTGATGTCTCTTCCCAAGTAACAAGTGATAGGACAAGATGAAATGGTCTCGAGTTGCATCAGAGGATGTTTAGGTTGGACATTAGTAAAATGTTCATCACTGAAAGAGTTGTGAAGCACTGAAACAGTCTGCCTGGGAAGTGGCTGAGTTACCATCCCTGAAGGCGGTTTTAAAATGTGTGTTTCTGGCATTTAGTAACATGGTTTAGTGGTGGAGTTGGCAGTGTCAGTTTACCAGTTAGACTTGATGATTTTAAGGATCTTTTCCAATCTAAACTTTTCTGTGCTTCTGTGACTTTGAGAAAATACAAAGAGCCTGTGTGCTCTCTCAGCTATGATCCCTTGCTATGCTGAAAAATGGATATCCTCAGCCACCCCACTTGTGTGTTGGAAAGACACAAGTATCTTGGAAAGACAAACACAATTCTTTATCAGCAAAGGTAAGGACTGGATAGCGTCAAGCCAGGATTTCCGTATGGCTATTCTTAACTTCAGTTGGCATCTATCTGGATGAGCCATTTCCTCATACCCCACGGGAAGGTTTTATATTACCTCTAGTAAATCTGCCAATCCTCAGAGGCAGCTGTGATTTAGGCATGGGCCTAAACCATGTAGACAGCTCCTGAGCCACCATAAACTGGCTTTATTCCCTGTGTCTGCAAACAAATGCTTTTCACCAGATGGAGATCTACTCTCTACTGATACCTTCAGAAAATGCTTGCTCTTTGCACCATCACAATAAAGTAGGATTCATGTGTAAGAATACAGGAGTATATTCTGCTAGGAAACAGGGTTGCAAAAGCTGGAAACACTCGGAGTGTGTCCATGTGTCTCTGCGTGTGTGTAGATACATACATGTATGTGTAGAGAAACAGATGCACAGCCTAAACCGCCCTGCTTCAGACACAAAATAATCAGCTTTTGCATAAGGCTTGAGATCTGCTATTTCACCTTCCTTATTCCAATTTGCTTTCTTTTTTTGCCAATCTTAGATTAAATCAGATATGAAAACAATTGCAAGAATCTTGTAATGATGGTGGGAAAATGTGTTTATATTTCTTAGTTAGATATAGCAAATATAGTTGTGCTCATTCTGATGATGGTTCCCATCATGAACAAAGAAGGTCTTGATTATTTTTGTTTATGTCAGTTCACTGCAGTGCAGCATTTCATGACATACAGATTTTTTTATGATGATTTGAATGAGATGCAGAACAAGATTTGGCATAATAAAATATTAATTAATATTTTTAATAAAATATCACTTTCCTAATATGTATTTGTCACTAGAGTGACAAACCACAGCCACTACACTGCAGTGGCTTTCTCCATTTTTTGTTCCTTGAGATGTCTTTTGTGCTTGAAATGTCTTTTCTGCTTGATTTTTTTTCCTGAGCAAAATAATTTGTGGGTTCCTACTATTTGGTTAACAGCAGACTTCATATGTGAACAGCTTGCAGCAGTGTGAATACAAAAAAATATGCAGGTGAGAGGGAAATTTGTACACACAGACATACTTCAATTAAAATAAAAAACACCAAAACCACACAAAGCCACTTAGAGATTGTAACAAGATTTTGCAGCCAGATTTGGCTTGCTGTCTAAAAGCATCATGATCCTACTTACAATAAAGTACATCCCAAGCACAAATACAGGCTGGGCAGTGACTGGCTGGAGAGCAGCCCTGAGGAAAGGGACTTGGGGATGCTGGTGGACAAGAAGCTCAACATGAGCCAGCAGTGTGCACTTGCAGCCCAGAGGGCCAAACAGATCCTGGGCTGCATCAGGAGAAGTGTGGCCAGCAGGTCGAGGGAGGTGATTCTCCTCCTTTTCTCCACTCTGGTGAGACCTCACTTGGAGTACTGCATCCAGTTCTGGAGCCCCCATTACAAGAAGGATGTGGACATGCTGGAACATGTCCAGAGAAGGGCCATGAGGACATTCAGAGGGCTGGAGCAGCTCTGCTATGAGGACAGGCTGAAAGAGTTGGAGCTGTTCAGTTTGGAAAAGAGGACAGTCCAAGGTGACCTTCCAGTATCTGAAGGAGGCCTACAAAGAAAAAGCTGGGGAAGGACTTTTTAGGCTATCAGAGAGAGACAGGACTAGGGGGAATGAAGTTGGAGTTGGGTAGGTTCAGACTGGATGTGAGGAGGAAGTTGTTCAGCATGAGAGTGGTGAGAGGCTGAAATGGGTTGCCCAGGGAGGTGGTTGAGGCCTCATCCCTGGAGGTGTTTAAGGCCAGGCTGGATGAGGCTCTGGCCAGCCTGCTCTAGGGTCGGGTGTCCCTGCCCATGGCAGGGGGGTTGGAACTAGATGATCCTTGTGGTCCCGTCCAACCCTGACCGATTCTATGATTCCACATACTGCTCCATATGGCCACAACAGAAAAGAATCAAAGCTGGAGCTCTCTCTGTGACTCTGTAATACCCTCTTCTTTGTTGGTGCACCAAACCTGAACGTCCTGCTCTCACAACTGCTTCCACCGTTTCCACGCCGCTTTTCCCCTCCGTTTCACAACTCATCCCTGCCATCTTGTGGGAGAAAAGGTGCATTGTTAGGTCAACAAAAAATGATGAAAACAAAGATTTTGTGCTCTGAGGACGTTGCTAGCCGTCAGGCAAAAAAAAACCCGCTTCGTGTTGCAACTAAAGAGCGTAACATTCATACACGAAATGTAAAAAATAATTAAAACTGGACAAATACTAATTTCGTCACTTCTAAACATTTGCCAACAAAATTATAGCATCTTGTTCTCAAAGAGAACTCTCTAGACCTTTAAAGGTGGAATATTAAGTACATGCTAATACAACTCATAATACACCCACACAGCATGTTAATATACTTTATAAATTGACATTGGTGAGGGCACAGAGTGTTTACTCAGCAAATTTGTTGACGACACCAAGCTGGGAGGCTTGGCTGATACAGCTGCAGGCTGTGCGGCCATCCAGCGAGACCTGGACAGACTGAGAGCTGGGCACAGAGGAACCAGATGAAGTTCAGCAAGGACAAGTGCAGAGTCCTGCTTCTGGGGGGGAATAAGAAACTGCAGCAGTACAGGCTGGGAGGTGATCTGCTGGAGAGCAGCCCTGTGGAGAGGGACCTGAGGGTCCTGGTGGATAACAAGTTAACCATGGCACAGCAATGTGCCCTTGTGGGGTACAAGAAGGCCAATGGGATCCTGGGGTGTATTAGGAGCAGTGTGTCCAGCAGATCAAGGGAGGTTCTCCTCTCCCTCTACTCTGCCCTGGTGAGACATCATCTTGAATACTGTGTTCAATTTTGGGCTCCCCTGTTTAAGAGGGACGAGGACCTGCTGGAGAGGGTCCAGCAGAGGGCTACAAGGACGATTAGAGTACAGGAGGGCATGGCTTATGAGAAGAGTCTGAGGGACCTGGGACTTTTTAGTCTGGAGAAAAGAAAACTTAGAGGGGATTTGATAAATGTTTATAAGTCTCTGAAGGCTGGCCAGGAGAAGGGGGGACAGGCTCTGCTCACTTGTTCCCTGGGATAGGACACGGAGCAATGGGTGTAAGTTGCAGCAAAAGAGGTTCCGCCTCAACACAAGGGGAAACTTCTTTACTGTGATGGTCACAGAGCACTGGAATAGGCTCCCCAGAGAGGTTGTGAGGTCTCCTTCTCTGGAGACTTTCAAGGCCTGTCTTGGATGTGTTCCTCTGTGATCTGTGTTAGATAGTATAGATATAGCTCTGGCAGGAGGGGTGGACTCAATGACCTCCTTGGCTCCCTTCCAACCGCTAATATCCTGTGATCCTGTGATCTGTGATAAATTGAAATAAAAGCTGTTTTGACATTCATAAAATGCCTTGTCATAAGAAATTCGAAAATATGTTAAAATGCTTTAATTCTGTGCCATTTTGTTTTTCTCAAAAATAGGAAAATTCCTAAAAAGCATTTTCACAAGCTGCATTTCACTATGGATTTAAAAAAAAAAAATAGTGTTCCAGCATCTGATAAAAATTGTTAAGGTTGCTAACACTAACAGGAAAAAAAAAAACTTTATTGGGTCACCATTTCAAAATGTTTGATGCTTCACACCAATCTATGAAATCATTAAAACGTGGCAGAACTGCAAAAATGCAAGCTAATAAAAATTATCTTCTTTGTCACCACCTCTTGCAAAATGTGCATGATCACGAATATTCTCTAAGATGGGCAGACAGGGGAAAGAGAATACCCTCGTGTTTGTTCTCAGGCCAACAGCTACAGTGTAAAGGTCTGTTTGTCCCCTCACATGATTCAATAGGTACTGTACCCAAGCTACGGCATAACATAACTCTGGTTTGTGTTAGGCAATGCTGAGCTTCATGGATGTTCTAGGTGTACTGATGTGTTCTGCAGCCTTGGAGAGTCTGTGTTACAGTGATGCTCAAGGGGATTTTCTTCCATGATACATATTGATACTTTTTGTCATTAACCAACAACCTCTTCAGGCTGTTTCCAAATTAGCAATAATGCAGAGTAGTCTTCTGTTAGGAATTTAGTGGATTGTGCTCTTCAGATACATCAGTCTTTTAATGAGTAACACCTTCAACCTTTTTGCAATACTATCTTGGCCTGCCCCTAGGCAACACTGCAGCTAAGCTTCACCTGGAAAGGGATGCCTAAGTCTTTACAGTACAGTGTCCTTAAAATACTCCCTAAACAGCAGAGAATTGAGATTTCACATAAATCTGGAGCTCCACAGAGTTGATGAAGTCCTTATACAGGGTCTGGTCTGAGGGGAGAATTTCAGGACTTTGCGGCAGAACTGAGAGCACATGAAGTTGTTGGACACATAGCTGTCAGGTAGTGCAGTGCCTACAGCTGCCACAGAAGAAAAGTAAACCAGGCAGCTCTCCCTTCCAGATGCCAGAATCAGCTCTTCAGCCAAAGCAGCCACAAGTGTTGTTCTGCCTGAGAGAAGAGATTCTTTGGAAGATGCTAACACCTGCAAACCAGAAGGGTAAACATAGTCCCCATGGTGAAAGTTCTCCAAACTTCTGGCTTTCCATCTTCAAAATGGACCCAGTGATGCAAACTCTCAAATTTTCACAGTTTTAAGCACAGCTGATGCTTTGTTTGTCTAAAAAACCACCCAGCTGGTAATCCAAGTGGGAAATGCACTCTAGTGTTATTTATTCTTGCCTCTTGCAGCTGAGAAAAGCAGGATTGGCTCAGAACAAAGACTACACTGCAGTCAAAAAAATTAAAGAATTGTGTAGCTTCACTATCCTGATCTCCAAGAGACACAGAAGCAACTGCCACCACATGGATTTCTCCAGACCAACGTCTATACAGTGAATGTGATCCTACTGAGCAGCAAAGACCTTGCTTTAAAACTATGTTAGAGTCACAAATATACACATAAATTATTTCTTGTTATTTATGGAATTTTGGGAGAGACATCCCACACGACTGCAGTGGTGTTACTGGATTTATCAGGATGTTTGGAACCTGTGACACAGGCATCTTTCAAAACACACTGGGCTAACGTTATTGAAATAAGATTATGATGGCAATCATAAACATGTGACACAAGTACAGGCTGTTTTGAGGGTGGACAGCCTCAGAGCTAACCAGAAATTCTTTTTTTCTTGTTTTAACATTTTTAGATGTTTTTATATCTGTTTACAATCAAAATTGACACCAAGAAAAATAAAGCAAAGCACAACAGTCAATCATGAAATACAACTAAACAATATAGATAGAAGAAGGATTTATTTATTTATTTGTTTGTTTGTTTCACAGTTTGTGAAGCTCATCACCCAACTGGAAAGCTGATCCTTTGTCTTACAAACAAGACAGAGACCAGAGTTTATTTCTGCAAGTCTCCACAGCTTCTCCATTCATTCACCAGTAACTGTGTTATAGCACAGTGTGCTGGAAATGGCTGCCTGAAAGCCAGATGAGTCAAATAATTAACTGCTACAAGGACAAGCTTACAAAGACCTATCCAAGGCCAAGGAGAAAGTTAGGCAAGTGATCTGTTCGGAGGCACATACTCAGTTGTGTCTCCCTGCTGCTGCTGATGATGATGATGAATGAGTGTTCATCAGCTACACACAAATAGTTGCAGGGTGGACTGTATGGTGGCAGGCACTAGAGTATTGCTATAGCAGTAAACCATCATCACCAGTCAGGCAACATGGATGTAACTGCTTGATGTACTCCTGCATGCATGTGTTCTTTGATGTGTCCCACAAATAAGCCCACATGTCAAGAGTTAGATGTTTGGAAAAAAAAGGTAGAGGGAACAGTGTTAAAGATTAGACTTGCAAATCTCAAAGTACAAGGTGTCAGTCTAGTCATGTTAAACATCCACTTAGAATAACTCACACAGTAACTGTGGTGTATTATAGAGAGGAATCATGAATATGCAATCAGAAAACAGTTTCAGAGCCTGATCACCATCTCTGTCAATTACAGCAGCCTCTTTCTGCTATGTTGCTTTGTCATTTTGACAGTGATTATAACTTTACATGATGTATTGCAGATACTATGCTTCAGTTGTTTACAAATAGAACTGTATCTTGCACTGTAACAGGAGGGCATTTAAAGGAAAACACTCCTCATAATAATTCTTCTACCTAAGTCAGATATGCATGACTGCAAAAGATGCAGCTGAGAAAATGATTCTCTACCACAGCTGCATGNTCCTGGGGACTCGGGTTTCTGGGAGGGGAGTTGTGTCTGTATTACCTTTTTACCTTGTATATTTCTGTATATATCTGTATATACTGTAAATATCTGCTTGTAAATTGTGCCAGCTGTAAATATAAGCTTCATTCAAATTTCCAGAGCCAGCTGAGTCTAGTCTGGGTGATTTCTAAAGTGTGGAGGGGTGGGGAACACCCAAACTATCACACATGATCAACCCCAACAAAATCAAGTCACTCAAGGGGTTTGCAGTCAGCTTCTAGAACCAGTATGTAGGAATTTTTCAGTTAAGGCTCATAACAGAACTTCCTTCTCCAAATGAGTGAGTTGTTTATAAATAAATTATTAACATTATAAATTTGTAAAATCGATTTTATTTTTTTTTAAATAGAGCAAGCTATAAACATCATTTGGCTGACTGAGCATTTCCTAGGGGTCCTGTGTGCAATGTTTGTGCTTACAAATAGATATGTTCATGATGTTGTCCATTAACTGCTCGGTATCTCACTATGATCATCATAGTATCATAGTATCATAGTATCATCAGGGTTGGAAGAGACCTCACAGATTATCAAGTCCAACCCTTCACCACAGAGCTCAAGGCTAGACCATGGCACCAAGTGCCATGTCCAATCCTGCCTTGAACAGCTCCAGGGACGGCAACTCCACCACCTCCCTGGNAGGTGTGGTCTAACCAGTGCAGAGTACAGGCGCAGAAAGACCTCCCTGCTCCTGCTGGCCACACCATTCCTGATGCAGGCCAGGATGCCATTGGCTCTCTTGGCCACCTGGGCACACTGCTGGCTCATGTTCAGGCGGGTATCAATCAGCACCCCCAGATCCCTCTCCGTCTGGTCGCTTTCCAGCCACTCCGACCCCAGCCTGTATCTCTGCATGGGGTTGTTGTGGCCAAAGTGCAGCACTCGATCTCAGAAAAATGTAAGACATCTTCACAGAGGACTCAAAAAAAATGTAAAATCATCACAATGAAGGAGGCTTTCAGAAATCTTTGCTCAATAGCTACTTGTAGGATTATCACGTAAGTTTTAATAGTAACTGTACCTGTATATCCTCATAATTTGGTTTGTGTGGAAGGGAGATGAGAGAAGATGAAGGACACATATCTTGGTTGTGAAAAACTGTTACAGTGTTAATATGCTCCCAAATTCCAGTTATAATGGACTTTCAGAGATCAGATGAGATAGCACATACCTGCTAAGTTAAAGTGCAACAAAAGAACAGGATAATTTTCCATTCATTTGTTAGAAACTCCCTTTCATTATATTGTCTGCATTTGTTGTATCTGTTATCAAATGAACAATTTTATACTGTTGGCAATTTTAGACATAATTACATGTAGATGTAGAATCACACCTATTCCAGGTATTAACATTTTTACTGGGGACTTTAAACATCAATGTATTGGAGATGGTGTGAGCAACTTTAAGATAAAGACTGCCATGGAAAGTGTACATAACTCTGTATCGGTTGCACATTGAGTGAGAGCTATTGTGTTCCAAATTTGACACCAGAAGAGCACAGTAAGCAATCAGAACTTCCATATAAAAATTCTGAATGAAATGTTTATTAACTAGCTGGTAAAAGACATTTCAGAACATTTTACCTTAGAGTTTTTACACACTTTTCATCAGCACAGAGGAAGAGGAATGGTGGAACTGGGCAGAGAAGAAAATAAATCCTGAGTGAATATGAGTTTATTAAACCTGCTGGGAATCTACAAGGCCACTGAAAGAAATGCACCCATACAGATTTGTGCCAGTTTGAGGCAAACTGGAATATTTTAGTGAGAAGAATTAGATTATAGGCTGTGAAAAGGAAACAATGGTAATGTTGACTTCACCCATAGGCTTGCTGAGATGTATTTTGAAAATAACATAAACATAGATAAGACAGTGGGTCTCTGTCACAGCTGGTGTCTGTGCTTTCTCCCTGGGCTGCTGCTACTGTCTATCTAATCCTTCTGCTTTCTAACTCCACCCTTGCCAATCCTTGCAGCTCACCTTGTGTGTATGGCAAACTCTGGGATAAGGTAGAGGAGGGGAAAGAAGGTGAAAAGGTGGTTAGGAGACCCACCTGGGGGCTCTGATTTGTGGGAGGGGTGCTGTGTTTCTGTATTATGTTTAACTTGTATACTTCTCTGTATAGCTGTATATATTTGTGGTGTATTGTAAATAGCTGCTTGTCTATTGTGCTAAGTTGTAAATGTAAAGCTTCATCTTCATTTTCAGCTCACCTGAGTCTAGTCTGGATGATTTCATATAGAGAGGGGGCAGGTAACACTCAAACTGTCACAAGTTCCGACACAGACAGAGTCATTTCAGCCTTTGCTGTCTCTGCTGGTTTCTCCTGTGTGATGCTACTTGGGTTACATTATATAACCAGCAGCAGAAAGCATAAAACAATGTTTGTTTGTTTGTTTGTTTGTTTGTTTGTTTTTCCTGGACTCCAAAGCACCTAACAGTTTACTCATTTCCTCACCTAAAGGAAACTTCTGAAGTTTAATTCCTATGATCTTCCCAGTATCCAGGTTTGCTTGTCCTGTGTATTTCAGTACATGGTAAAGACAATGACTGAAAAATCCTGGCATCAGTGCTGCTACTACAGCTAACCAAAGTACTCCCAAATAGCTGACAAACAGATGGGGTAAAAGGGATTAACAAGATATTTTCACACCTCTTCTGGGTCTATTTATTCATTTAAAGATCATTTAGAAACAGAATACAGCAAATTTACAAGCACAGTCAGTTATTTAGTGGCTTTAGCACACCAAAGGCTCACAGAAGGAAACACCTGTTGTTCTTTCCAGCCCTTATATTCGTTAAAAACTGAGGTGTAGAATTACAGAATCACACTGAAGAGATTTGGAGTAAGTACAGCAACAGCACTGTGGTTGCTGTGGATGGCATAGGCTTACCACGAAACGTTAAGAGCGATTTCCTTACCGCAGCACTGCTCTATCTGCTTGAATACTGTTTCCACAGCAAGTGCTGTGTGTTCCTTCCACAGAAAATTCTTTCTGCAGAAAATGCCTCTTAGATTTTTAAGTGTGTTGTAGGTTTAGGGTTAATTGGCATAACCATAAACATAAAAGCCCTCCAGAGAGTAGAAAGTCTTAGAGGGAGGACACAGGGTATTGTAAATTGTTATTTACTTTCCCTTTCCTGTATCTCCCTATATTAGGAGCAGAGTGTCTCTCTCTCTCTCCTCTGAGCATGTGGTTCCTCCTATCACTGCAGTTTGTGTGGGAGTAGGTCTACTCCCACACAGTAGGCGGCCCGTTCCAGTGTCAATCGCTCTCTCTGGTGGCATTTTCCTCCTGACATCCAACCTAGACCTCCCCTGCCACAACTTGAGACTGTGCCCTTGTTCTGTTGCTGCTTGCCTGGCGGGGGAGACCAACCCCACCTGGCTGTGGCCTCCCTTCAGGTGGTTGTGGACAGCAATGAGGTCAATGAGTGGCAGTTGTAGACAGCAATGACAGCAACGAGTTGTAGTGGACAGGGACAGCTTCCACTAGATCAGGTCACTCGAGGCCTCATCCAACCTGGCCTTGAACACCTCCAGGAATGGGACATCTACAACCTTCCTGGGCAACCTGTTCCAGTGTCTCACTACCCTTACTATAAAGAAGTTCTTCTAATACCCAGTCTAAATCTACACTCCTCAAGATTAAAGCCATTCCCTCCCATCCTACCACTTGTAACATGGGTATCCAAGGAGGCTAAAAGAAAACCCGCTCCATGCAAAGGGAAAATCTGAAATCAGGGGTTCTGTAGACTGTGTCTAAACTGCAGAATGATTCCTTCCCATCCCACTAATGATTTAAATAGGTGAGTCTTCTGATCCAGGCATTCTTTATTAATAAAGCAGCCCCATTCACCTGCAAACATGGTGATATTGGTTACTGGATGATGGTGCAAGCAGATTGTGTCATTATCTCTTGCTTTGATAATCCAGGTGTAGACTCTGATATAAATTAGGGTGTTTCTCATTTGCCTTTCTACTCCTTAGATCTGGAAGGACTGCAGATGATTGGATAGGGCTGGACTGGATGATCTTGGTTGGATAGGTCGGACTGGATGGATGGGTTGGACAGGATGATCTTGGAGGTCTCTTCCAACCTGGTTGATTCTATGATTCTACAATTCTACTCTGGCAAACTACTTTCCAGCTGTACAGTGAAGCCTACCAGCCCTGCTCGAGCTGGGCTGGGAAGAGGGGATGGGGAGGTAGTGCTGGCATTGAGGCCTACTTGGCCTACTGGTTGGGGGAGAGGCTTGGCTGGTTGAGGCCTACTTAAGCGTAATTGAGTCCTAGTGTGAGGCCTGTCTTGAGGCTTAGCCATAAGGGCTAGGCCAGGATTGATTCTAAATGTACATATATGCTCCTACCTTGGTATGGTTTTTTTACTTTGTTTACTTTTATAGATACTATTTCAATTCAACCTCCAATTCTGTGTGAGTGTTTTTATTTCACTCCTTTGGGTTAAATTCTTTCTGTCCTCAGTCAAGAGCCATTTCCAGCTCAAACCAAGACAAAGTGTTTCTTTGCCAAATGCCGTTTCAGGTAGCTCTGCATTTTATTTCAACAGATACGGCAGCAACAAATTGTTTGGGAGAAACATGCCCTTCTTGTATTTGTTTTCATACCCCTGGAAGGCTTATGACCAGATTTTTTGGGTCAGACTGTACAGCTGCTTTTAGCTCCTCACACAGAGCCTCTGCATGTAAATGACAAAGAACTTTAAAACAGGAAGCAATTAGATAATGGCTCAACACACATTAGAGACACCACAGATTCAATAGGCTAAGAGTGGCCATTTCCTCACCAGTCTCTTAAGATCCTTAAAAGGGTCTTTGGTGGGCTTAGCAGCCTTCAGAAGGGAAAAAGAAGTTGAACTACCCCCATCTCCATCAGCAACAGCAAAAAGGGGAAGCGAACAGCCGATGAAACTGACAGACAATGCATTTCAGACTAATGGAAGGAAATGCATCCTCTTAATGCATAATTAACTTGTGAAACTCATTGCCAAGAAACATTAGTGAGGTCAGAATCTTTGTACTACTCAAAGGCATTCATCTATTTGGGCTTTAAAACCACCACTGATCATTCTGAACCTGACAAAGGGAGCAAGTTGTCATCCTTCTGTCCATAATCAAATTAGATTTAATGAAACAGAACATGTTTAATACAGTCTCACATTTGCCCAGAGACATTGTTTTGTTCTTTTTATTTCTTCAGGTGCATATGATAGCACCCAGGTTAGGAAATGTGTTACTGAGCTGGACAGATCACTGCCATTGCCTTCTGTGCTCCCACATTCTATAGCAGATCAAACGTTTGGGTCAGAAAACCTTGATCTAAGAAAACAGAGGTGTATTCTGGAGTAGGTTTGAACTGCTTCTCAACACATATCAGAACACACATTCTCCAGCAGTTTTACATATTTGATTTCAAAATAGATTACCCTGTTACATATTGAATCATAGAATCATAGAATCAGTCAGGGTTGGAAGGGACCACAAGGATTACCTAGTTCAACCCCCCCTGTCATGGGCAGGAACATCCTACTCTAGAGCAGGCTGGCCACAGCCTCATCCAGCCTGGCCTCAAACACTTCCAGGGATGGGGCCTCAACCACCTCCCTGGGCAACCCATTCCAGCCTCTCACCACTCTCAATTTCCTCCTCACATCCAGTCTGAACCTACCCATCCCCAGCTTTGCTCCATTCTCCCTAGTCCTGTCACTCCCAGATATCCTGAAAAGTCCTTCCCCAGATTTTTTCTAGGCCCCCTTCAGATACTGGAAGGCCACAATAAGGTCACCTTGGAGCCTTCTCTTCTCTAGACCGAACAGCCCCAACTCTTTCAAGTCTGTCCTCACAGGAGAGGTGCTCCAGCCTCATGGCCTATAATGCCATCAGGCAAACTAGGAATTCTGCTGATAATGACTAGACACTTGTCTGTTAAGTGTTTTTCTAACGGACAAAACACATTAGGATTTTCTAAAATAATTCACATGTTAATTAGAATATAAGTTACTAAATATTATCTGAGCATATGACACCAATTACGGTGTAGAAAAAAAAAACCCAAATATTATTGCTACTCTTGTTTTGAAGAATCTGTGCCACAAATGTGCCACTTTTTTTTCTACAGGATTAATTGCTTCACATTTGTCTCTGAGATGTACATTCATTACAAAGACGCTTGGCTCTGCTACTTAATAGCATAAAATGCTCACCACAGAAAAAGAAACATCTTAGCCTCATCGTCAGCTCGGTTAAACTGTTTAGCTCCTGAAAACGTAGTGGAATCACATCAGCTTCAGCATTTTCTTCCCCTCTATTTTTCCTCCACAGGTAAGTCAGGCAAGAAGGAACCATTATTCCACCTAGTTTAACCTCCACTGTAAAACAGAGTTACTGCATTACAGCATCCACTGCAGAACCCATCTTTGACACCCTTCTATAAATGCTGCACTCTCATAGGTTGAAGTAGTTAAAAAATCCATAGCTAAACAAAGAAACAAGGAAAGTTGTAAAGAATAAGGGCTGAAATACAGATTCATTACTTGAAAATAAAATTTGATGGTAAAAAAAATATAAAGTAAAAGGTGGGAACGGAACAAAGTTTAAAGCAAAATAAAGTGAAAGAAGAATAAGGTAGAAGTAGAAATCTACCGGCAGCAGATAAGGAGTTCCACAGTTGCAAAGCAGTATTATTAAAATCTGTTAAATTGCCAGATCGCGTATATCAAAACATTTGTCTGTGTAGTTAAAGCAAAATGGTTCAAGCTGATCCTCAGCAATGCAAAGCACAAAGAAATACACCAAAAAGACTGAAATATAGACGAACAGATGCCGTGGGCTAAAGTAGCTAAGTGAAGAGCTCAGCTTTAATTTTTAGGTGTTTATCTAAGATTGCCATTTGAACCCACTGTCAGTGATGCTCAGTCTTTGTATGAGACTGACAGGGAGCCCTGTGGTATTCATTCAGGTCACAAGTGCTGCAGTCATAAAATTGTGAAGGATCATCCAGTTCCAACCCTGCTGCCAGGGGTCCACGGCTGCATCCAGCCTGGCCATAGAAACATCCAGGGATGGGGCACCATGTCCCTGGACAATCTATTCTAGTGTCTCACCACTCTCATGATGAAGAACTTCTTCCTACCATACAATCTGAATCTACCCACTTCCAGTTTTGCTCCATTCGCCCTAGTCCTATCACTACCTGACACCCTAAAAAGTCCCTTGACAGCTTTCCTGTAGGTCCCCTTCAGATACTGGAAGACCACAGCAGGGTCTCCTCAGAATCTTCTCTTCTCCAGACTGAACAGCCCCAACTCTCTCAGCCTGTCCGCACAGGAGAGGTGCTCCAGCCCCCTGATCCTCATGGCCCTTCTCTGAACATGCTCCAGCACATCTATATCTTTCCTGAAATACGGGCTCCAGAACTGGATGCAGTACTCCAGGTGGGGGCTCATCAAAGTGGAGTAGAGGGGGAGAATCGCCTCCATCGACTTGCTGGCCACACTCCTCTTGATGGAGTCTAGGATGCAATTGGCTCTCTGGACTGCAAGTGCACATTGCTGGCTCATGTTGAGCTTCTTACCCACCAGCACTCCCAAGTCCTTCTCCCCAGACCTGGTCTCAAGCCAGTCACTGCCCAGCCTGTATCAGTGCCTGGGATTGCCCAACCCAGGTGCAGGACCTTACACTTGGTCTTGTTGAACCTCATAAGGCTGGCTTGGGTCCACCTCTCCAGCCTGTCAAGGTCCTTCTGGATGGATCTCTTCCCTCCGGCATGTCTGCTGCACCACACATCTTGGTGTCATCAGCAAACTTGCTCGGGGCGCACTCAGTGCCACTGTCCATGTCACCAATAAAGGCTTCTGGTTCAGATTCTGAGCAAGGAAGAAGAAGGATATAACTCAATGTTGAGTGACTTTAACTGTATGGTTATCATCCTTTAGTTCTATATTATCAGAAGGACAATGATAATATGCCTTTTCTGCTGACCTTTATTCTTGTCTATCAGAGATCTCTGTGATAGGGCCCACTTCTCTTTCGGTGTTGTATGTGCCACAGTATGGTCTGGAAGGTCTTGAAGAAAAGAGGCCACAATGCAGCTGCCTGTAAGTCAGTGCAGAGAGACAGCCTGTGTTAAACAAAGACAAAGAAGGCCCCTGGAAGCATTTGTCTGGATTTATGAAGTTCACAGCACTGCTGAATGGGTTGATGCATCCTTTATGCTAACTCATGAGGAGATATTTTCAAAGATTTTACCTACCGATCAGCTTCTGCCAGGCTTATTCTCAGCAGCACCATCTCTGGCATAAGTAAACTCATGAACAGCACAGTATGTATAAGATCATAAAATTGTAGAACTGTTTTGGTTGGAAAAGTCCTCTAAGACCAACAAGTCCAGTTGTCAAGGTAACAGCATGGCTGTAAAACCATGCCCCCCCAGAGTGCCACGTTTACACGGTTTTTAAACACCTCCAGGATGATGACTCCACCACCTACCTGGGAAGTCCATTCCAGTGGTGGTGCTGGCTTGACAGTTAGGCATGATGATCTTAGAGGTCTTTTCCAACTGTAATGATTCTGTTCTTTGAATGACCTATGCTGCTGATGGAGAAGCTTTGGGAGATGATGGCAGGCTTAAGAAGTGTGTGATTTCAGAAGAGTTTGGTTTTGATCATTCTGAGTGATGACCAAGTGTTCAAGAGATGGTTGTAGAGACAGTTGACACAGCATTGGCTAGATGGCTGGGCTAGTTTGAAGCTAGCTAGAGTGTTCTGGTGAGAAGAACTAGATTACAGGCTGTGAAAGAGAAACAATGCCGATGTCTACTTCACTCATAGGCTTGCTGAAATGTATAAGAACAAGAGTATAAACATAGATAAGGTAGCTACTCTCTGTCCAGGCTCTGGGCTGCATCTCTCTAACCTCACCTTCTATCTCTCTGATTAATCCANGGGGCAGGTAACATCCAAACCATCACAATAGTGTGAGACTTTATAAAGGGCTGCAGGCCCATAGTTATCTGGAAGATAAGTGAGAACTAAAGCCAAACCACTATCTGTCATCAGAGACAATCCAGGTTATGAAAAAAGAAGTAGAAAAAAATGTCAGAGCTCTGTGGAAAATCAAGCAGAGGAGGCATATCTAATGAAGAATATATTAATGGTTAGGCATTATCATTTATTAGCATAGACAACAGATTTTCTTCCTTTAATGGGTGTTACGGAAGGCCAAAATAGGCCTAATATGTGTCCTGGCTTGTCCAGACATGATCCTCCGTTCTCTCTCCCCCTTCTGGAGTTGAAAACAACATGGGAAAGAGGCCAAAAGACCTGGAGACACCGAGTCTGAGGACCTGACTTGCCCAGACTTGTGTTCCTCCTGTTCATATCCTGTGGTAAACAAGGTACATACTCTTACTTCATACAAAGGCCCATATTTTCCCAAATTTGGGTAAAGCAAGCCCACAGCTTCCCCTAATATGGCTAGTTTTGGCAAAGTGCCATTCTGATTGGTGAATCTTCATTGTCCAGTGCGGCACTCAAGAGTCAGGGAATCGATAAATATGGTCAGAAGTTGTAAACAACTCGCCATGCCATGCAACCTTGCCTCAATTTGCCTTGCTGAGCTTTGCTTTGCCTTGGGGACCAGGAAGCCTTGCTGCTTCAAACCAGCTGTGCTGCCTAAGAGCAAGCTTTGATGCTTCAAGCTTGTCTACCTGGAAACTTTGCCATGCCTCAGTTTACCAGGGAAAGGCACTAAGCAAGAGCCATTGCTGAAAGCTGTCCAAAACCCACTGTTTGAAAGCCAGCCTTAGTGTGAACAACCCTGCCAGCAGGTAACGACAGACTAGACCATGCAGAAGGGGTTTACCGGGAGAAACAAGTGCCCTCCGGGAAGCTATATTATTACTACTGTAGCAGCTACGGCCACTGAAAGCCATAAGCTGCTCCTATCTAGAGAGCTCACTTAGAAAGACCTCACCACAGCCTGCATGGTGACAGCGCAGGTTACTGCCAAGCAACAGGACACCATGTTTGCCTGCACATCTGCAAACCCAAATGCTCAAGTCTGGAGCCCTGGAAAGGACACCATCTACCTGAGAAGGGACCAAGACAAGGTCAGAAGACCATGCAAGCCCCAGCAACCCTGCCAGAGTCCTGGGGAAACTCTGAAAGCCTCCAACAACTACCATGCCACCAACAGCAACCTTCCAAGTGTTTTGGGTACTGTCTGGAACTAGCAGTCCTTGGAATCTGGAGATACTATTTTTTAAAGTAAATATTCTAGAAAGCCTCTTTGTAATTAAAGCTTTTGCTTCGGTTCTCTTTACTCACACTGCAATTGTGCCTCTGCTTCAGCAGCCAGCAGTCTCTCAAGTGCCCCCTGGAGGGCAAGCTGCGTATTGCACCGCAAGAATTCCAAAGGTAACTGTGTTTTGCTAGTTTTGCTACATTGCTTGAAATTGTTTGGTACTGCCCTATGCACTGTACACATTCTGTAATCTATCTGCACAACCGAGCATAAAGACTCTGTAAATAAGTTGTTTTTTTTAATATTTTGCATTAATAATTAATAAATTTAGTATTTCACATTTCAGAACTAATAAGCCGTTCCATAACAGTGGGGTGAACAGGTAGACTGCACTGAGCAGGAAGCAGGAACTCGACTGCCTCTTAATAGAATAGAATCAATCAGGTTGGAAGAGACCTCCAAGATCATCCAGTCCAACCTATCACCCAGCCCTATCCAGTCAACTAAACCATGGCACTAAGTGCCTCATCCAGTCTTTTCCTGAACACCCCCAGGGATGGTGACTCCACCACCTCCCTGGGCAGCCCATTCCAAGGGCAAATCACTCTCTCTGTGAAGTTACTAGTGTAACTTGCGTAAGAGCAGTAATTCTCAAGTATGTGATTTGAATAAGCAAATGAAATCTCACATTTCAGGTTTCCTGGTTTTCAGGCAATAATTTTCTAATCAATATTTATTTGCTTAGTATTCCCAATTGGAAACTACTGTGGCAATTTACTATCACTCCAAGTAACCAAAACCAAATTTTAAAAAATCCTATACTAGTAGTTGCAAACTACTGTTTTGCAAGCCACTAGTAGTTGCAAACTACTTTTGCAGAGGCAGCGGCACTGGGATCAGACCTGGCACCAAGATCTGCTCCGGCGCTTAGAGCTACTGCTTTCAGGAGAACGGGAGGCTTCCCCGCGCGGAGGCACCCAGAGAGAAGGGAGGAGAGGCAGCGAGTGCTCTGCTCAGGGATCCGGGCCAGCAGCG
>WAAF01002081.1:12019-37586 GCA_013400475.1 Tricholaema leucomelas | reverse complement strand
CTAATTAAACTAAATTGATTTCTGTATCTAGCTTTGGGGGTGGTTGNGTCTAGATGACTGGATAGGGCTGGGTGCTAGGTGGGGGTTGGTCTCTTCTGCCAGGCAACCAGCAACATGACAAGGGGACACAGTCTCAAGTTGTGCTGGGGGAAGTATAGGCTGGATGTTAGGAGGAAGTTGTTGGCAGAGAGAGTGATTGGCATTGGAATGGGCTGCCCAGGGAAGTGGTGGAGTCACCGTCCCTGTGGGTGTTCAGGAAAAGACTGGATGAGGCTCTTAGTGCCATGGTCTGGTTGACTGGATAGGGCTGGGTGCTAGGTTGGACTGGATGATCTTGGAGGTCTCTTCCAACCTGGCTGATTCTATGATTGTACAAGAGCCCTCACATTACACTTAGGAGGTTCAAGTTAGATGTTAGATGAAACTTCCTCACTGAAAAGGTTGTTAAACACTGGAATAGGCTCCCCAAGGGCTTGGCTGAATCCCTATACCTGGACGTGTTTAAAAGAGGCAGAGGTGTGGTGCTGAGGTAC
Source organism: Tricholaema leucomelas (assembly GCA_013400475.1). Classification (NCBI taxonomy): domain Eukaryota; kingdom Metazoa; phylum Chordata; class Aves; order Piciformes; family Lybiidae; genus Tricholaema lacrymosa; species Tricholaema leucomelas. The sequence goes on along the minus strand of WAAF01002081.1, from coordinate 37,053 downwards.
ATGGTTTTGCACCAGACTTGGTGGAGTTAGAGAATGGTTGGACTCAATGATCTTAAAGGTCTTTTCCAACCAAAACTTAATTCTATTCTATCCTATTCTATTTTATTCTGTACCACAGCACTGAGCTTCTGGTGTCCTCTGCTGCCATCTCTGACTGGGGTTTGCAGGGTGCCCCAGGGTGTGAAAGAGAGAGGTAGAGGGTGTGATAGAAGGCAGTATGATGCCAGGTTCCACAAGGCTGGAGTCTCCTGACAGTAAACTGGATGAAGAGCTTACTGCCTTGTATGCAGCTGCTGGGAGGGTGTGGGAAGGAGCTGAGAGACCACACAACACACTGCAGTCTGGGCTTGGGAATTTGCAGCTCTCTTGAAATCGATGTTACAAGTTCAGCTGTGTGGTAGAGTGAAGGGGTCAGGTCCTCCTGATTCCATTCAACTTGTTAGGTTTTGCTCTCCAAATACAAGGTAGCTGTGATGGTTTGGGTGTTACCCACCCCCCCCACTCTTATGAAATCACCCAGACTAGACTCAGCTGAGCTGGAAATTAGAATGCAGCTTTATATTTACAGCTTAGCACAAGATACCAGCAGGTATTTACAATATCTAAAATAATAGACAAGTTAAAAAAAGCAATGCGGAAACACAACAGCCCTCCCAGAAACCAGAGTCTCCAGCATGGGCTTTCAACCACCCTTCCACCTCCTTTCCACCCCTCTACCTTACCCCAGATTTTGCCTTGTATTCAAGGTGAGTTTGGAGAATGGGCCAAGGGGGTTAGGAAGCAGAAGGATTAATGACACAGACAGCAAGTTAGGGAGATAAGAGAAGCAGCCAGAGCCAGAGCCCAACTCTGTTATTATCTATGTTTGTCTTCTTGTTCTTATACATCTCAGCAAGCCTATGAGTGCAGAAGACATCAGCACTGTTTCCTTTTCACAGCCTGTCATCTAATTCTTCTCACCAAAATATCTCAGCTAGCTTTAAACTAGCACATTAGCCAAAATTTTCTTACCTTGTGCTCAATCTGACTTTTAAGAGACACAGCTGAGTTGAAGTCAGTATCTGTATTGATGATCTCGACTCAATTGAGTCCTCTACCAGTAAGCTTGCAGATGACACCAAGCAAGGAGCAGGTGGGATGTTGTTTTGCATTCCCTCAGGTGTTTTAGGCAATGAGGCCCTCCCTGGTAGTGTCAGGGCTGCAATAAATTCAGAGCAATCTGTAGCAGCTAACAGCAGTAGAACACTCCCTGCATCTCCTCAGCATCTTGCAGGATGGGAGTCATGTCACAGGATCGTTTGGTAAGTGGCTTTCCCAGCACAAGAGGCCTCTGTACACAGGTTGTACTAAGGTGGTTTCCAGCTGTTGTTTAGGGACAATGCTTTTGCAGATCTTCAGTTCATGGAAGTGTCCTCCTGAAGGTAGCAAGGATGATAGCACCAGGAGTTATGTGAACTTTTCTAGTCAGTAGTGAAAAACATTCCCTTATGGTCCCCTGGTTCTCTAGACCACTGAGAGGGCAAAGCTGATGGGTCACTGCTGGGGTGAATGTTAACTGCAGGCTTTCACTTAGACTATTTGTACCTGAGAGACATTGGAGGGCAAATATCATAGTAAGTGCCTCCTTGCAAAGAGTGACTTTAGTGATTGTTACTGCTAGCATGTGAAATAGTCTGTGTTTCTCCATGGGACATGAGTGTTGCCAGATATCCCCCACAAACTGAGACTTGAGTATAACCAACAGAGTCATCTCCAGTGTTGCTGTTTTGATCTATTACTGCAATAATGTCAGTTCTACACTTTGGCCACAACAACCCCAAGCAGCACTACAGGCTGGGGACAGAGTGGCTGAGAGCAGCCAGGCAGAGAGGGACCTCGGGGCACTGGTAGATAGTAGCTGAATGTGAGCCATCAGTGTGCCCAGGTGGCCAAGAGAGCCAATGGCATCCTGGCCTGGATCAGGAACNGGAGTCACCGTTCCTGGAGGTGCTCAAGCAAAGCCTGGCTGAGGCACTTAGTGCCATGGTCTGGTTGCTTGGCTAGGGCTGGGTGGTAGTTTGGATGGGATGAGCTTGCAGGTCTCTTCCAACCTATTTTATTCTATGATTCATGAGGAAAAAAGGGACAGGCAGAAAAATCAAACGGTACTGAGAAAGGAGGATGAGATGACCTTCTTGTGGCCTTCCAGTATCTGAAGGGGGCCTACAAAAAAGCTGGGGAGGGACTTTTGAGGCTATTGGAGAGTGACAGGACTGGGGGGAATGGAGCAAAGCTGGAGGTGGGGAGGTTCAGAGTGGACATGAGAAGAAAGTTGTTCAGCACGAGAGTGGTTGTGCTAGTTTGAAGCTAGCTAGAATGTTTTGGTGAGAAGGATTAGGTCACAGGCTGTGAAAGAGTAACAATGCTGATGTCTACTTCACTCATAGGCTTGCTGATATGAGTAAGAACAAAAGTATAAACATAGATAAGGCATTCGGGCAGTGCCTGGGCTTTGAGCTGCATTTCTTTCTAACCTCACCCTCCATCTCTCTGATTTAATCCACCTGCTTCCTAACCCCCCTGGACGACCCTCTATTCTTCCTTGGGGCACAAGGCAATGTCTGGGGTAGGATAGAGGGGTGGGAGAAGGTGGAAGGGCAGATGGGAGCCCCTCCTGGGGACTCAGGCTTCTGGGAGTGCTCTTGTGTTTCTGTATTACCTTTTAACTTGTCTGTTTCTGTATATACTGTAAATATCTGCTTGTATGTTGTGCTAAGCTGTAAATATAAGCTTCATTCATTTTCCAGAGCTGGCTGAGTCTAGTCTGGGTGATTTCCAGAGTGTGTGGGGGAGGGGAACACCCAAACCACCACAGTGATGAGAGCCTGGAATGGGTTGCTCAGGAAGGGGGTGGAGGCCCCATCCCTGGAGGTGTTTAAGGCCAGGCTGGATGAGGCTGTGGCCAGCCTGATCTAGGGTAGGCTGTCCCTGGCCATGGCAGGGGAGTTGGAACTGGCTGATCCTTGTGGTCCCTTCCAGCCCTGACTGACTCTATGAAAAAGCAAAGATGTGGGAGCTACATGAAAGAGCAAACCCAGGACAGAGAAAAAATGGTTTTGCCAATATTATCTACAGGATGTCTATTATTGTCCACCCAGCTCCAGCCTTATGAGAGCTAGAATCATAGAATGGTTTGGGTTGGAAGGGACCTGTAAAGGTCATCTAGTCCAAACCCCTTGTAAGATCTACTTGATCTTATACAAAAGTTAGGTCACTGCAAGAACTTGAAATGTATGTTCTTACTGCTGGTATAAGTGTGTGTGGTCTTAAGGCATCCCTGAACAAAGATCAAGAAACAGCAGAGCAAGTAGCTTTTTTTTTTTTCAACCCCAGGAAGATAGCTGGGATTTGAATCCCAAATAGGATTATGCTCTACAATGAATTTTGCTGGACCTGGCTGCAGGTCTGTTCAGAGAGATTTGCAAATGGAGAGCCTGCCACCTCGGACAGAACACTGACCATTTCTTCCCAAAGAGCTAATGACATCTGAACTTCTAGCAAGGTGAGCTGAGGGAATTCACATGGAACAGAAAGCTCCCTGCAGGGATGAGATGAGTGAGAATTTTTAGCAATGCCCAGTGATGAGTCATTGCAACATCTATTAATATAGCTGGCATGTATGTAAAGAAGTTCACATGTGCTTCTCTGGAAAGTTAGCTCATGAGGTCAGTCAGCAATAATAAACCAAGAAGAAATGCAGTTTCATAAATGATCCATGGCTTTCTTTTCCAGGCATTTTAGAAAGAAAAGGAACAACTTGGTCATTGGTACTGGAAGGAATTATTCTAACTCAGAGGTTGTCTTTTTAGCTCTGCATAGCTGTAGAATAGAATAGAATCAACCAGGTTGGAAGAGACCTCCAAGATCATCCAGTCCAACCTAGCACCCAGCCCTATCCAGTCAACTAGACCATGGCACTAAGTGCCTCATCCAGTATTTCATGCACCTCAGAAACCACATGCATTTACATGCACTTTCATGTTAAACTGCTGAAGAAGTCTGTGCATTCTCTGATTAGAATCATGAGCCAGCAGTGTGCCCAGGAGGCCAAGAGAGCAAGTGGCATCCTGGCCTGCATCAGGAATGGTGTGGCCAGCAGGAGCAGGGAGGTCATTCTGCCCCTGTACTCTGCACTGGTTAGACCACACCTTGAGTACTGTGTTCAGTTCTGGGCCCCCCAGTTTAGAAGGGACATTGAGATGCTTGAACGTGTCCAGAGAAGGGCAACGAGGCTGGGGAGAGGCCTCGAGCACAGCCCTACGAGGAGAGGCTGAGGGAGCTGGGATTGTTTAGCCTGGAGAAGAGGAGGCTCAGGGGAGACCTTATTGCTGTCTACAACTACCTGAGGGGTGGTTGTAGCCAGGAGGAGGTTGCTCTCTTCTCTCAGGCAGCCAGCACCAGAACAAGAGGACACAGCCTCAAGCTACGCCAGGGGAAGTTTAGGCTTGAGGTGAGGAGAAAGTTCTTCACTGAGAGAGTCATTGGACACTGGAATGGGCTGCCCAGGGAGGTGGTGGAGTCGCCGTCCCTGGAGCTGTTCAAGGCAGGATTGGACGTGGCACTTGGTGCCATGGTCTAGCCTTGAGCTCTGTGGTAAAGGGTTGGACTTGGTGATCTGTGAGGTCTCTTCCAACCTTGGTGATACTGTGAGACTGTGTGATAAGGATGATCTAGCTCCAAGCCCCCTGCCGTGGGCAGGGACACCCTACCCTAGAGCAGGCTGGCCAGAGAATTGCTGAAGGACAACATGGTCTGTAGGTATACAGCCGGATCTGGGAACATAAATCAGCAGAGCTCCCTGGAGATCAATGCAGCTCCATTATGCTGTACCTGTTGAGGATCTGACCACATACAACAGGAGCTGGATGAAGTCCTTTCATGTTTCAGGTAGTGTTATGCATTAGCACCATAATGCAGGGCTGGCTTTCTCCCCCCACTCATAAAAGTCTGAAACCTGTTGCCTGTTTTGCCCTTAACCACTCATTCATAGTTCAGACACCCCTGAGTCCAACACTGTACAAGGAGAAACTTGTGTTCTCTGAACAAAAGCTGCTGCTGCTGCTCTTAGGGTGGGACTTTCCAGACTTACTGGTTATCCTAATAAAAGCCAGGAATGTTTTAAAGGCAGTAGCATTAGAGACCACCAACTATTTTATTGTTGAAGCCTAAAAGAAAAAATCTATTATACCTGAGATTGACTGTTTCTTTTAGCAGGCTCCTTAGAAAAGTAGAAGGGCTGAATTTTTTACAAGGGCATTAAAGCATTAGTTCAGATTGCATGAGTCTGGATATTTACACACAAGTATATAATAAGCACGTGAGAAAAGAGGCTGGGGCTGGCCCTGTCACGTCTTTCTAACACAAAATGCAGAAGAAACAGTATAAAGAGGACCAAATCTTGCCTGTTCAGTATGGCTCTTTTTAATTTTCTAGAGCATAGAATCAGTCAGGGTTGGAAGGGACCACAAGGATCATCTAGTTCCAATCCCCCTGCCATGGGCAGGGACACCCTACGCTAGATCAGCTGGCCACAGCCTCATGAAGCCTGGCTTCAAACCCCTCCAGGGATGGGGCCTCAACCACCTCCCTGGGCAACCCACTCAATGCTCTCTGCACTCTCATGCCTAACAACTTCCTCCTCATGTCCAGTCAGATGTTTGTCCTGCCACTATCAGTGTAACTTGTGAGCAAAACACACACACACAAAACATGTCAAAACACCTGTACAGCCTCACAACCATAGAACTCCAGAATCATTTTGGTTGGAAGAGACCTTTATCATCAGCAACTCCAACTGTTAACGCAGCACTGTCAAGTCCTCAGCACATCATCTACAAGACTTTAAAGTATCTCCAGGGATTGTGAATCCCCCACTTCCCTAGGCAGCCTGTTCCATGGCTTGGCAACTCTTTTAGAGAAGAATTTTTTCTTCATTTCCAACCTAAACTTCCCTTGACATAACTTGAGTTCAGCTCCTCTTATCCTGCTGCACTGGGGGAAGAGACTGAGATGCCGCCTTGCTATGACCTCCTTTCAGGCAGTTGTAGGGAGTGAAGGTCCCCCTCAGCCTCCTTTTCTCCAGACTAAACCACCAGTTCCCTCATCTTTTCTTCATAGGATTTCTTCTCTAGACCCTTCACCAGCTTTTTTGCCCTTCTTTCTCATGGGAGTCCCAGAAACAAAGAGTTAAATAGGGTATTTTATAGGCTGTGCACAAACTGAAAACCCAACTCACCTTGAAGTGATTCTGTGCACAATTTCCACTGATACATGTGGACAAACTCACTGCACTTGATGGATCTGGCTTTCCCTTTTCCCCAAGGCTGTATAACAAGGTATCAATCAAGGAATTGACTCTTTCTTGGGAGCCAAACCAATACTGGTTGTGCTGGCTTGAGCCTAGCTGGGATATTTTAGTGAGAGGAATTAGATGATGGGCTGTGATAAGGAAACAATGGTGATGTCTGCTGCACTCATAGGCTTGCTGAGATGTATTGAAACAAGAACACAAATATAGATAACACAGAGTTGCTCTTTGGCTTTGGCAGCTTCCCTTCTTGCTCTAACTTGCTGTCTAACTAATCCTTCTGCTTCCTAACCCCCCTGGCCGATTCTCCAAACTCACCTTGAACGTAAAGCAAAGTCTGGAATAAGGTAGAGGTGTGGAGAGGAGGTGGAAGGGTGGTTGGGAGCCCCTCCTGGGAACTCTGGTTTCTGGGAGGGCTGTTGTGTTTCTGTATTACTTCTTTAACTTGTCTATGTCTGTCTATAGCTGTATACATTGTAAATACCTGCTTGTATCTTGTGCTAACCTGTAAATATAAAGCTTCGTTCTATTTTCCAGCTCAGCTGAGTCTAGTCTGGGTGATTTCTTAAGAGCTATGGGGTGGGTAACACCCAAACCATCACAGTTTAATTTTCAGCTCCTCCTGTGTAATAGCAGCTAGTACAGAGAAAGTCACTTTACAGCATTGTGATGGTTTGGGTGCTACCTGCCCCCCCACATAAGAAAATCACCCAGACTAGACTCGGCAGCTCTGGAAATTGAATGAAGCTTTGTATTTACAGCTTAGCATAAGGTACAAGCAGGTATTTACAACATCTACAGAAATAGACAAGTTAAGAAGTAATACAGAAACACAACAGCCCTCCCAGAAACCAGAGTCCCCAGGAGGGGCTCCCAACCACCCTTCTACCTTCCTCCCACCCCTCAACCTTACCCAAGATTTTGCCTTATGTTTACAGTAAGTTTGGAGGATCGGTCAGTGGGGTTAGGAAGCAGATGAATTAGTCACACAGATGGCAGGTTAGGATAGAGAAGTGCAGCCCAGAGAGAGACTCCCTTATCTGTATTTATGTTCTTGTTTTTTATCCATCTCAGCAAGCCTATGAGTGCAGTAGACATCACCATTGTTTCCTTTTCACAGCCTGTAATCTAATTCTTCTCACCAAAACATTCCAGCTAGCTTCAAACTAGCACAAGCATGAAGTGGATTCTTCTCCAAATAGTTTAATGTTTATAACACCATTCCCTGTAAAAGGGATAACCATTACCACATTCAGCTTCACTCCTTGACTTCCAGCTGGCTGAGTCTGGTCTGGGTGATTCTTCTTAAGGGGGTGTGGGGTTAGGTAACACTCAAACCATCGCACTGGTGCACACCGTTTCACACCTGGAGGTGTTCAAGAAAAGCCTGGATGAGGCATTTAGTGCCATGGTCTAGATGATTGGATAGGGTTGGGTGCTAGGTTGGGCTGGATGATCTTGGAGGTCTCTTTGAACTTGGTTGATTCTATGATGATTTTAACACTCACCCTGATGAGGGTAATAAAGCAGGTGGCATGAAAGCAAGCCGTGCTTCACGGTTAACTAAAGTAGTCGGTAGCTGTTGTCCTGAGCTTTTTAGTCCTCAGAAATACTGATTGCTTCTTTGCTTATTGTACCTTGAATTCGATTTGGTGATCTGAGTGCCTCATTCAGGTCCCTAGCTGATCAAATGGTTATGCAGAAGCTCCTTCACTAGCCATACAGTTTGCAATTAGAATCATAGAATCAACCAGGTTGGAAGAGACCTCCAAGATCATCCAGTCCAACCTAGCACCCAGCTCTATCCAGTCAACTACACCATGGCACTAAGTGCCTCAGCCAGGCTTTTCTTAAACACCTCCGGGGACAGTGACTCCACCACCCCCCTGGGCAGCCCATTCCAATGCCAATCCTACTCATAACGTTGTTGATTACTATGTTAATATTTCTGTCATGAAGTACTGTCTGTGGAGGATGTGAATGGATAATGCAGGTTTTCAGAGGTGAGGATGTAATTACACAAGTTTTGGCTTTCCCTCTCGAAGGAGCAATGTCTAATTGTCTCTCCCAATGCAGAATGATGTCTGTAATTGAGAAGATCTGAGCCCAGCCATAAAACTTGTTGTAGCCCTGACACTTGAGACGTAAGGGTCAAGTTGTCAAACTCTCAGACAAGGAACAGTTGTTCAAAACATGCTAAGGGAACCTGCATCTCCAGGTGGGGATGTGCACCATGTGGTAGTCTAATTTACACCTACAAATCCCAGTAGGTCTCTGTGCTGCTTGCTGCTAGTGAGGGAACTAATCTGAAAGAAGACCTACGGAGCTGGCCCATTGCCTTACTGGTTTAGAGGGAAATTGATGCCAATGTGGCTGTCTAAACTTATACTTCAAGTGACAGAAAACCAGAAATACAAAGTGTTGGACACATTTTGGCTTTATCTTAAGGTAGTTTGATTTACATGAAAATGTGCCACTTGACATAGCATTGCTTCTCAGGGGTGACCTCATTGCTGTCTACAACTTCCTGAAGGGAGGTTGTAGCCAAGTGGGGGTTGGTCTCTTCTGCCAGGCAACCAGCAGTAGAACAAGGGGACACAGCCTCAAGTTGTGCTGGGGGAGGTCTAGGATGGATGTTAGGAGGAAGTTGTTGACAGAGAGAGTGATTGGCATTGGAATGGGCTGCCCAGGGAGGTGGTGGAGTCACCATCCCTGGAGGTGTTGAAGCAAAGCCTGGCTGAGGCACTTAGTGCCATGGTCTGTTTGTGGGTAGGGCTGTGTGCTAGGTTGGTCTGGATGATTTTGGGGGTCTCTTCCAACCTGTTTGATTCTATGATGATTCTCAAAACACTCTTGTTTGATTCCTCCTCTATGTAATAGAAGAGAAAAACAGGTACAGAGAACCAGTGATCAAGATCCAGAGATTTAAAAATCAGCTGGTGTGCTTAGTCCATTGTATTCCCTCATCTACTCACACATTTATTCTCCTGCTCACACACAGACAGAATTAATTCATCCCAAGCTGCAACTGTGCATCTGTTTTATATATCTGGCCAGTCACTTCAGAAATATTTTTAACTTGTGGGGAGCACTTTACAAGTGTAAGAGCAGAAAAGGTGACAAATAAAGGCAAGAGCATACATTTGCCAGGCAAGAACAATGAGACATAACAACTGCGGACAAAAATCTGCTTCTCTGTGATCCATCCTTTATGTAATCCCCAGTAAGGGCTCAGTGATTTCACCTGGAAAGAATTGAGAGGTTGCAAGGAAATCCTGCCTGTGAATTGAAGGGATAGGTAGGAGCCAGGTCATCCTCATCCTCAGTAGTACAAATTTCTGCCACTTGGTTTGAAGGTAATCCCAAGCTGCCGGTTAAATCAAGCCAGCTGCTATTAGCTACTCATCCAAACTGGCACATGGCAATGTGAAGCAATAGATAGGAATGCACAAGGCAGGATAAAGTCTAAATAAAGGACCCTGCTGCCTTCCAGACCTGTTTCCTGAGGTGAACTTTTGCCTTCATTCCTGCTCATGAATTCTTAATCTTCCTAATAAAAATCAAAGCTGTTTGTCTCTCTCTGACAGCAATTGGGTTATAAAGAAGTTTAATTTACCCTCACACAAATGCAAGCTGAAGATCCTTCTTTGAGCTCCTGCTTCTTTCCAGGTTACTTAAACTGACAAATGTTTCTCTTCCCTTCTAATCTGAGGATCTCTGCTTAAGACTCAAGAGGGCTCTAGACAACCTGATCTAGTTGAGGATGCCCCTGCTTACTACAGTGAGATTTGGAGTAGATGACCTTTGGAGGTCCCTTCCAAGCCAGACCATTCTGTGACAGGACTGCAGCTGAGGAAAGGAGGCTGACCACAAAATACTTGAAAAGTGAGCTACCTCCAGCTTTCTTCAAATCCTTTTCCAAGTCCCAAAACAATGCATTCAAGATGCCAAATGTCTCAGGAAGCAGCTGCCACATGAAATACTTCTAGCTGGGGATTGGTCCTGAGATGGTGGGAAAGTTGTACTGGTTTGGAAAATATTAGTGAAATATTTTCCTAGTAGCAGGTGTTGATTTGTTGGAGGGTAGGAGAGCACCACAGAGAGACCTTGCCAGGCTGGATGGATGGGCAGAGGCCAATGGGATGAGATTGAACAAGGCCAAGTGCAGGGTTCTACACTTTGGCCACAACAACCCCAAGCAGCACTATAGGCTGGGGACAGAGTGGCTGGAGAGCAGCCAGGAGGAAAGGGACCTGGGGGTGCTGGTAGAGAGTAGCTGAAGATGAGCCAGCAGTGTGCCCAGGTCGGCAGGGGAGCCAATGGCATCCTGGCCTGGATCAGGAACAGTGTGGCCAGTAGGACAAGGGAGGTTATTCTTCCCCTGCACTCAGCACTGGTCAGGCCACACCTTGAGTGCTGTGTCCAGTTCTGGGCTCCTCAATTCAAGAGAGATGTTGAGGTGTTGGAATGTGTCCAGAGAAGCAACAAAGCTGGTGAGGGGCCTGGAACACAGCCCTGTGAGGAGAGGCTGGGGGTGTTTGGGCTGTAGAAGAGGAGTCTCAGGGTTGACCACATTGTTGCCTACAACTACCTGAAGGGAGGTTGTAGCCAGGTGGGGTTGGTCTCTTCTGCCAGGCAAGCAGCAACAGAACAAGGGGACACAATCTCAAGTTTTGCCAGGGGAAGTACAGGCTGAGTGTCAGGAGGAAGTTGTTGTCAGAGAGAGTGATTGGCATTGGAATGGGCTGCCCAGGGAGGTGGTGGAGTCGCTGTCCCTGGAGGTGTTGAAGCAAAGCCTGGATGAGGCACCAAAGGCTGTACACTACAATCATAGAATCAACCAGGTTGGAAGAGACCTCCAAGCTCGCCCAGTCCAACCTAGTACTCAGCCCTAGCCAGTCAACTAGACCAAGTGCCTCATCCAGATATCCTAAGTGGAACTTCCAACTATAATGCATGCTCAAACAGTTCTATGACGTCATGATTCTGTGATAACTATGAGTAGTTTAGTCTCTGGCTACCAGTGGCTTGGGTGGAAACAAGATTTATTCTTTGCTCTTTGCTTTTCTTGGGGTAGGTTATATAATCTGGAAATACTATCATTTGTGGGGGATGCACACATAAATGCTTGTAAAAACAACGGATCTCTGTTGTGCAGAGGAACTCCAACATAAGTTTTTTGAAGGATGAAACCTTACCTAGTTCTACTGATGCCCGAAGTGTTGTAGGAGAGTGGAACGTACGTGCTGCTTGCAGAGCAAGAGGGCTCACGGCTCTGCAGAGTGTTGCAGGCAAGACCGACCTCTGCAGGACAAAGTGAAGCAGGTCTAGAGACAGCTGACTGGAACTGTGGCTTGTGGTAGGAGTAATGAAAAGCAACTGTTTTACCATTGCTTGCAGCAAGTATTTCCTCTTTCCCTCTTTTCTTGAGTTCACACTCACAGTGTATGTTTACAGAAAGGGGCAAGTGAGATCTTTGCCCGAGCTCCTGCCTTCCTCATGGAGGGTTTCATTTGCTCCCTCTGAAGCACAGAACGGTTGTGAAGGAGGCTAAATTCTCACCACTAGTTTCAGGGTGAAGAGCTGCTTGCAAAGTGGTTGCAGGGCCCTGGAAGAGGCCATGCTTTGCTATGAACCTGAAAGGTTACATCATGGTGAAACTCAGCCTAACACTGAAAAAGGCATTAACAATTTTCCAAGCTCCCTGGGACCCAACCTGAGATGGAGAGTGTGGGGTGTGTGTGTGGTAGTTTCTCCTTCCACATGCCAAAACTTTGGCTAGGTTTTTTTTCTTCCCATTCTTTTGGTCCTGGATCAAAAAGTTGCTTTGACTGTTTTAATGACTGTTCTGGTTCTTTTCCTTCTAATTACTTGCCAGTGCCACAGTGAGTTGCTCTTATACAGTCAGCACTGCCTATTTTTTGGAGACCCTAAAACAGTTGCATAAAAGCTAGTAAATCTAACAAGTTGCTCGGTGAGAATTAGAAGTTGTAGAGCCAGATTTCCTGTGCCCCTCCAGTGTGGGGATGCTTTGGTGCCTAATAACATGGATGGATGGGCAGAGGCCAATGGGATGAGATGGAACAAGGCCAAGTGCAGGATTCTGCACTTTGNAAGCTGGTGAGGGGCCTGGAACACAGCCCTGTGAGGAGAGGCTGAGGGAGCTGGGGGTGTGCAGCCTGGAGAGGAGGAGGCTCAGGGCTGACCTCATTGCTGTCTACAACTCGCTGAAGGGAGGTTGTAGCCAGGTGGGGGTTGGTCTCTCCCAGGCACCCAGCAATAGAAAAAGGGGACACAGTCTCAAGTTGTGCCAGGGGAGGTCTAGGCTGGATGTTAGGAGGAAGTTGTTGTCAGTGAGAGTGATTGGCATTGGAATGGGCTGCCCAGGGAGGTGGTGGAGTTGCCGTGCCTGGAGGTACTGAAGAAAAGCCTGGATGGGGCACTATGATCTAGCTGGGTGCTATGTTGGACTGAATGATGTTGGAGGTCTCTTCCAACTTGATTGATTCTATGATTCTTTGAAAATTAGCTGCCTTTTTTTTTTTCCCAGGGAAATGCACTTAAGTGGTTTGAAGCAGGACTTAATTGTGGTTATACCAGTCACTGGACTCAGTGAGCTGTTTCAGTTTCTTGCTTGCTTCCAGAAGACTTTCCTTTCTTTGCCTAAGCTGAGTCTTTGTTCCTTAGCCATGTGGATTGCAGCTCTTCTGCATTTTCATCACAGTCCCCTTCACATGCAATCCAGATTACAGGAGTTTATTCCAGCTCCCAGTAAGTAGTAGCTGTATTTCTCTCTCCTGGTTGCCAAAACTGCCATAGTCCATCAGAGGAGACAGGGTGCAGCTGCGCATCACAACCTACAGGGCCTGGAGGTCCCTGGCCTGCAGCCTCTATTTTGGTAAGACACCTGTGCAGAAATTGATATTGACCAAAGGCAGATAGCCCAGAATCCCTTCAGGGAAGTAAAACTGTGTCTGCAAAGCTGATTACAGACTTGGATGTGTTCTTTGCTGAAGACATCACACTTTTGCTGTTCCACGAGGAAGTCTGAGCCAGCACTAGTTAAACAGAAGGGATGAGTTTCATTTGTCCAAGTGGGAGTGCCTACAGTGTAGTCCTCTGCTCTGTGCTAACGTTCTTTATAGTTCCTGAACAGAGTGATTTATTGTATTGAAGGTGTCTGAAGCAGAGTCATAGGATCACAGAACCTTAGACGTTGGAAGGGACCTCCAGAGATTGAGTCCAACCTCCCTGCCAAGGCAGGATCCCCTAGGGTAGTTCACACAGGAATGCATCCAGGTGTGTTTGAAAGTCCCCAGAGACTCCACAGCTTCTCTGGACAGTCTGTTCCAGGGCTCTGCCACCCTCACTGTAAAGAAGTTTCTCCTCATGCTGAACTGCAAGCTTCTCTGTTCCAGTTTGTGGCTGTTGCTCCTGATCAGTGAAAAGAGATTAGCCCCAGGCACTTGACACCCACCCCTCAGATATTTCAGTAGAATCACAGACTCAGGGTTGGAAGGGACCACAAGGATCATCTAGTTCCAACCCCCCTGCCATGGCCAGGGACACCCTACCCTAGAGCAGGCTGCCCACAGCCTCATCCAGCCTGGCCTTAAACACCTCCAGCCATGGGGCCTCAACCACCTCCCTGGGCAACCCATTCCAGCCTCTCACCACTCTCATGCTCAACAACTTCCTCCAAACGGCCAGCCTGAACCTACCCATCCCCAGCTTTGCTCCGTTCCCCCCAGTTCTGTCACTCTCTGAGAGCCTCAAAAGTCCCTTCCCAGATTTTTCATAGGTGCCCTTCAGATCCTGGAAGGACACAAGAAGGTCACTTGGGAACCTCCTCTTCTGCAGCCTGAACAGCCCCAACTCTTTCAGTCTGTCCTCATAGCAGAGCTGCTGCAGCCCTCTGAGCATCCTCGTGGCCCTTCTCTGGACACACTCCAGCATCTCCACATCCCTCTTGTAATAGGAACCTCAGCCTTTTCCCTGTCACTCATGGCCATTTCACCTGTTTCCTTTCTGAGGGGGCCTACACCTTCCCTAGGCTTCTTTTTACCATTAATATACCTGTGGAAATTTTTAGTGGTCCCTTTGACTTCCCTGGCTAGATTCAATTCAAATTCTGCTTTGGCTTTCCTAACCAGATCTCTAGCTGCTCGGGCAGCTTCCTTATATACCCCCTATTCTAGCTGTGCTTTCTTCCATTGGTTGGAAGAGACCTCCAAGATCATCCAGTCCAAACTATCACCAAGCCCTATCCAGTCAACCAGACCATGGCTCTAAGTGCCCCATCCAGGCTTTTCTTGAACACCTCCGTGGACAGAGACTCCATCACCTCCCTGGGCAGCCCATTCCAGTGCCAATCACTCTCTCTGCCAACAACTTCCTCCTAACATCCAGCCTAGACCTCCTCCAGCACAACTTGAGACTGTGTCCCCTTGTTCTGTTGCTGGTTGCCTGGGAGAAGAGACCAACCCCACCTGGCTACAGCCTCCCTTCAGGTAGTTGTAGACAGCACTGAGGTCACCTCTGAGCCTCCTCTTCCCCAGTTCAGATGAACTAGACCTGGAAGTGTTCTAGTGCATCTTTGTTCTCATCAGTGGTTAAAGGGAACGTAAAATGATTGCAAATCAGACCTTCAGGTGCAGAATTCACTCTAACTCATTGGAGAAGTAAGATACCAGACTGCAAGTGTGCTGATTTTGCTAATGCAGGTTTTTTCACCATTCTCATGCTGAGCTCCTATTTGCCATAGATATTTTAGGGAGCTTTTAACAATTGGGTATTGCAGCTGGGACGTTCTGCACCATAAGCTGTAGCTCAGAACTGCCTCCAGATTAGCTGAAATGTGCTGTCACAGTATCACCAAGGTTGGAAGAGACCTCACAGATCATCAAATCCAACCCATTACCTCAGAGCTCAAGGCTAGACCATGGCACCAAGTGCCACCTCCAATCCTGCCTTGAACAGCCCCAGGGATGGCGACTCCACCACCTCCCTGGGCAGCCCATTCCAGTAGCCAATGACTCTCTCAGGGAAGAACTTTCTCCTCACCTCAAGCCTAAATTTCCCCTGGCATAGCTTGAGGCTGTGTCCTCTTGTTCTGGTGCTGGCTGCCTGAGAGAAGAGAGCAACCTCCTCCTGGCTACAACCACCCCTCAGGTAGCTGTAGACAGCAATAAGGTCTCCCCTGAGCCTCCTCTTCTCCAGGCTAAACAATCCCAGCTCCCTCCATCAATGTCAGCTAGGGACATGTCTATTTCCCTTCCTTTTTGTCTGCAGGGAGGTGGAAGGGGAGCAAACCATGTCTTTTGCAATTCAAAACTCAGCAGTCTCCCCTTGTGTCAGAGTTCCCATATGACATTGGTGTTGTACAGCAGGACCTTATGGAACAGAGGGTCTTGTTTCACACACATCTGTCTTTTTCAAACCCACATCACCCCAACAGCAAATGCCTGGGTTTAGTGACCTCCTGTGCCAATGCTTGTGTCTCACTGGGTAGGGAAAGGGTTTTCACAAACCCTATGAGGAGAGGCTGAAGGAGCTGGGGTTGTTTAGCCTGGAGAAGAGGAGGCTCAGGGGTGACCTCATTGCTGTCTACAACTACCTGAAGGGAGGTTTTAGACAGGTGGGGGTTGGTCTCTTCTGCCATACAACCAGCAACAGAACAAGGGGACACAGTCTCAAGTTGTGCCAGGGGAGGTCTAGGCTGGATGTTAGGAGGAAGTTGTTGGCAGAGAGAGTGATAGGCATTGGAATGGGCTGCCCAGGGAGGTGGNCTAGCCTGGCCTCAAACACCTCCAGCAATGGGGCCTCAACCACCTCCCTGGGCAACCCAGTCCAGGCTCTCACCACTCTCATGCTCAGCAACTTTCTCCTTATGTCCAGTCTGAACCTCCCCACCTCCAGCTTTGCTCCATTCCCCCCAGTCCTGTCACTCCCTGACAGCCTAAAAAGTCCCTCCCCAGCTTTTTTGTAGGCCACCTTCAGATACTGGAAGGCCACAAGAAGGTCACCTGGGAGCCTCCCCTTCTGCAGACTGCACAGCCCCAACTCTTTCAGTCTGTCCTCGCAGCAGAGCTGCTGCAGCCCTCAGAGCATCCTCGATGCCCCATCCCTGCTCGAATCTACACTTTAAGTTGATAGCCTTGGGTCTCCACCAGTGGGGTAAACCAGATCCCTCAGCTTTGTTTGCTTTGGCCTGCAGTGTCTCTTTAAGAGGGGAATGCTGCAAGTGGAGTGCTTGCTCCGTGTGCTTCGACAGGAAGCAGCCCTAACACGCTCTCCTTTCCCGTATGCCTTGCTCGTTCTCCCGGTGTGCTTTAAACCTTCTGGGTCCAACGACGTCTTTATTACCCTCCCGCTCTCTGCGTGGGCTGAGGCTTTGGATTGGCCCATCCGTAAGGACTCTCAGTTAAGGTGGCTTTTGCAGCCAGAGTTACTAATATTACTGCCCTGCACGTAAAACCCTGAGACAATCCCTTTTAAAAGCGGGGGGCAGGTTGATCTAAAACAGCTGGCTGGGAGAGCGCGAGGGCCCAGCTAGAGCCGGCGAGGTCGGGGGTCAGGGTTAACGCCAATCTCTCTGGAGCTTTGAAGCTGACGGCTTACAGATTCTATGTGTCCCGGTGCGCAGTGGGCATGGCATATAAATTGGTCTTAGAGGCCCCTATTTGTTCTCTGCCTTTTTATGAGCCCACAGAGTTGTTCTTTGAAGCGGCACACACAGAAAACAAAAGCTCGGTTGAAGGTTGGGGAAGTAGTTGCAGTAAATCCTGGTAACGTCCTGGCTTGCCTTCGGAGAGCTGCAGTGTGGGTTTAGCGTGGCCTCGGGTGCTGTGAGGTGCTAGTTAGAGCCTAGCTGGGGTATTGTGGTGAGAAGAATCAGATGATAGGCGGTGAAGAGGAAGGGCTGGTGATGCCTGCTGCACTCACAGGCTTGCTGAGATGGATAATCATAGAATCATAGAATCATAGAATGGTTTAGGTTGGAAGGGACCTCAAGGATCATCCAGCTCCAACCCCCTGCCACAGGCAGGGACACCTCCCACTAGAGCAGCTCGCCCAAGGCCTCATCCAGCCTGACCTTAAACACCTCCAGGGAGGAAGCATCCACCACCTCCCTGGGCAACCCATTCCAGTGCCTTACCACCCTCACTGTAAAGAACTTCCTCCTAACATCCAGTCTAAATTTCCCCTCTTCCAGCTTATACCCATTCCCCCTCGTCCTAACATTACTAGACCGTGTAAATAGTCCCTCCCCAGCTTTCCTGTAGGCTCCCTTCAAATACTGGAAGGCCACTATAAGGTCTCCTCGAAGCCTTCTCCTCTCCAGGCTGAAGAGCCCCAACTCTCTCAGCCTGTCCTCATAGCAGAGGTGCTCCAGCCCTCTGATCATCTTCGTGGCTCTCCTTTGGACCCGCTCCAGCAGTTCCATGTCCTTCTTGTATTGGGGGCTCCAGAACTGCACACAGTACTCCAGGTGGGATAAGAACAAGAACACAAACATGGAGAACAGAGTCTCGCTCTGGGGCTGCATGAACTTCTCTCTCTCTAACTTGCTGCCTGACTAATCCTTCTGCTTCCTAATCCCCCTGGTTGACTCTCCAACCTCACCTTGAACATAAGGCAAAGTCTGGGGTAAGGGAGAGGAGTGGGGAGAAGGTGGCAGGGTGGTTGGGAGCCCCTCCTGGGAACTCTGGATTCTGGGATGGGTGTTGTGTTTCTGTGTTACCTTTTTAACTTGTCTGTTTCTGTCTATAGCTGTAGATATTGTAAATCATAGAATCAACCAGGTGGGAAGAGGCCTCCAAGATCATCCAGCCTAACCTAGCACCCAGCCCTACCCAGTCATCTAGAGCATGGCACTAAATGCCTCATCCAGGCTTTTCTTGTGCTAAGCTGTAAATATAAAGCCTCATTCTTCCAATTTCCAGATTAACTGAGTCTAGTCTGGGTGATTTTGCTAAGTGCTGGGGGGGTGGGTAACAGCCAAACCATCACATGTGATCACCTCTGATTTAATCCCACACGTTTCCTTTTACAGACTGAAAGAGTTGGGGCTGTTGAGTCTGGAGAAGAGGAGGCTCCCAGGTGACCTTCTTGTGGCCTTGCAGTATCTGAAAGGGCCTCCAAAAGAGCTGGGAAAGGACTTTTGAGGCTATGAGGGAGTGACAGGAGTAGGGGGAGCAAATCTGGAGGTGGGGAGATTCAGACTAGATGTGAAGAGGAAGTTGTTGAGCATGAGAGTGGTGAGAGCCTGGAATGGGTTGCCCAGGGAGGTGGTTGAGGCCCCATGGCTGGAGGTGTTTAAGGCCAGGCTGGATGAGGCTGTGGGCAGCCTGATCTAGGGTAGGGTGTCCCTGCCCATGGCAGGGAGGGTGGAACTAGATGATCCTTGTGGTCCCTTCCAACCCTGACTGATTCTATACTCCTAATAGTGCTTCAAACAGTTTGCCTTCCCTCCTGTAGCCCACTTCAGTATGTGTACAGTTATCAAGTGTCATTTTTAAGCTAGCAAGGAGCCTTCTTTTGCTTCATGCAGTGACCTACCTATTGTAAGTGCATACTTTCTCCTCTGTCAAAAATCCCCTGGCACTATAAACCCTTAGACTATTGTATGGCACTGTAGCCTTAGGGGGTGGGGAAAAAAAGGCATCTAATTTCAAAGAGCCTAACTTCCATTCTGGAACTAATTATATCATTTATTTTATGGATATCTTTTTTTTTTTTTCCCCTAATTGCTGGGTGTTTTAACTGGAAAATGTTGAATTCTGGAGAGCCACCAGGAACAGACACCGCTAACAGAATCTGCTGGAGGTATTTTAGCCACCTAATTAATTTTCAATAAATGCTTCCAATAGGCAATTTGCTTCTGGCCAAATGTAAATCAACTGGAGACAAATAGGGTTAAAATTAGAACTGTGTGATGGGGACAATGTTTATGGACAAAATACCCTAGCACTCCTAGAAGTAACTTGCTGACAGTAATAGAAAATTAGACCACACAGATGTTAGCAAAACCCTAACCATTGTGTGTCACCTGGCCCTGGCAGAGTTTCTCCAGCTGGGCACGTAACTGGCTTCTGTGTGGGGGTCTTGCCATGTGAGGTGTGCTCACCCTTGACTTTCCCTTAGTATGAATTGGGCATAACATGACCTCACAGAATTTCTTAGATTGGAAAAGACCTTAAAGATCATAGTCTCTCAACATCTCTCTTGAATTGTATTCTGGAACATGTCCAGAGAAGGGCAACAAAGCTGGGGAGGGGCCTGGAGCACAGCCCTGTGAGGAGAGGCTGAGGGAGCTGGGGGTGTGCAGCCTGCAGAAGAGGAGGCTCAGGGCAGACCTCATTGCTGTCTACAACTACCTGAAGGGAGGCTGTAGCCAGGTGGGGTTGGTCTCTTCTGCCAGGAAACCAGCAACAGAACAAGGGGACACAGTCTCAAGTTGTGCCAGGGGAGGTCTAGGCTGGATGTTAGGAGGAAGTTGTTGCCAGAGTGTGTGATTGGCATTGGAATGGGCTGCCCAGGGAGGTGATGGAGTCACCGTTCCTGGAGGTGTTCAATCAAAGCCTGGCTGAGTTGGTCTAGTTGACTGGATAGGGCTGGTGCTAGGTTGGACTGGATGCTCTTGGAGGTCTCTTCCAACCTGGTTGATTGTACTGTATTCTGTGTGGCATGGGACATGACAAACACAGGCTGCTATTAGATAAACATAAGAACAAATAACCTTTGGAAGCATCTGATTGTTCTTCCAGAAGGAAGCTTGATGAAATCTTTAGCATTATCCGACAGCAAGTCAATGACACACATTAGCAACTTGTGTTAAACTTCTCTGAGCATAAAGGTGACAAAATGAACTGTGGCAATTCTTCTGGCCTTTTCCTGGTGTCTGTTACTGCAGATATTTTCACAGGCTCTCACCATTTCCCCAGACTTGAGTGGATTGAGATTTGGTCATGCTCTATACATAGCATCTCTGTCAACTTCAGGAGAAGTGCAAACTTGTTGGTTGATTTAGCAATACCTTTTAACACTGCAAAATCATGAAGGAGTCTGGAAAATTCTGTTGTTCTTTTTGAAGTTTATTTCTCTCACTGTATTTTGCCTAAATTGTGATGCCTAGTGCATGGAAAATGGCAAAATATCTGACTCCATTACTGTCTCAAGCAGCCCCAAACAAGGTTATGTGCTGGCTCCCATGCTGATTTCCTTCTTTTTCTTGGCTGTGCAGGCAGAGGCATTTTGCTGACATTGAGAGGAGTATTTATTTAGCTCTACAGCAATGGAAATTTTCTCTGTCTGCTGTGCTGCTCATCTGTGATCTTCTTCTTCAATCTATTTTATGTTGGTACCTTTCTCGATTGAGTGCAGTGTCCAGTTCTGGGCTCCTCAATGCAAGAGAGATGTTGAGGTGCTGGAAGGTTTCCAGAGAAGGGCAACAAAGCTGGTGAGGGGCCTGGAGCACAGCCCTGTGAGGAGAGGCTGAGGGAGCTGGGGGTGTGCAGCCTGGAGAGGAGAAGGCTCAGAGGTGACCTCATTGCTGTCTACAGCTACCTGAAGGGAGGCTGCAGCCAGGTGGGGTTGGTCTCTTCTGCCAGGCAAGCAGCAACAGAACAAGGGGACACAGTCTCAAGTTGTGTTGGGGGAGGTCTAGGCTGGATGTTAGGAGGAAGTTGTTGGCAGAGAGAGTGATTGGCATTGGAATGGGCTGCCCAGGGAGGTGGTGGAGTCACTGTCCCTGGAGGTGTTGAAGAAAAACCTGGCTGAGGCACTTAGTGCCATAGTAGCACACGGCTGGGTGCTAGGTTGGCCTGGGTGATCTTGGAGGTATCTTCCAACCTGGTTGATTCTACAGTTTGATGACATTTGCTTAAGCAGTGATTGTTTTGCTGAGCAGTCAAATGGGTCACAACTGACCAACAGGATTCAAAGAACAGTTTAGGTTGAAAGGGATCTTAAAGTTCATCTAGTTCAAATCCTCCTGCTATGAGTGGGGCCACCTTCCACTAGAGCAGATTGCTCAAGGCTTCATCCAACCTGCCCTAGAGCACTGTCAGGGAGGGGGCATTCACAACCTCCCTGGGCAACCTGTTCTAGTGTTTCACCACCCTCAACATCAAGAATTTCTTCCCAAGAGCCAGTCTAAATCTGCCCTTCTCAAGCTTAATGCCATTTTCTCTCATCTTATCACTACAAGCCTTTGTAAAAAGTCCCTTCCCAGCACACTTCAGGTGCTGGAAGGCTGCCATAAGGTCACCCCAGAGCCACCTTCTCTCCAGGCTGAACAGTCTCAACTCTCTCAGCCTATCCACACAGGGAAGGTGCTCCAGCCCTCTGATCATCTTCATGGCCCTCTTCTGGATCCACTTCAGAAGTTCAGTGTCCCTCTTAGGCTGCAGGCACCAGAGCAAAGTAGAAGTGCAGAATCCCCTCACTCATATAGCTGGTAACACTTCTTTTGATATAGCACATGGCACAGATGTGCATGTTTGTCCTGGTTCTGGAATGGTTAGCAAGAAGGCTGTCACAGAAGCTGCTGCTGAGGGGAGGCATGGCATGGCTTTGAATGTGGCCACACCTCTGTAGAGAAACACTATAAAACTAAGTAGTAATAATATTGTCTGTCAAAATGGCCAGCTCATACTGTTCCTTCCTGGCTCTAAGACATGGGTAAGATACTGTTGCTCCATCAGAATGCCTGCCCTTATGTAGAATCAAATAACTGTTTAAGCTGGAAGAGGCCTTTAACATCACCAAGCCCAATCATAAACCAGCACCAAAGTTTGCTGTCTGCTGCTCAACCGTTTCCCTCAGCATCTCATCCATGCATCTTTCAAATAAATCCAAGTGATTGATCCAGTAGTGCTGTCCAGTTCACTGGGCAGCCTGTTCCAGGGATTGACAAACTTTTCAGTGAAGAAATTTTTCCTCAGGTCCAACCTAAACCTCTCCTGGCACAGCTTGAGGATGTTTCCTCTTGTCCTTTCACTTGCTACTTGGGATAGCAGAGCAACTCCTACCTTGCTGTAGCCTCCTTTCAGGTAGTTGTAGAGATAGAATCAACCAGGTTGGAAGAGACCTTCAAGACCCCTATGGCAGGAGGTTGGAGCTGGATGATCCTTGAGGTCCCTTCCAACCTAAACCATTCTATGATTCTAAGATCATCCAGTCCAACCTAGCACCCAGCCCTGTCAATCAACCAGACCATGGCACTAAGTGCCTCAGCCAGGCTTTGCTTGAACACCTCCAGGGACGGTGACTCCACCACCTCCCTGGGCAGCCCATTCCAATGCCAATCACTCACTCTGACAACAACTTCCTCCTAACATCCAGCCTAGACCTGCCCCGTCACAACTTGAGACTGTGTTCCCTTATTCTGCAGCTGGTTGCCTGGCAGAGACCAAACCCCCCACCTGGCTACAGCCTCTTTTCAAGGATAGAGGTAGAAAGCAAGAAGGTGTCCCCTCAGCCTCCTCTTCTCCAGACCAAACAACATCAATTCCTTAACTGCTCTTCACAGGACTTGTTCTCTACATCA
This sequence comes from Tricholaema leucomelas, assembly GCA_013400475.1. Classification (NCBI taxonomy): domain Eukaryota; kingdom Metazoa; phylum Chordata; class Aves; order Piciformes; family Lybiidae; genus Tricholaema lacrymosa; species Tricholaema leucomelas. Next base: position 14,155 of record WAAF01002081.1, on the reverse strand, counting down.
GTTTTGTTCAATGCTTTGGCTTGGCCTGTTTGTCAGATTAGATCGTGGAGTGAAATTCTGAATATGCAAATCCTTGTATATTAACACATTTTAATCATGGGGAGCTGAAAATACCTGGACACCTGACTACATAGCTTGGAAATTCTTAAGGAAATGCTTTATGATACACAAAATCAGAGCAGCTGTTCCCATTTTGCTGGGATCATGCAAATCCAGCTGGAAAGTGAGCTGGATTGATCCCAGACTGAGGAGACAGCAGGCCAGAACAGAATGGTGGCAGCAGTGCTGTGAGCATCTCTGAAGGAAACTCTGAATTTTACAAGCAAAAGGGGCAGTGTTCTTTGATCACAGACTCACAGAGTTTCTTAGATTGGAAAGCCCTTCAAGCTCATCAACTCCAAGCATTAGTTTCACACTGACAAGTCCTTGGCTAAACCAAATCCCTCAGCACAACATCTAATCACTGTGAATCACTAGGGCTGGAAAGGACCACCAGGATCAGCCAGTCCAACCTTCATCCCAGCATCCTTCATCACCAGACCATAGCCTCAAGCTCCACATCCACTCTCCTTTTAAACACCTCCAGGGATGGTGACTCCACCACCTCCCTGGGCAGCCTGTTCCAGTGCCTGACCACCTGATCAGTAAAGAACTTCCTCCCAACATCCAACTTAAACCTCTCCTGATGCAACTTGAGGCCATTTCCTGTTGTCCTATCATTAGTAATTTGGGAGAAGAGACCAGCTCCAGCCTCACTACAACCTCCTATTAGGTAGTTGTAGAGGGCAATAATAAGGTCCCCTCTCAGCCTCCTCTTCTCCAGACTAAACATCCCCAGCTCCCTCAGCCACTCCTCACAGGTCATGTTTGCCAGACCTCTCCCCAGCCTCATTGCCCTTCTCTGCACCCACTCCAGCACCTCAGTGTCCTTCCTATACTGTGGTGACCAAAACTGGACACAGTACTCAAGGTGTGATCTCATGAGTGCTGAGTACAGGGGCATGGTCACCTCCCTACTCCTGCTGGTCACACCATTGCTGATACAGGCCAGGATGCTGTTGGCCTTCTTGGCCACCTGGGCACACTGCTGCCTCATGTTCAGCTGTCTGGCCACCAACACCCCTAGGTCCTTTTCCACTAGGCAGGTCTCAACCACTCCTCCCCCAGCCCTTAGGGCTGCTGGGGGTTGTTGTGGCCAAAGTGCATGACCTGGTACTTGGCCTTGGTAAACCTCATGCAATTGGCCTCAGCCCCTCACTCCAGCCTGTCCAAATCCCTCTGCAGGGCCTTCCTACCCTCCAGCAGATTGACACTTCTGCTTAATTTGCTGTCCTTGATAATTTCACTTACTTCACAACTGCTGTTAATACTTCTGCATGGCTCCAGTTCCCAGCACATCTGTCCCAGGTGTTCTGTATTGATGTGCACTGAAGTCAGCAGGAGTTGTAAGTGGTGTTGATGAGCTAACAAGGAAGGCAGGTGAGAGCTGGATTCAGCCCACCTGTGCAGATGGACACAGAATCCCAGGTTGAATAGACATTTTGCATGAACTCCCCAGAGTGATGTCCTAAAGCAGTTTTAAAATTGGATAAAGGAATTAAATGGCTAAAAACTTATTGCATTGAGATGAGAACAGATCTCAGCTGGCACACATTGCTGTAGCTCTGCTGATGCCAGTGGGGCCACACCTGTTTCTGGTAGCTGGTGTTTCAGCCCAGAAAGTTGTCCTTTAAAATCCATCCTTAACTCTGAGCAGTGCCTTTCAGATTAATTTTGAGACAAATGATCCTGTACCCAGCATTGGGACTGAGCACTTAAGGGTGGCAGTAATTTCCAAATGCCCCTAGGAAAGCCTTGTTCCTCAGGCAAGAGAACCTGATTCTGTGTGGCATTTTCAGCCTGTTTTTTTTTTCTGCTGTGTTATGGAGGATATTGGTTAATTAACCCTGGATAATGTCTAATGATGAACACTCAATCACAGAATTGTAGAATCACAGAACCAGTCAGGGTTGGAAGGGACCACAAGGATCAGCCAGTTCCAACCCCCCTGCTATGGCCAGGGACACCCTACCCTAGAGCAGGCTGCCCACAGCTCATCCAGCCTGGCCTTAAACATCTCCAGCCATGGGGCCTCAA
>WAAF01002081.1:0-11967 GCA_013400475.1 Tricholaema leucomelas | reverse complement strand
CTCCAGCATCTCCACATCCCTCTTGTCCCAGGGGCTCCAGAACTGGATGCAGTACTCCAGGTGGGGTCTCACCAGAGTGGAGTAGAGTGGGAGAATCACCTCCCTGGACCTGCTGGCCACACTTCTCCTGCTGCAGCCCAGGCTCTGGTTGTCTTTCTGGGCTGCAAGTGCACACTGCTGGCTCCTGTTGAGCTTCTCATCCACCAGCACCCCCAAGTGCCTCTCCTTAGGGCTGCTCTCCAGCCACTCACTGCCCAGCCTGGATTTGTGCTTGGGATTGCCTTGGCCCAGATGCAATTATGAATTCCAGGAATTCTGATTTTATGACCCACCCACTTGCAATAGCAAATTAGCTTTGCTAAGTGTGTTTAAGGTAGGATTATTATGGGTTCTTTTCATTGCTAAAATTGATGGTCATAACATCAGAGAGGTGAATCACTGTTGGGTAATATCCTTCTACTCTTAGACCTCTGCAAAGATAAATTACAGCAGTGCTACAAACTAGTGAATGAGTGACTTAGAAATGGATGGAAATGCTTTATTTTTGAGTTTATGGAGATTTGACACAGTGCTGAATCTATATATTACCTTAAACTCTTTAAAAAAAGCATAACAGAGTTCTCTACCTTTTCTGCATGAATCTAGATGTATTTAATTAGAAGTAAAGCAGAAGGCTGGGAGCCAGGAGGTCTGGGTTGTAAGTGCTGTGGGGATCCTTTGCAAGCTTTGCCTTGCCTGTCACCTGGGAATAAAAGTCTCACCAGGGAAGGTTTGCCATTATGGAACTTAATTTACTGATTTGTTTTTAAAGCACTGTAAAGGACTAAAATGAGAGGCACAGGAGAAATGAGAATGGTGTGAAACTGTTGTGTGTCCTGGTATCCTGGAAACTGTTAATGATGGGCACATTTCAGGAAGTTTACAGAGTAGCTCAGACAGATATTTGGGTACATACCAGACATAAAGCCTGTGGCTGCTAACATCAATAGAAGTCCTGTGCTAAACCTAATGAAAGCAAGACCAGTCCTCATTCTGGGTCTGTGTCAGGACATAAAATTTGCTCTCTAGGACCACCTTTGTAACACCAAAGTAGGAAGTGCAAAGCAAGGAATTTATCTTCTCAATTTAATGAAATGGAATTTTATGTTTAATGACAAGACAAGCATCTCTTGAATGCTGTGCACAGATTTGTTTTACTTTGGGGTTACCAACATTTTTGAGCTGTTGCCAGTCGTAATTCACTTGAGCTCTCCTGTTGTGATAAGCATGGTGAGTGAATGAATGAAGATGGGAAATAGGAGTGTGCATAAATCACTGCAGACTGCCAGTTGCTCTCCATTTGCTTCCTCCTTCTCATCTTGCCCTTCCCACACACATGATCAAGGCTGTTTCCTGTTTGCTTCACTCAAATGGAGCCATGGCCTGACCCTGCCTTTCTTACTACTTAGTTTATAAAAGCCTCCCTCTTGTTCTGCCAAGTAGCTCTTGTTTCTGGGGAAAGCTTGAGTGATCCCAGCTGTAACACTCAGGTGAGTTGAAGCCAGTGATTTCCATTACAGTTGCATAGAATCATAGAATCAACCAGGTTGGAAGAGACCTCCAAGATCGTCCAGTCCAACCTAGCACCCAGCCCTAGCCAGTCAACCAGACCATGGCACTAAGTGCCTCAGCCAGGCTTTGCTTCAACACCTCCAGGGACGGTGACTCCACCACCTCCCTGGGCAGCCCATTCCAGAATGAGGGGACACAGTCTCAAGTTTGCTGTAGCCAGGTGAGGGTTGGTCTCTTCTGCCAGGCAAGCAGCAAGAGAACAAGGGGACACAGTCTCAAGTTGTGCTGGGGGAGGTCTAGGCTGGATGTTAGGAGGAAGTTCTTGTCAGAGAGAGTGATTGGCACTGCAATGGGCTGCCCAGGGAGGTGGTGGAGTTGCCATCCCTGAAGGTGTTGAAACAAAGCCTGGCTGAGGCACTTAGTGCCCTGGTGTAGCTGATTGGACAGGGCTGGACTGGATGATCTTGGAGGTCTCTTCCAATCTGTCTGATTCTATGAAGTGTGTCCACAGTGATGTGAAGAAACACTGGGAAAAAAATTTAGCTGGATGCTTCAGCCCTCAGTCACCTGAGAAATGTAATTAACTCACATCTATCTCTTCTCATGTGTTTACCTCAACAATGGCTTCTACCCCAGGCCAAGAAGCCTTATAGCTAGTAGGGAAAACCAGATAGAGAACTGGTGCTACATTGCAGCTCTGGTTGGTGAAGATAAAGAAGCATGCTCTGGGCTGCTGGTAGCTGTTTCCTTTGTTTTGGGGAGGAGGTCACTAAAAGGAAGAAGGAACACCAAAAAAACCTGGCAAATCACTCAGGGAAAAGTAGATCTATTTTGTTTTGTCTCAAAGCATTTCATTATAACCATAAACCATAAGGTGTTAAAGGGGTTAACAGGCTCTCAACTCATTGTCAACTAATTATCTTTAAGGTGTTGTCATCACATACTAATCGCTGGGTTAATGCCAGTTCCACCACTGGGAGGTGCCCAACCCCAGGGTGACCTTCTCTCACCTCACAGATGCTTACTTCATTAACTTCAACCATCACTGGTATGAGGAAAGAAAAAAAAAAAGGGCAAACAAAGGAGGGGGGAGGAAAAAAAACTTTTAGGAACTTTCATCTTTTTAAAAGGGCAAGGAAAAAATCCTAATAAACTGGTAGCCTGGTTAGCAGTAGGGGATGGCTTCAGCTTCAGGCACCATGGGTGGCTAAGATGTATGAGAAACAGATGTAAGGCCTTTGGTGATAGGTCTGCACTTTCTATTTATTGACAAATGAAATAGGCAATAGAAGGCAATTAAAAGGCAATGATTGCACACAACCAGTGCAAACCATAACGGCAAAGAGGGAAGGAAAGCAATAACTCTGCGCAGCTCGGCACGTTTAGTGCCAAGAGACACTGGTTTGGGAAGCAAAAATGTGATTTCTTTCTGAAGAAAATGTTTTGAGTTTAAGGCTGAAGAGGTTTAATAGTTGTTCTTGCTGTTGTTTTCTGGTTTCCCCCAACTGCTGCCTGGTTACAAGGCACTGCCCATCTGCTGGACTCTAGTTTTCTTTCTAAGGTTCAAAGAGGAGGCTTAGGATTGGTTTTAGTTGATGGAATGAGTAAGAAAAATGCTCAAATTTGAACAGACAGCAAAGGGAGAGTCTTATCTTGCTTTGAATGGATGTGTCAGTGATTTGATGGCAAACTTGTAATTTGGTAATGGTTTTGCATTTTCATGTGGCTTTCCAGTATCTGAAGGGAGCCTACAGGAAGGCTGGGGAGGGACTATTTACACAGTCTAGTAATGTTAGGACGAGGGGGAATGGGTTTAAGCTGGCAGAGGGGAGATTTAGACTGGATGTTAGGAGGAAGTTCTTTACAGTGAGGGTGGTGAGACACTGGCACAGGTTGCCCAGGGAGGTTGTGGATGCTTCCTCCCTGGAGGTGTTTAAGGCCAGGCTGGATGAGGCCTTGAGCAACCTGCTCTAGTGGGAGGTGTCCCTGCCTATGGCAGGGGGGTGGAGCTGGATGATCCTTGAGGGCCCTTCCCACCTAAACCATTCTATGATTCTATGTTTTCATAACAGGCAGTTGAGACCTGGACATGAAAAGATAAATTTAAATGCCTACAGTATTCCTTTTCTTACCTAATCTTCTGTCCTCATGAAGTAAGCTTGCCAGATAGTTTAACTCATAAAGGTCTACCCTCATTACAAGGATGTGGCCAGCAGGTCGAGGAAGGTGATAGTCCCCCTCTACTCTGCTCTGCTGAGATCCCACCTGGAGTACTGCATCCAGTTCTGGAGCCCACATTACAAGAGGGATGTGGAGATGCTGGAGTGTGTCCAGAGAAGGGCCACGAGGATGAGCAGGAGGCTTGGAGCAGCTCTGCTATGAGGACAGACTGAAAGAGTTGGGGCTGTTCAGGCTGCAGAAAAGGAGGCTGCAAGGTGACCGTCTTGCNTCCAACCCTGACTGATTCCATGATTCTGTGAACTCCAGGAGTATGTATTCTTCTTGCAGGCTGAGCTCTTGATCCCACAACACAGAGACAGGCAATGGGGGGAGAGGGGGAAAGGGGAAATCTTTTGTAGGCAGTTTAAAAAGTGTTCTCTCTTCAGCCCTGGGATAAGGCCTGCTTTTCACTTAATATGATGAGAGTGCAAACCCACAGGCCTAATTTAAATGCATTCTCATTCTGCAAACTGCAGTTTTGCACGAGAGGCAAGGCAAAAACCAGCTCACCCTCCCAGGAAGATGTATGGCCAAGCAGAATTTCATTAAAAATCAATCCCTCATGTCCATAAAACAAGTTTATTTTATCTTGTGGGAGCCTGCTGTTAGCACTCACACAGTCCCATTGTGTGGAATTCTTGTCCCAGGTTGTATGCCAAACTGCCTAGTGTACCATTAATGAGTTTCAATTCTATGCTAAGCTTTTCAGTATTTTTGGTGTCATTTACTGCAGGTTATTTTGCCAGCATGTGGTGTCTCATAACAGATGTTATTAATAGTGATGACATGTTTAGGTTCTGAAGGTTTAAACAAAACCTCTAATATTTACACTTATAAACCCAGAAAATGATGAGAGTGGGGCTGTGATCGGCCACTGAAGGCTCCAGCTGTGCAGGTATTCATCCTAACCCTTGCAGGTCAAGCCTTGCTTAGCCAACTGTTACAAAAACATAATGCAATCCACATTTTATAGCACCACAAGACAAGTCAATACAGATTAATTAGCTATTGAGCTGCCCCTTTTACAGTGGGTAGTAGGACACTCATGTGTTTGGTCTGTGCTTTGCAGTACCCTCTATGTCCATGGTCACTGCAATATTTGCACCCTTGCCTGGGTGAATGCTGTGAGGCTTAGGTGAGGGCAGTAGGATACTCATGTGTAGGGTACTGTAAAGCACAGACCAAACATGTCCATGGTCACTGCAATATTTGCACCCTTGCCTGGGTGAATGCCATAAGGCTTAGGTGAGGGCAGTAGGACACTCATGTGTTTGGTCTGTGCTTTGCAGTACCTCATATATCCATGGTCCCTGGAATAGAATCATAGAATCAACCAGGTTGGAATAGACCTCCAAAATCATCCAGTCCAACCTAACACTCAGCCCTGTCAATCAACCAGACCATGGCACTAAGTGCCTCAGCCAGGCTTTGCTTCATCTCCAAGGACAGTGACTCCACCACCTCCCTGGGCAGCCCATTCCAATGCCAATCACTCTCTCTGCCAACAACTTCCTTCTAACATCCAGCTGAGACCTGCCCCAGCACAACTTGAGACTGTGTCCCCTTGTTCTACTGCTGGTTGCATGGGAGAAGAGGCCAACCCCACCTGGCTACAGCCTCCCTTCAGGTAATTATAGACAGCAATGAGGTCACCCTGAGCCTCCTCTTCTCCAGCCTAAATACCCCCAGCTCCCTCAGCCTCTCCTCACAGGGCTGTGCTCCAGGTCCCTCACCAGCTTCGTTGCCCTTCTCTGGACACCTTCCAATATCTCAACATCTCTCTTGAATTGAGGAGCCCAGAACTGGACACAGCACTCAAGGTGTGGCCTGAGCAGTGCTGAGTACAGGGGCAGAATAACCTCTCTTGTCCTACTGGCCACACTGTTCCTGAAGGCTGTTGTCCCCATCTGGACAGGCATACGTGTAAAGTGGCCTCGAAAACCAGTAATCCTTATACTACACACTTTCATGAGCTTTCATTAGCTAGGAAACATCCAAGAAATCTTCTCCTGTCTCACTCTTGTCTGGTGGTTGAGATTGGCAAGTAAAGGACTGAGCACTTTACACTTTATATAACAGTTATGTTACTCACTGCAGTCTCAAATGCTTGAATTAAAAGACTTGGAGTAGGAAATACAACATGACCTCGTGCTGGCATCTGAAATTGATAGAGCACAGCCAGGTGACACATGACTTCTTTAGATACCCAGGGACCCCCAGACCTTTGTTCTTTACATTTGTTTGGCCATAGATGTTATGGTTAGCCAATTTCATGGAATCAGTCAGGGTTGGAAGGGACCACAAGGATCACCTAGTTCCAACCACCCTGCCATGCCCAAGGACACCCTACCCTAGATCAGGCTGGTCAGAGCCGCATCCAGCCTGGCCTTAAATGCCCAGAGAAGGGTGATGGAGCTGGTGAAAGGCCTGGAACACAAACCCTATGAGGATAGCCTGGGGAATCTGGGGGTGTTTAGCCTGGAGAAGAGGAGGCTCAGGAGTGACCTCATTGCTGTCTACAACTACCTGAAGGGAGGCTGTAGCCAGGTGGGGTTGGTCTCTTCTCTCGGGCTACCAGCAACAGAACAAGGGGACACAGCCTCAAGGTGTGGTGAGGGAGGTCTAGGCTGGATGTTAGGGGGAAGTTGTTGGCAGAGAGAGTGATTGGCATTGGAATGGGCTGCCCAGGGAGGTGGTGGAGTCACTGTCCCTGGAGGTGTTGAAGCAAAGCCTGGCTGAGGCACTTAGTGCCATGGTCTGGTTGATTGTCTAGGGCTGGGTGCTAGGTTGGACTCGATGTTGGAGGTCTCTTCCAACCCGGTTGGTTCTATGACTTCAGGGAGGTGGTTGAGGTCCCATCCCTGGGGCAACCCATTCCAGGCTCTCGCCACTCTCATGGGGAAGAACTTCCTCCTCCCCAATTTATTTTATCTTCTCATTATTTTCAACTGAAATTTCAGTATAAATAAGCGCAGTGGTAAGATATAGCTAAAATCATCCTTGTGGTTATGGAGAGGGAGACAAATTTGCCCCACTTCTGTGTTTGCGTCTTCCATTCAGATTTGATATTTCTAGGGGATTTCAACCAAGTCAGGCAAAGAGGAAGAAGATCATAGAATGGTTGAGGTTGGAAGAGATCTCAAGGATCATCCAGTTCCAATCCCCTGCCATAGGCAGGGACACCTCCCACTAGAACAAGTTGCTCAAGGCCTCATCCAACCTGGCCTTGAATATCTCCAGTGGGGGAGCATCCACAACCTCCCTGGACAACCTGTGTCAGCGTCTCACCATCCTCACGGTAAAGAACCTTTTCCTTACATCTAGTTTGAATCTCCCCTCTGCCAGCTTAAACCCATTCCCCCTTGTCCTGACATTACCAGACCTTGCCAATAGTCCCTCCCCAGCCTTCCTGTAGGCACCCTTCAGATACTGGAAGGTCTCCTCGAAGCCTTCTCTTCTCCAGGCTGAAGAGCCCCAGCTCTTGTAGCCTATCCTCATAGCAGAGGTGCTGCAGCCCTTTGACTCACTTCAACAGTTCTATGTTCTTTTTATGTTGGGGGCTCCGGAACTGCACACAGTATTACAGGTGGGGTCTAACAAGAGAACAATGAAAGGACTGTTGCAGTTGAACAGGCTAAGAGCAATGTTTAATGACCCATTTTTTTGCTAGCCCCATGAAAAGACACAAATACATGGTCTAGTTGACTGGCTAGGGCTGGGTGCTAGGTTGGACTGGATGATCTTGGAGGTCTCTTCCAACCTGGTTGTTCTATGAAATGTGTCTCTCATCCCCTCCTGTGGATTCTGGGATGCTGTTAGCCAAAGGGAACCAAGAAACAAAAAGGTTGCCTGCTCAGAATTTATTTTGCAGCCTCTCAAACATGCAGAGAGAGTCCCCTGTAGCAAGCAGAATTCACAAACTGTATGAGGAAAGATTGCCCAAATTGTCACTTAAGTTACAATGAATTTTTATAGCCTTTCCCTAGAAGCACATATTACTTTAACAAAATAAAAAGACTTTCCCCTTATCAAGCATTATTCTTTTACATTTACAGTTTGCCTGACATACAGGAGTAATATTCTATGGCTTGCTGCAACTTATAAGTTTATGACCCTTCCGTGGCAGATCAGACTAAACATAATTCATTCACAGCTACTTAGTGTTCTGGGAAATAAACCTCTGAACTTGAATAACTACAGTGTGACCTCTGTAAAATATGATTTATGGGTTAAGAGCTATTATTGTGTACATATCCAAATGTGCCAAAGTTTATAAAGCAAACACTAGTCAGCAAACTGCAGTGTTTACTGGCCTGGGCACTCATTGTTTGCTTTCTTGACAGAATCAGTCAGGGTTAGAAGGGACCACAAGGATCATCCAGTTCCAACCCCCCTGCCATGGACAGAGACACCCTACCCTAAATCAGGCTGGCCACAGCCTCATCCAGCCTGGCCTTAAACACCTCCAGGGAGGAAGCATCCACAACCTCCCTGGGCAACCCATTCCAGCCTCGCACCACTCTCATGCTCAACAACTTCTTCCTCACCTCCAGTCTGAATCTCCCCACCTCCATCCTCACTCCATCCCCCCCCAGTTCTGTCACTCCCTGAGAGCCTCAAAAGTCCCTCCCCAGCTTTTTTGTTGCCCCCCCTTCAGATACTGGAAGGCCGCAAGACGGTCACCTGGGAGCCTCCTCTTCTGCAGCCTGAAAAGCCCCAACTCTTTCAGTCTGTCCTCATAGTTCTGTAGGACTGAAATAAATATTTGTAAAAGGGGAAAAAAATATTTGGCTGCTGTGGTAATTAGAATGAAGTGTGGCCAGCAGGGTAAGGGAGGTGATTCTCCCCTTCTACTCTGTTCTGGTGAGACCCCACCTGAAGTACTGCATCCAGTTCAGGAGCCCTCATTACAAGAAGGATGTGGAGATGCTGGATCACGTCCAGAGGATGCTCAGAGGTGAGGAGGAAATTGTTCAGCATGAGAGTAGTGAGAACCTTGAATGGGTTGCCCAGTGAGGTGGTTGAGGCCCCATGGCTGGAGGTGTTTAAGGCCAGGCTGGACGAGGCTGTGGCCAGCCTGATATAGAGTAGGGTGTCTCTGCCCATGGCAGGGGAGTTGGAACTAGATGATCCTTGTGGTCCCTTCCAACCCTGACTGATTCTGTGATTCTACAGTTGTCTGGGTTTAGCATTATTTTGAAGTCTTTCCAGTAAATCCATTAGCACAGGCTGGATATATTTTGTGTATTAGCTGACAAACACACTTGACCCTAATCTAGGGTAGGATGTCCCTGCCCATGGCAGAGGGGTTGGAACTAGATTATCCTTGTGGTCCCTTCCAATCCTGACTGATTCTACGATTCAAAGTTGATGCTGTGGACTATTGAAGATTCAGTAACAAATAGGGTTTTTATCATGAATTGAATGCCCAAATACAGCTCAGCAATCCTCTATTTTCTCTTTAAAAGCAACCAGACAAACAAGATTGATTGCCACAAGGGTGCAGCCACTGTCAAAATCACCAAGGAAATGAGAGCCGTTCATCTGCTGTTCATTTTGTAAGGCAGTTGACAAAGTGCAAGGAGAAAGCTCTGAGCACTTATGTACAGTTTTCAGAATGGAATTTCAGGTTCTGGTTTTGATATCCACCAGTTCTCAGGGGAGCATGGAGAGCCTCTGGGTTTGTAACCACCACACTGCTCGTTCGTGTATAATTCACCTATATCAGAACACGTCTCGAGCGCAGGGCTCCTAAAATGTTTTACAGGCAGAGCTGTGTAGACACATACATCAGAAACCTTCACATTAGTCAAAACCACATCATATAATTTTATGTGAGAAATCTGTCAGGGTTTATTCCCTTTTCCCTCTCTAAAAAAAAAAAAAAAACAAGCCAAAAAAAAAAAAAAAAGCCTAAAGAAGGCTTGAATGAAGAATGAACTCCCAACTCTATCTGGACAAGGTTTATAACAGTCACGTTTAATGGGGCGGGACAGATCCTTATATCTTTCTTTTAGACAAGAAAAATCTCCAGCACTATCAATGGGGTTTCAGTCATTTCTGCAGCAAGGACAGATGTAATTACCTGCACACAGGATTTCCTGGCTCTCAAGTCAAGTCCAGATTGCTCAACTCAGCTCACAAAAAAAAATCCCTTCAGTCCAACTTGCTCTTTAGGGACAGTTTCAAGCATGTAAGCTTGCTAAGTAAGTAGTTGGGGAAGCAAACCATTTTTTTCAGCCCTCTGAAGATGGCTTTTTTTCCCCTCTTACTAACTCAGGATGTCTTTTTTTTTACTACAAAAGTGCAACATGACTGGTACCAAAATAGCAACCATCACTCTGGTTAGGGCAATCCCTAGACATTGAGGAGCAGACCTCATTGCTGTCTACAGCTACCTGAAGGGAGGTTGAAGCCAGGTGGGGTTAGGCTTTTTCTCCCAGTGACAGAACAAGAGGATACAGTCTTGAACTGCACCAGGGCAGGTTTAGAATAGAATAGAATCAACCAGGTTGGAAGAGACCTCCAAGATCATCCAGTCCAACCTAGCGCCCAGCCCTATCCAGTCAACCAGACCATGGCACTAAGTGCCTCAGCCAGGCTTTTCCTGAACACCTCCAGGGACGGTGACTCCACCACCTCCCTGGGCAGCCCATTCCAATGGCAAATCACTCTTTTTGTGAAGAACTTCCTCCTAACATCCAGCCTATACTGGATGCTAGGAAGAAGTTCTACATAGAAAGAGTGATTGGCATTGGAATGGGCTGCCCATAGAGGTGGTGGAGTCTCCAGCTCTGGAGGTGTTTAAAAGGAGGCTGGATGAGGCACTTAGTGCCATGGGTTAATTAGTTAGAAGGTGTTAGATGATAGGTTGGATTCGATGATTCTAGAGGTCTTTTCCAACCTGGTTGATTCTGTGATTCTGTGACCCAAGTTCAAGTCGTTTTGCAAACCTCAGATTTACACCTCANAATGTCAGGACGAGGGGGAATGGGTTTAAGCTGGCAGAGGGGAGATTTAGACTGGATGTTAGGAGGAAGTTCCTTACAGTGAGGGTGGTGAGACACTGGCACAGGTTGCCCAGGGAGGTTGTGGATGCTTCCTCCCTGGAGGTGTTCAAGGCCAGGCTGGATGAGGCCTTGAGCAGCCTGCTCTAGTGGGAGGTGTCCCTGCCTATGGCAGGGGGTTGGAGCTGGATGATCCTTGAGGTCCCTTCCAACCTAAACCATTCTATGATTCTGTGATTCTATTCTGCATGTGCACTGTGGGCAGTTTGCTTCTTAAAGTAGCATGCTTGCTCCCTTGGCATTTGTTCCGTGGGCCGGAGACCTGTTCCCATTGACCCTGCTCAAGTGGGTTACTACATGGAGGCTGAGAGACTCACTGAAGGGAGGGTATCAGATCCTCTGCTCCACTAAGAATTAACCCTAGTTCAGTGGTTTTTTTTTTGGGGGGTACTAGATTATGGAAATAGTCAATTTCCCCTTTGCAGTCTCTTATAGTTTATAGTCTTTCCACCTCTTCTTTTAGTTCAGCCACCACGTTCATCAGATCCCTGATCTGTTCCCACCTAACGCAGCTGTTGTCCCTGCCATCCTCCATAGCAAGTGCCAGGCTCCAGCACAATGTGAGCTCCTGCAGGCCTCCTGCTTTGTTTCATTTACTCCTCAGAGTAAGTTTCAGCTTTGATTGCACAGAAGGCTTTAACCTTTACGTCCTGGGAAGAGGCTGGAGGTGCTAGTTGAAAGCACAGCCATAGACTGCATGGGGCGGTCCTGGCCTGCCCAGAGGGCTGCTCCAACTAAACAGAATCAAATTAAAGCTCATCATAAAATTACAGCATGCTTCTCTGTAAAGTTTGATTTTTTACTTTCCCGGGCCTGGTCTTCAGATTTCATTAGGAGCAGCACTGGGTACAGCAGCTTCTGCTGCACCACTGTGGGATGTGAGGACCCTCTAGTGGAATAGGCACAGGCAGCAGGGAAACACGGGGGCTGCCGAGGGAGGGCAGGGTCGCCTTGCCTTCCCAGGGGCTTTCTTAAGCCAATGAGAACTTAGGAGGGATAAAATGCTGACTCTGGACCTTGTCTTTCTATGCTCTTCACCCTGTGCGAGGGTGACAGGATGCTGCTGGGTTCTGAGGTTGTGTATAAATCATAGAATCAAATCGGTTGGAAGAGACCTCCAAGATCATCC
>WAAF01002080.1:57575-116208 GCA_013400475.1 Tricholaema leucomelas | reverse complement strand
ATACTGTGAGACTGTGATACTGTGACAAACTGCCACTTTGATGCTCACACATACAGATAAACATGTGAGTATCAAGAAAGAAAGGTATACAGATATGTGGATGTCTTACACTGGAAATATATAATTAATAATCTCTTGAGCTTAAGGATATCAGCTGTGAAGAGTCAGAAAAATTGCATGGCATATTATTATGATAGAGTTCTCATTGTCTCTTCATTTACTTCCTTGAAATAACAATTTCACATAGGCATTCAGTTTTTGGCAAAGCAGAATTAAAACATGAGATATAGACATTGACAAGTTTGAGGCTTATCAGAAGCTGGATTTGACTTTTAATTCCATGTTTCATAATTTGTGATGGTATCCTAGTACTCTGTATGTACAGGACATAGCTGTGTTTCTCATTCAAGAATCAGTCTTGGAACCGTCCTCCAAAGCTTCTAAGTGTCACATTCTGAGTGCTTTTTTTTTTTAAGTCCTAAAATAGTTTCAGCAGACTGAAAAACTAACAAAACTCTGGTGATGAATTGCAATCACCATCCCTTTCTCCTATCACTTTGGAGTCTTAAGATTCAGGTATTGCTCTTATCCACATGGACCACTCTTGGTCTTTTGTCAGAGTAATGATACAGGCTGCAGGCATTAGGCACAGCAAGTGGTTTTATCTTGTATACAACAGAGGAGTTCTATACCAGAGCTGAATGTAAAAAGGATTTAATTAGAAGCTGAGGGAGACCAAAGGCTTGTGACATGAATGAATCAATATTTTTGATCATTAGCCCTTGTGCAGATTCTATTGCTCTAATGAAAACTACTATGTGTAATTTCCTTCAAACCCTTGACATGACTGTAATATACTTCTGTGCTTGTTACACAGCTTTCTTTGACTTTCATGACCCCCATTTAGATCTTACTTTGGAATATTACTAATGTACAATAAAAAGATTATTCCAATTTCTGTGGTATCTTGTCTTACAACCCTTGGGCATTTGCTAGGTCTTCATGAAATGTTCATGGCAACAACTAAATATAAATCTACAGGGAAATAAAATTATAGCATGTAGTGGTTTTTTTTTGTTTGTTTTTTTTTTTTTTTTAAGAGAGCTGGCAGAATAAAGCTCTCAAAGGATTTGAAGAAAAAAACAGAATTACCTCTGGAGAGAGAGATACAGAAAAGAAATTACAAGGCAGATCCAGCATCCATGGTGAACTGTGCTAGTTTGAGCCTAGCTAGAATGTTTTGGTGAGAAGGACTAGATAATAGGCTATGAAATGAAAACAGTGGTGAGGTCTACTTCCCTCACAGTCTTGCTGAGATGTGTAGAAAGGAAAAGCAAAACATTAGACAAAGTCACTTCGCTTGGCGCTTGGCTCTGGGCTTTGCTCTCGGCTCTTTGCCTGCTGGGGAGCTCGGTCTGCTGGCTGAACTCCATCTTGCTTTCTAACTTCACCCTCCATTTGCTTTGGCTGTTTCACCTGTGTGAATCAGGTGTGTGTTTAGTAGGTTGAGATTCTCCTTCCCCTCTTCTCTGCCCTAGTGAGGCTGCATAGAATCATAGAATCAACCAGGNCCCAAAACTAAATCTATAATCCTCAGTGCTCCAATCCCCTCCCCCACCAACACCCCTGCCATCCAAGAGGCCTAAACATAAGCCTCTGGAGGCCCCCAGAGCAGGCCTACTCCTTACATGTTTGTCCCAATCAAAGCAGCTCCTGCCTGACACAGGGCTGGAGGAGGAGGAAAGGAGAGTGAGCTGGCCTTGGCCTGAGTTTATAAAGAGATAGCAGAATTTGGGGATTGAATAACAATGTTCTAGTCCCCAGAGGACTTTTAACCCTATAGTTCTTAACCTGGGACATAGCAGTACTGTATTTAGATTATGAGATGCTCTGTGTGTCATGGAGGGGATAGACCATGTGCTCAGTTGGAGCTACACTCATTTATTTCAAATTAAGGTCTGTTTCAATCATTTTATGCCTCAATGTAAATCCATATGGCTTCTAAGTAGCAGCTTGTACCATTTGCATTGACACTGAGCTCGTCTGAGGTTAGCACTGACACTTTGTTCCTCATTTGCAAAGTGTGGTGTACCATTCTTACAAGTAGCCATAATCAAATAGAACTGAGCCCATGTAAAAACAAACAAAAAACCCTCCTGTATTCAATCTCTAGTGCCAGCTATGCAAAATCAGCTACACCTCAAGACACAAACTGATGCTGTCCCTCACAGCATCCTTGCAGCTAAGCTGATAAAGTGTGGTCTGGATGATCAGGTAGTGAGGTAGATTGTGAACTGGTTGAAAGGAAGAAGTCAGAGAGTTGTGGTTAACGGGACAAAGTTTAGCTGGAAGCCTATATCTGGTGGCTTCCCTTGGGCAAGTACTGACACCACTTCTGTTCAATGTATTCATCAGCAGCCTGAACAAGGGAACAGAGTGCACTGTTAGCAAGTCCACTGATGATGCAAAGCTGAGTGGACTGGCTGCCACACTGGAGGGTTGTGCTGCCATTCAGTGAGACAGGCTGAAGAGCTGGGCAGGGAGAAATGGAATGACATTCAACAAGGCCAAGTATAGAGTCTTGCACCTGGGGAAGAACAACCTCAGGTATCAGTATAGGTTGAGGACTGACCTGTTGAAGAACACTGAAGGGGGAAAGTATCTGGGGGTCCTAGTTGATGGGAGGTTGACCATGAGCCAGCAGTGTACTTTTGTGGCCAGGAGGGCCAGCGTCATTCTGGGCTGTATTAGGAGGTGTGTGTTTAGTAGGTTGAGATTCTCCTTCCCCTCTTCTCTGCCCTGGTGAGGCTGCATAGAATCATAGAATCAACCAGGTTGGAAGAGACCTCCAAGATCATCCAGTCCAACTTATCTGGAAAATTGTGTCCAGTTCTGAGCCCCTCAGTTCAAGAAGGACAGGAAACTGCTTGACAGAGTTCAGCACAGAGCCACAAAAGTTATTAAGGGGGTGGAACATCTCTCTCATGAGGAGAGACTCAGGGAGCTGGGGGCTCTTTAGCTTGGAGAGGAGGAGACTGAGAGGTGGCCTCATCAATGTTTATAAATATGTAAAGGATGAGTGTGAGGAGGATGGAGCCAGGCTCTGCTCAGTGGTGCCTGATGACAGGACAAGGGGGCAATGGGTGAAAACTGAGGCATAGGAAGTTCCATGTAAACATGAGGAACATTTTTCACTGTGAGGGTGACAGAACACTGGAACAAGCTGCCCACAAGGGTTATGGAGTCTCCCTCTTTGGAGATAGTAAAAACCTGACTGGATGTGTTCCTTTGTGATCTGGTATGGGTGATTGTACTCTGGCATAGAGGTTGGACTGGGTGATCTTTTGAGGTCCCTTCCAGCCGCTGACATGCTGTGATTCTGTGAAATTGTTTGCATGTCTCAAACTGTGCAAAGATAAATATATAGTTGTGTGCTGAAAACATCAGATGAGTTCTGTGTACACACCTGTGTGAATTTCTCTGAGACGAGTCTGTTCTCCCATTTGTGACAGACAGCAGATAACACAATTCAAGAAACAGTTAACTCCTCATCACTCGTGGGTGGAATATTTGCCTTCTCGATTATTTAGGCCAAGCTTAAAATAAAGTTTTTCTCCTTCCACAAGTACGATCTTTTAATGGTCATATCCTCAGAGGTCGATTTCAATAGCTACAGTTAGGTTTTAAAATCCAATCTTAACACATTTTGTATTGCTTAGATTCTTTATTGAATTTACCTCCATTCAAAACTTTTGTGGTTAAATTGGAAGTTGACAGAAGTTTTCTTTTAGTGTGATTTTGTCCTAGGGTAATGATGGTTGTGAAAACCTCTAGGTTGTTCAGGCCAGAACTGCTGATACAAACAACATTATTTTATTTGTGACAGATATTGCCTTTTGTGCTGATGTGCTTGCCTGCTAGGCTAGATGTGAATGAAGGAGAAACTACAGAAAGCAGTAAAACAGTAAATCAGAAAGGTAGTCAGTGGAAACAGCTTTCCCTCACTTCTCCACAGTGTTCACTACATGCTTACTACAGTATCCAACTCTTTTATGGAGCAGACTTATGCTTTACCCATAAATAGAATTTTTCCTACATGTTGCACTCTCTCCTGTCTGCCACTGGGCTTTGGTCCAGCTACATTCACAGAAAAGCACAACTGCTACTTCCCAAAAATATGATTGTGGTTTTATAAATTGCTTAATAGTAGCAGTCTGTCTTCTGGATTCACAGAGTAAAGAGTATATGACTTTTAAAAGCAGTATCTCGTAGCTGGTATACAGAGTCTTTTCCAACTTGGTGAAGGTAGGCTTTTAATGGAGTTTCAGTTTGACACAGATTTGATTAAACTGATGAAATTACTCCTTCATAGTGTCTGCAAGACCAACATAAAAGTGAAGATGAAGCTAATACTATGAGTGTGTGCAAACCACTACCTTATATATATTTATATCTATATGTAAGTATATGCAACTGTTCCTCAGCTAATAGGAATATCCCCTATTTTGTTTTTATGGACATACTTGCATAAAGCAGTTAAAGAATCTGGAGAATTAATTCTGTGTATGGATTAATGTCATATTCTGTACTACAAAAGCTATTTTGTAACTATTACAGCTGTTTTCTGACAATAATTTTTAGCTGAGGTAAAACAGATAGGAAGGGCATAATTCAGATCCTACATCTGTTTCTGGAAGCAGTTTAGAAACTACTCTATATTAGAAACTCAAGTATATTAGCTTAAATATTAATTTATTAGGTCTATTTTTTTACTGAGATAATTATATTTGCTTAGGGTTTTTTATGTTTTTAAATGTTATTTATTCTCTCAAACTGATGTAAATTCAGTATCTGGTTGCTGTAGGTATTTATTTTCAGTCTTTTGTCTCCTCAACTCAAGAGAGATGTTGAGGTGCTGGAACGTGTGCAGAGAAGGACAACAAAGCTGGTGAGGGGCCTGGAACACAAACCCTATGAGGAGAAGCTGAGGGAGCTGGGGGTGTTTAGCCTGGAGAAGAGGAGGCTCAGGGCAGACCTCATTGCTGTCTGCAACTACCTGAAGGGAGGCTGTAGCCAGGTGGGGGTTGGTCTCTTCTCCCAGGCAACCAGCAACAGAACAAGGGGACACAGTCTCAAGTTGTGCTGGGGGAAGTATAGGCTGGATGTTAGGAGGAAGTTCTTGCCAGAGAGAGTGATTGGCATTGGAATGGGCTGCCCAGGGAGGTGGTGGAGTCACCATCCCTGGAGATGTTCAAGAAAAGCCTGGATGAGGCACTTAGTGCCATGGTCTAGTTGACTGGCTAGAGCTGGGTGCTAGGTTGGGCTGGATTATCTTGGAGGTCTCTTCCAACCTGGTTGATTCTGTGATTCTATGGTAACACCCTCTCAGTTACCTTCAATTCAATATGTTTGTGTAGAAACAACACAAAACATTCTGGATTTCTGCTGTCTCTCTTCCAGCCACTCACAGAATTTCCAAGGAGATAATGGAAGTGTCCATGAAGAGATGACTTAATATCATTGAACTGTTTGGTGCATTAGAAAACCAGAAAAGAACCTATAAGCATGTAAGACTGGATTGAAATTTAAGGAGAAATGAATTTTAACTGCAATTTGTAGCCTGTAGCTTTCCATTTGGGTTTTTTTGACCTTAACTCTGGAGTGATTTTGAGCTACTACGGGAGACATAATATGGGACTCGAGTACCATCATCCATATGATAATTTAGTGTTTATGTTAAAGCAAAGAAATTCTGCTAGATATATGCAGCCATTCAAAAAGTCAATAAGTAAAATTGAGAAAAACTTAGATTCAGGTCATTTTAATAGATTCTTTAATTTAAAAATGTGTAACATTTTACAAACTTGCTCCAGAATGTAGCCTAATGTGCATTTATCACAAATCCAAAAACTGCTGAAATTAAGAGCAAAATGAAGAAAACCTTCTGATTCTCAGTCTCTAAGGTTAATAAAATCTGAAGGAGCAAAGAAGAATGCCTTGGAAGTGAAAAAATTGCACGCATTTGAAAGAGAAAGGAAATGTATCTCAGTAATTAGGAGGCCTCAGGTGAATGTTACATTTTCTTTAAATTGTGTTTTTCATAGCTCTTTTCTTGTCCAGCAGTTTTATATCATAGCAAACCGTTGGACTTTGACAGTGTGATTGCAGGTTACAGATAGAATCATAGAATGGTTTAGGTTGGAAGGGACCTCAAGGATCATCCAGCTCCAACCCCCTGCCATAGGCAAGGATACCTCCCACTAGAGCAGGCTGCTCAAGCCTCATCCAGCCTGGCCTAAAATGCCTCCAGGGAGGAAGCATCCACAACCTCCCTGGGCAACCCGTTCCAGTGCCTCACCACCCTCACTGTAAAGAACTTCCTCCTAACATCCAGTCTAAATCTCCCCTCTTCCAGTTTAAACCCATTCCCCCTCGTCCTGACATTACCAGACCTTGTCAATAGTCCCTCTCCAGCCTTCCTGTAGGCTCCCTTCAGATACTGGAAAGCCACTCTAAGGTCTAGATTCTCTGTAGTCTTTCACTGAGGCATTTGACTATTGATTGAAAGACAGGCTGGAGAACCTGAATGGAGCCAGTCACAGTCTGAAGGAAAGGGAATGTAGATTTGTCCTCCTGTTATTAGTAGTGCTCTAATGAAAAAGAGCTAAGTCAGTCTGCTCACAAGCTAAGATCATAACACCTACAGTTACAGTTTAACATGCTGGGGTTTGGGCAGAACTGAACAGTCTGAGAAAATAAGGAGAGTAAGCAGGATTGAGTAGCTGAACCGATAAGGAGGCACAGCTGCAGAAAAGTGGCCTTGGGAGGCTGGCAGAGAAGTGGAGGGAGTTCTGAGCTGTGCGAGACGGTAGGCTGCTCAGCCCTGGGAACAAGCAATGTTATGGCTAAGCTCTTGCAAAGGGGCTAGTTGGTCAGGTCTGCCTCTGTGTGTGTGGACAGCCCATCTCTGCTTTGTAAGCCTATCAAAAGTACACAGCCCTCTGCTGAACTCCACTATATAGGTATCATGCTTAGCTCCACTAAACGGATTGACCATTATGCATCACATTGGTGTAAGCCTGATGTCTCTCCCTCTCCAGCACGGCCTAGAAGAGAGGCCAACTCAACAGTAACATAAGTATTTTAATGCATTAAATGCAGGTATTCTCTTAGCCACTTCAATCCTTATAGTAAAAGTGTATCCAGCAGGTCTAGAGAGGTGTTTTTCCTGAGACAACACCTGGAATACTGTAACCTGTTTTGTGTTCCCTAGTTCAAAAGAGACAGGGATCTGCTTTAGACAGTCCAACAGAGAACTACAAGGATGACTGCAGGACTGCAACATCTATGAACAGAGACTGAGAGAACTAGGGCTGTTTAGTCTTGAGAAGAGAATGCTGAGAGGGGATCTTATCAATGTTTACAAATATCTGAGGGGTGGATGTCAAGATGAAGGTGACAGTCTCTTCTAAGTGGTGCCCAGTGATAAGACAGGGAACAACAGGTACAAGGTGTAACACAGGAAGTTCCACCTCAATACAAGGAGACACTTCTTTATGGTGAGGGTGACAGAACACTGGAACAGGCTGCCCAGATTGTGGAGTCTCCTCTGGAGACTTTCAAAACCCTCCTGGATGCATTCCCGTGTGGCCTGACCTGGGTGATTCTGCTTTAGCAGGGACCTGGACTCGACGATCTTTGAATCTCGTCCAAACCCTAACATTCTGTGATTGTCTTTGGCTTTTCTATGTTTGTTTGGGGTTTTTTTGAATACATATACCTCTCACAGAATTACAGAATCATCTCCTGTATTTGAAGGGTCCTGAAGTAACACACTCCCCTCCCCACTCCCCGCCAAGGTCTACCAAGAATCTAGAGAAAACAGGAACATAATTAGTTCTGAAGTACTCTCCTCCGCTTTATGAACACTGCTCTTCAGTGGCCAGTGGTGTCTGGCCCTCATATAATGCCATTAACTTTAGCCCTCATATAATGCCCTCATATAATGCCATTAACTTTAGCACAATTAGGCAATTAACTGAAGTTAAAGATGGGTAAGAAAGTATAATAGAACCCTAAAATGTAATCTGAAAAGCCTTGGAAGAAATGAGCTTTCAAACAGTTCCACAGCTACCTGTAGCTCTAAGGAAGTATTTGTGGAATCTTTGTGCTGTCCTGTTTTTCCTTCTTTAAATTGGTTGGTTCAAATGAAATAACTCAACCGATGCATTGGTATTTGAAAAGGTCATTTCTGCACCTACTATATCTGTGATGCCATCTCACTTGACTTTTACACAAGCACCTTTATGTTTTTCCTTCTGCTGCCTATTGGGAGGATATCTCTGTAAACAACAGAAAAAAGGTTTCTTTTATCCTTTTCCAAATTCCTCCTTCGCTGTCTTATTCCATGGAGTTCTTTGAAAACAAAACAAAGTAAAAAGTAAGTCTGCTGGTATGCCAAGATCAGCCGCGTTTCATTGCTCTGTCTTTGTTCCTTGTCTGTCTACATTCATCTTTTATTTCAGTTCTTATTTTTAGATTGTAAAGTCTCTGAGACAGGGGATGTTTTTTTTTTTTTTTTTTTTTTTTGATCCATGATCAGTGCTGAGTCTTAAAGAAGTGCAGATAAATAATACTAATGATGTACTGCTAAAGTATATCAGGATACTGTACTGCTGTACTCAGCTAATCTGGCTAGTGAGCCAGGAGATGTAGTCATTATTGCCTGTCACTGTGTGTTGCATTTTAACAGCCATGCAATCTAAGAAGTTTCATTTCAGTTCAGCAGTTTGTAAAACCTGCTCTCAGTTATGTGGGGTTATGTGGTTATGTGGGCTTTTGTTTTTTTGTTTGTTCATTTGTTTCTGAAAATAAATGGAACAGCAAATTTAATATTTTAAACATTCTGTGCAGTTGTCTTCTCTTACTTCATTCATTAGGAGACCTGTTTTCTTAATACCTCCTTTTACACTGAAAGACTTTGCTGTATTAGAAAGCAGTAGGATTGCCATTAAAAAAAGCATCAAGAAATATGGGAGTAATACAGATACAGGCTGGGTGGTGAATGGCTGACAGCAGCCCTAAGGAAAAGGACCTGGGAGTCTGGGTTGACGAGAAGCTCAACATGAGCCGGCAGTGTGCACATGCAGCCCAGACAGCAACCCTGTGCTGGGCTGCAGCAAGAGAAGTGTGGCCAGCAGGGCAAGGGAGGGGATTCTCCCCCTTTACTCTGCTCTCGTCAGACCCCACCTGGAGTACTGTGTGCAGTTCTGGAGCCCCCAACACAAGAAGGACATGGAACTGCTGGAGCGGGTCCAGAGGAGAGCCACGAAGATGATCAGAGGGCTGCAGCAGCTCTGCTATGAGGACAGGCTGAGAGAGTTGGGGCTCTTCAGCCTGGAGAAGAGAAGGCTTCGAGGAGACCTTAGAGTGGCTTTCCAGTATCTGAAGGGAGCCTACAGGAAGGCTGGGGAGGGACTATTGACAAGGTCTGGGAATGTCAGGACGAGGGGGAATGGGTTTAAGCTGGAAGAGGGGAGATTTAGACTGGATGTTAGGAGGAAGTTCTTTACAGTGAGGGTGGTAAGACACTGGAACAGGTTGCCCAGGGAGGTTGTGGATGCTTCCTCCCTGGAGGTGTTTAAAGCCAGGCTGGACGAGGCCTTGAGCAACCTGCTCCAGTGGGAGGTGTCCCTGCCTATGGCAGGGGGTTGGAGCTGGATGATCCTTGAGGTCCCTTCCAACCTAAACCAATACAGAGGAGATGACTGAAATGAACTGCGCAGTGGTTACAATGTTAGTTGTCAGTCCATCACACTATTATTTTTGACCGCTTTCTGGCTTAGAATTCAGTGAGAAGTTAACTGTGAAAATCTGGACCTGCTTCTTTGTGGATGATCTACAAAAGGGAACATCTTTATTCTTTGGCATTTAACTTCTGAATTTCATTGAGTATCAGGAACATTGTGGCCAGTAGGATGAGAGAAGTTATTCTTCCCATGGACTCAGCACTGGTCAGGCCACACCTTGAGTACTGTGTCCAGTTCTAGGATCCTCAATTCAAGAGAGATGTTTGAGATACTGGAACGTGTCCAGAGAAAGGGCAACGAAGCAGGTGAGAGGCCTGGAACACAGCCCTATGAGGAGAGGCTGAGGGAGCTGGGATTGTTTAGCCTGGAGAAGAGGAGACTCAGGGAGACCTCATTGCTGTCTACAATTACCTGAAAAGAGGTTGTAGTCAGGTGGAGGATGGTCTCTTCTCCCAGGCAACCAGTGACAAAACAAAGGGACACAGTCTCAAGTTGTGCCAGGGGAGGTCTAGGCTGGATGTTAGGAGGAAGTTGTTGCCAGAGAGAGTGATTGGCATTGGAATGGGCTGCCCAGGGAGGTGGTGGAGTAGCCATCCCTGGAGGTGTTCAAGAAAAGCCTGGCTGAGGCACCTAGTGCCATGGTCTATTTGGTTGGACAGGGCAGGGTGCTAGGTTGGACTGGATGATCTTGGAGGTCTCTCCCAACCTGGTTGATTCTATGATTCTATGAGCACAGAATTTTAAAATGATCACTCAAAACAGTTTACAAAGCCAATACAAACTTTGGTTCCTGAATAATTACTGCACCAGACTTCACAGGATTTATAAATATTTTTAATAAGAAGAACTTACTAGCAAATGTTTACAATTCACATCATGTCTACCATTCTGCAGGCCCACATTGTCAGTAAATTTCAGCTCTGTTCATTAAGCAAGGTGCTTTAAACCAGAACTGGACCTATGCTGAGAGGGATTTTCAGATGGAGGCTTATTACTACAGAAAGTTTTGGGTTTGGCTTTGGCTTTGGTTTTGGTTTTGAGTTTTGGGTTTGTTTTTTTTTTGATCCAGGATTTAAGATTGTTGGAGTAAGAAGATTGCTTTTCTATTATTTCTATCATGCTATACTTACTAAGCCTCAATCAAACCTGACATTTCAGATGAAGTGGAGGGCTCTCATACTTCCATGTATTTCAGGTACCAGGTGAATGGTCTGAAAGGAAGGAACTATTTAAGCGTGGTTTCCTGTCTGGATAGCATTCATAACAAATCCTGATCAAATGTGTGATCCTAATCTTTGTAAGTCAAAGCTCAGGTTCTTCTGATTTGCTTTTGCAAACTTACTATATAAAAATTCCCAAACTTACTTACCTACTACCTTGGATTTACAGTATCGGCTTGACAAACTCATGCAGGTTGTACAGAGCGGTGCTGAGACTAAAATTACTCCATGAGTCTAGCACAAACAGATTTGACACTTTTTATTATGATGAATCTTGAGAGTGCTAGTGGATCTGAGGCTCTTGCTTTGTTTTCTGCTGGAAGTCAAATGCATTCTGGCAGTAAGAGGCTTTGAGAGCACTCTTGAAACTCAGTAAAGCAGCACTCTGCAAACCTTTGAGATCTTCATCTTGTATGCGAGGTGCTTGGCAATGGATGAACCTTAAAAGGTCTTGTCACACTCTACTCTTGGGATTCATACTGTTTGGCAGACCTCAAATCACTCTTAAGAGTATGCAAACATTAAAGAAAAAGTGAAAGTGGTTTTACTTTCTGAAATGCAAACTTTATTCTTTACTTGGAAACATAGTAAGAAATGAAACAATACCATATTTTAATGTAACTTATTGTAGCTTAGCTTAAATACTGGTTTTATATTCTAGTCAGACTGAAAGTTCTGAAGCCTGAGTAATCCTTCAGGTAATTTCATTAGTTCACACACAGAGTGCTCTGGGTTGAAAGTTACCTTAAAAACATCTAGTTCCAAACATCCTGCTGTGAGCAGGGACACCTTCCACTAGACCAGGTTTCTCGAATCCCCATCCAACACGACTGTGAACATCCAAGGTTGAAGCTTCTACAACATTTCTGGGCAACCTCTTTCAGTGTCTTAACATTCTCATGTTGAAGAACTTCTTCCTAATATTTAGTGTAAATCTATCCTCTTTCATTTCAAAGCCATTACACTTGGTCTTATCACTACATGCCCTTGTAATAGCCATCTACTCACATTTCTTGTAGGTTCCCTTTAGGTACTACAAGGCTGCAAAGAGATCTCTCCAGAGATTCCTCTTCTCCAGGCTGAAGATTCCCAACTTTCTCAGTCTGTCTTCATAAGAAAGATGCTCCTGTCCTCTGATCAGCTTCTTGGCCTTCCTCTGGACTTGGTCTAATAATTCCCATGTCCTTCTTATGTCATGAACCCCAGAGATGAATACAGTACATTGGGTGATGTCTCATAAGAGCAGAGTAGCAGAGGAAAATCACCCTCTGTCCACCTGCTGGTTGCAATTCTTTTGATGCAGTCCACAATACAGATGGTTTTCTGGACTGCAAACACACATCACCAGGTCACATTGGTGACCCTGACCTCTAGAAAGGCCAATCTTTTGACTTTAATTTCCTCTAATAGGATCATAGATTGTAGTAAGCTACCAATCTATATCCATTTCCTATAAACCCTCCATCTTGAGTCAATCACAGCATCTCTTCTGTGCTGGCAGAGTCCTGCCTGACACTGAATTTATCTTAATTAAAAAAAAATTCCTTGGCTGTCTCTGCAGGATCTGTTTGTTGTTCAGAGCAAACTACACTCAGAGTCTAGTTGACTACAAGCAGGTGTGATCTCCAAGGAGAACAGAAAATGCCACTTGTCCTCAATATGAAAAGACCAATTACTACCATAAAATAAATTTATCCTAGTGAATGATTTGAAATTTGATAATTGCTGACTTAATGTTCACAGCATTTGCTAGAGTGTACAATGACTGGCTGCATGATCAGACCCAAAGGGTTTATTTCAACTGCATTAAGTCCATTTGGAGTCCGGTGGTAGGTTCCAGTGGATAATCCTGGGGCTAATACTGATGAACATCTTCTGTAATAGCCTGGACAATGGCATGGACTGCATCCATCCCCAGCATATGTAAGGCGTGGACGATATGCCAGCTGAGTGCATTGTCCT
Source organism: Tricholaema leucomelas (assembly GCA_013400475.1). NCBI lineage: Eukaryota > Metazoa > Chordata > Aves > Piciformes > Lybiidae > Tricholaema lacrymosa > Tricholaema leucomelas. The sequence continues at coordinate 103,217 of WAAF01002080.1, read as the reverse complement.
ACAGAGGTACCTTGAAAGGCTGGAGAAATGGGCTAACAGAGGCTTCATAATCTTTATCATAGTATCATAGTATCATCAGGGTTGGAAGAGACCTCACAGATCATCAAGTCCAACCCTTCACCACAGAGCTCAAGGCTAGACCATGGCACCAAGTGCCACGTCCAATCTTGCCTTGAACAGCTCCAGGGACGGCGACTCCACCACCTCCCTGGGCAGCCCATTCCAGGGTCCAATGACTCTCTCAGTGAAGAACTTTCTCCTCACCTCGAGCCTAAACTTCCCCTGGTGCAGCCTGAGGCTGTGTCCTCTTGTTCTGGTGCTGGCCACCTGAGAGAAGAGAGCAACCTCCTCCTGGGTACAACCACCCCTCAGGTAGTTGTAGACAGCAATAAGGTCACCCCTGAGCCTCCTCTTCTCCAGGCTAAACAATCCCAGCTCCCTCAGCCTCTCCTCGTAGGGCTTGTGCTCAAGGCCTCTCACCAGCCTCGTCGCCTTTCTCTGGAATGAGGGGAAATGTAAAGTCCTGCACCTACAGAGGAATAATTCCAGGAGGATTACACAATAGCGTTCACATGACTGTGTGACTCTGAAATTCTTTTTTAATATATTGAATTAATGATTAATGAACTTGTTCACTGTAAACCAGAGATGTGTCCATCAGCTCATTATTAATCGTGAAGGAAGTCCAGATACAAGAGCTATTAAATTTATATGGGAGTAATAACATGTTTGGAGCACACATTGCTCAAAGTGATGGAGGGTATCAAATGGGAAAAAATATTATCCAGAATTCAGAGTGCTGTTTATTTTGTTTATTTATTTTTATATTTTCAGTTATCTGTTTTATTTAAAACCGATATATGGACAGCAGTCATTGATGTGTAAGACACTACAAAGGTTTTCTGCATCAAAATGAGGTTGCAAGGACTAAGGAAACTGTTTGGTACATATCCCTCCTTTTTCTGCCTTTATAACACTTTTTAATCATCGCAATGTTTTAGCTACCCTCAAGGCATGACAGAGCAAGCAGTCTATGATACAGTCTCTGGAGTAGTTGTGATTTAGCTAGGCAAAGTCTGTCCTGAAAGAGGGTCATGTCTAGCTAATGTACCCTGAGATATTGTTAGCTGAACCTTAACCACTTTTCTAGCACTGATATATTGAACGAGGTTCACAGTACAAACAAATAAGATATTAGCATGGTTCAAAGAATTTACAGCCTGGTGTTTCGCATGGTAAAAATAATGATAGGAATAAAACCCATAAGAAATAGAGAACATGTCTCTCACACCATGTAGCTGTATAAGCCCCATCAAAGCTGTGCTCTGACAACAGAAGAGGGCAGATGCAGTGGCATAAATAAGCTTAATGTTATTGGAGCTTGTGGACATGCCTTACTGCAAGATATAGAATTTCTACCAAAATCCTGAGTTGTCCTGAAGAGAAGTGGACCTTGTGCTCTTGGCTAGTCTACAAAACTGTTATTCTTTCTGAGGAAGTGTCATTTATGAGAACTGAATGCAGCATTTTATCCTCTATGACTCTGGGGTCAGAGTGGCTGGAGTGCAGCCAGACAGAGAGGGATCTGGGGGTGCTGATTGATACCCACCTGAACATGAGCCAGCAGTGTGCCCAGGTGGCCAAGAGAGCCAATGGCATCCTGGCCTGCATCAGGAATGGTGTGGCCAGCAGGAGCAGGGAGGTCATTCTGCCCCTGTACTCTGCACTGGTTAGACCACACCTTGAGTACTGTGTTCAGTTCTGGGCCCCCCAGTTTAGAAGGGACATTGAGATGCTTGAGCGTGTCCAGAGAAGGGCAACGAGGCTGGTGAGAGGCCTCGAGCACAAGCCCTATGAGGAGAGGCTGAGGGAGCTGGGGTTGTTTAGCCTGGAGAAGAGGAGGCTCAGGGGTGACCTTATTGCTGTCTACAACTACCTGAGGGGTGGTTGTGGCCAGGGGGAGGTTGCTCTCTTCTCTCAGGCAGCCAGCGCCAGAACGAGAGGGCACAGCCTCAGGCTGCGCCGGGGGAAGTTTAGGCTCGAGGTGAGGAGAAAGTTCTTCACTGAGAGAGTCATTGGCTACTGGAATGGGCTGCCCAGGGAGGTGGTGGAGTCGCCGTCCCTGGGGCTGTTCAAGACAAGGTTGGACGTGGCACTTGGTGCCATGGTCTAGCCTTGAGCTCTGTGGTACAGGGTTGGACTTGATGATCTGTGAGGTCTCTTCCAACCTTGGTGATACTGTGAGACTGTGATACTGTGATCTTGAGTCAGTAGATATCTACCCTCTATTGCCCCTGGCTGGAGGCATTAAAGCTTTTTCTTGAACCTCAATAGATAAACAAAAGGCTTCAGATCACCTGGCCTGGAATTCCACACCTTTCATACATCTTTGTGTTATCTAATGTATCTCTGAAAAATAAATACCACATGGGACTTGACTGAAAAATGAAATAGAACAAAGTTAACAGAACCATTCCAGTATGAGTAGTCAATATATAAGTCAAGATAGAAGCAGGAGATATTAGCAGTAAACTTTTGTGTGGAAAATGGAGGATTTGGTGATTAAAGGTCAGAGTATGCATGAAGCAGGCACATACTGTAGGGGTTTAGAGGTTAAAAAAAAACAACCCCACAACTATTTATTAGTAGAATGGATTAAGAGGCAAACTACAAAAGCAAAAGAATGATGTTTACTGCATGAGCAAGGAATAAAACAGGAACGTAGTTACACTGTAGATTTCAATACTTTAAATATATGTATCTGAACTAGATTTGACACATACAAAAGAAGTGATGTATGGAGTGAAAAATATCCTTTCTAGCAGGTGAGATGTTGATCCAGCACCTCCTTCTGTATAAACCAGAACAAGGGGACACAGTCTCAAGTTGTGCTGGGGGAGGTATAAGCTGGATGTTAGGAGGAAGTTCTTGGCAGAGAGAGTGATTGGCATTGGAATGGGCTGCCCAGGGAGGTGGTGAGTCACTGTTCCTGGAGGTGTTCATGAAAAGCCTGGATGAGGCACTTAGTGCCATGGTCTAGTTGACTGGATAGGGCTGGGTGATAGGTTGGCCTGGATGACCTTGGAGGTCTCTTCCAACCTAGTTGATTCTATTCTATTCTAACCTTACTCTGGGAAGACAAAACAGCCACACAAACTGGATATGGTATTCATAAATGCACTCAGAAATGCTATTATATGTCTTTATCTTTGTTATCTTCATCATTATATTTGTCATACCTGTGAACACAGGAATTCTGATTGTTTTTATCTTTCTATGGAAAAAAAATTGATTTTATTATATTGAAATCTTCTACTATAAAACACATCTCTTCCCATATAGGCTAAACATGTAATAATTTACTAGGTCATTGTCTAAATCCTTCAAAGAGCTGAAAAAAATTGCAGGCTAAATGTCTTGGGAAAAAGAAATAAATGCATGAAAATTAAGAGTTAACGAGGAGCTGTTTAAGAATATTTCAGTGGGAAAGCTGAAAAGAAAGAGGACCTCACTGGTCACAAAGAATTATGTTTCAGAATGTAAAAGAGAGCAGTTACATGTGACAAATAAACAAACACAAAATTCTCATAAGCTAGAAGTTACTAAAAATTGATATGGGGTGTCAAGGAATATGTCACTAATGTATGTCTATTAAAAGCAATAATAACATAAGAAGATATTTTTATATGGATGTCAGGAAAAAAAACATAGATAAAGAAAATAAGTTTCTTTATTATGTTATAGTTGTGATGGTTTGGGTATCCCCCGCCCCTCCACACTTTTAGAAATTACCCAGATTAGACTCGGTTGGCTCTGGAAATTTGAATGAAGCTTATATTTACAGCTGGCACAATTTACAAGCAGATATTTACAGTATATACAGTTATAGACAGAAATATACAAGTGAAAAAAAGGTAATACAAACACAACTCCCCTCCCAGAAACCTGAGTCCCCAGGAGGGGCTCTCAACCACCCCTCATCTTCCCCCTACCCCTCTCAACCTTACCCCAGTCCTAAGGAAGAATGGAGGTTCGGCCAAGAGGGTTAAAAAGCAAGGTGAAGCAGCCAAGCAAAGGAGGGTGAGGTTAGAAAGCAAGATGGAGTCCAGCCAGCAGCCTCAGCTTCTCCCCAGCAGGCAAAGCTCCCCAGCGAAGAGAAGAAGCAAGTGCAGTAGTCTTTGTTTTGCCTTTCTTCTTTACACATCCCAGCAAGACTGTGAGGGAAGTAGACCTCACCATTGTTTTCATTTTACAGCCTATCATCTAGTTCTTCTCACCAAAACATGCTAGCTAGGCTCAAACTAGCACAATAGTCTATTTTTTTTGAGACAAAATATAGATTGTTCAGTAAATGCCTGTATGTTTAATAAAGATACTGGTTCTCTTTGTGTCACATGAAGATTTGATGAAAGCAAGGGAGAGAGCGATTAGCTTTTCTAAAGCTATGTACTCAGAAGCATTGTCACATAATTTATGACTAAGAGGTTTAAAGGATATGGCTAAGGAGCTCTCTAGGCTGTTAATGTTGATTTTTCAGTAAACCTTGAAATACTGGAAAAGCTCCAAAGTTCTGGGAGAAGCTAATGTTTCACAATTTATTTTAAAGGGAGCAAATTGGCCAACTTTTTACAGTTACAGGTTTATCATCACTGTGTCTGTCCTGGATGAAAAAAATGATATCACTGATATGTAAATGAGATAATAAAAAGTTAAAGGAGCCAAAACAATTAATACCAACCTGGAAAAAAAAATCTTTGGAGTAGTATGCTTGATAGATAAAACAGGTAAAATTGATTTCTTCTGTACATGTTTCTTTAAGACATTTAACCAGGTACTGAAGTACATGTTTGTGAAGAAATTAGAATGATATAGGAACAGCCTGCACAAGTTCAGTAAAACAGAAACTAGTTAATTCTGAGCATTCACTGCAGGACTTCCTGTCTATCAGGTGATCTCTTTTAGGATTAAATTTCTGACATGTGCTTTGTACTGTATTGATGACTTGCAAGAATATATTAAACAATTCCTAGCAACACCTAAGTGAATCTCTCTGTCAGTTTAGTGAATCTTCTCTTCATTGCAGTAAAATGAAATAATAAAATAGCACATTAAAGTGTTTAATTTTGATTTTCATAATTGACAAAAAAAAATCAAGATAAATGCAATGCTTTCAAAAAACAGCTTAGTAAAAGGAAGGAGTTAAAGGCATTTTAACCTCAATCCCATGATCCAGGTCATCAATAAAGATATTGAACAAGACTATGCCTAGCACTGATCCTTGGGGGACACCACTAATGATTGGCTGCCACCTGGATGTGGCACCATTCACCACCACTCTCTGGGCCCAGCCAGCCCTCCAGCCAGTTCTTGACCCATATCAGAGTGAATCTGTCTAAGCCATGAGCTGCCAGCTTTGCCAGGAGTTTGTTGTAGCAGACGATGTCGAAGGCCTTGATGAAGTCCAGATAGACTACATCCACAGCCTTCCACACATTCACTAGGCGGGTAACCTGATCATAAAAGGAGATCGGGTTGGTCAGGTTGGTCATAGGCAGTACAGAACTAACCGTGACTCTTTGTTGCCCATTCATCAGCTGATCCGTCAATTGGAGAGTCAGGCTGTCATCGAGAAAGCTCATTCACCTTTCAACAGTCCCATCTGGCCTGTGCGCAAACCTAACGGAGACTGGGGACTGACAGTTGATTTTTGGGCCCTTAACGAGGTGACTCCAGCCACGAACGCAGCTGTGCCAGACATGCTGGAACTCCAGTACGAGCTGGAATCGAAGGAGGCTAAATGGTATGCTACCATAGACATTGCTAATGCTTTCTTCTCTATTCCCATAGCAAAGGAGTGCAGGCCTCAGTTTGCATTCACCTGGAGAGGAATCCAGTACCAGTTCAACCGTTTGCCTCAGGGGTGGAAACACAGCTCAACAATCTGTCACTCAGTCATCCACAATGCACTGGAGAAAGGTAAAGCTCCAGAGCACATCCAATTCATCGACGACATCATTGTGTGGGGCCAAACTGCTGAGGAAGTCTTCGAGAAAGGTAACAAAATCATTGACATTCTGCTGCAAGCAGGTTTTGCCATTAAGAGAGACAAGGTCAAAGGACCTGCCAGAGAAATTCAGTTTCTGGGAGTGCGGTGGCAGGATGGTCGCCGTCACATTCCACAGGATGTGATCAACAAAGTCTCCACCATGGCAGTTCCCACAAATAAGAAGGACATTCTGTCTTTCTTGGGAGCAGTGGGATTTTGGAGACTACACATTCCTGGATTCAGTCAAATTGTCAAACCTCTGCATGATGTGACTTAATATGAAGCCTGACAAGTTTGTTCTTAGAGCCATAAAATTAAACAGGTTGGAAGAGGCCTCCAAGATGATCCAGCCCAACCTATCACCCAGCCCTAGCCACTCAACTAGACCATGGCACTAAGTGCCTCATCCAGGCTTTTCTTGAACACCTCCAGGGACGGTGACTCTACCACCTCCCTGGGCAGCCCATTCCGATGGCAAATCACTCTCTCTGTGAAGAAATCTGTGATAAATCTGAGGCAGAATGATTTGTAATCATGCTCTGACTTGAAGAACAGGAGGCTCCAGATTTATCTGTACTTGATATTTTTTCTCCACTGTATTGATACATTTAGTGACAGAATTCTTTCTCACGTGCTAACAGAAGAGAAAACGTGATTTAAAATTGGCTTATTTAGCATAAGTTTTATCCATTGAAGCATGTAGCATGTTGCTGCTGTAGATATATCTGGTTGGCCACCTGGACAGTTTTATCCATTGAAGCATGTAGCATGTTGCTGCTGTAGATATATCTGGTTGGCCACCTGGACAGTATGGATTTAGGGGAAAAAAAAAAAAAAAAGTGTTCTTTTTTGTTTTCAGACTGAATTGATAGTGTAAAATTTGGCTGGAAATTCTTTTCCTGGAATTTCACCAAATATTACTACAAAACATTTTGACACTGGTGTAAATTATTCACAGGATACACAGCTTGTGTTCTCATGGTGTCTGTCACCTCATGGTGAAAGAGGAAGGAGGAAGAGTAGAGTCTTCAGCTATGGATGAGAGCAGTCCACTCCTCTGTCTCATAGGTAAAAGAAATAATTAACCAGTTCTGAGGAGGAAATTGCAAAGAATTCATAAATGAGAATAAATAAATAAATATATTTTATGGCATCCTGACCTGCATCAGGAATGGTGTGGCCAGCAGGAGCAGGGAAGTCATTCTGCTCCTGTAGTCTGCACTGGTTAGACTGCACCTTGAGTACTGTGTCCAGTTCTGGCCCCTCCAGTTTAAGAAGGACATTGAGATGCTTGAACGTGTCCAGAGAAGGGCAACGAGGCTGGTGAGAGGCCTCGAGCACAAGCCCTACGAGGAGAGGCTGAGGGAGCTGGGGTTGTTTAGCCTGGAGAAGAGGAGGCTCAGGGGAGACCTTATTGCTGTCTACAACTACCTGAGGGGTGGTTGTAGCCAGGAGGAGGTTGCTTTCTTCTCTCAGTCAGCCAGCACCAGAACAAGAGGATACAGCCTCAAGCTACGCCAGGGGAAGTTTAGGCTTGAGGTGAGGAGAAAGTTCTTCACTGAGAGAGTCATTGGCTACTGGAATGGGCTGCCATTCCAATGGCTCCCAATGCCAATGGCTGGGAGGTGGTGGAGTTGCTGTCCCTGGAGCTGTTCAAGGCAGGATTGGACGTGGCACTTGGTGCCATGGTCTAGCCTTGAGCTCTGTGGTAACAGCTTGGACTTGATGATCTATGAGGTCTCTTCCAGCCTTGGTAATACTGTGTGTGATACTGTGTGATACTCTTGAGAGTATGATGCAGCTCCTTGCAGTAAAGGCATACAGGCATGGAACAAATCCTTTTGAAAATAATTTTTTTTCTTTTACATATACATATTAGAAAAAAGTACTTCTGCACTCTGGCAGATAGATGTCTGCTGTCTTTCTTCTTTTAGTTTAAGATAAATTTGAGAAAAAAAATGAAAAGGCAAGCTGATATTTTCCTCTCAGCTTCCTTTGCAGAGAGTCAGATGAGTCTCCACATGTCATCTGCATCATTGTGGATGTCGTATATCTGGACATTACAAGGCCTACAACATCCTGCTCCCTAAGTTGGAGAGTATGGATTTGATGGGTGTACTGTTCAGCTGATAAGGAATTGGCTGAATGGTTGCATCCAGAGGGTAGTAGTGGTCATTCCTTATTGTCTAGATGGAGACAGGTGACACGTGGTGTCCCTCAGGGGTCCATACTGGGACAAATGTTGTATAATATCTTTGTCAATGATATTTGTATAATATGATATGATATACAATGATATGTTGTATAATATCTTTGTCAATTCCACAGAAAGTGGAATTGAGTGCATCGTCAACATGCCTTTGGATAACAACAAGCTCAGTGGTTCAGTGGTGCTATTGATAATTCAGAAGAGCAGGATGTCATCCAGAGAAATCTGGATTAAACTGGAGAATTTGGCCCAGGTGGAACTAATGAGGTTCAACAAGGCAGAGTGCAAAGTCCTGCACCTGGGTCAGGACAATCCCCATTATCAATACAGGCTGGGAGAGCATGTGATAGATAACAGCCCTCTAAAGAAGGACTTGGAGGTATTGGTGGGCAAACAGCTGAACATGAGCCAGCAACATGCACTTGCAGTCCGGAAAATAAATCATACTCTGGACTGCACTAAAAGAAGAGTGCCCAGCAGATGGAGAGGGGTGATTCTGCCTCTCCACTTTGGTGAGAATTGGATTACTGTGTCCAGCGCTGGGGCCCTCAACACAAGAAGGACATGGATCTGATGGATAGGGTCCAGGGAGGTGCCAGAGAAATGATCAGATGTCTGGAACACCTATGCTGTGAAGACAGACCGAGAGAGTTGGAGTTATTCAGCCTGGGGAAAAGAAGCCCTGGAAAGATCTTTTACTGAACTTACAATACATGAAGTGGGCTACAAGAAAGCTGTGGAGGGAAAGCTGTGGAGAAACTAATTACAAAGTCAGGTAGCACTAGGACAAGGGGCAGTGGTTTTAAACTAGCGCAGGGAAGCTTTAGGTTGGACATTAGGAAGAAGTTCTTAACAACGAGGGTGGTAAAACACTGAAACAGGTTGCCCAGAGAGGTGGTTGAGGCCCAATCCCCAGAGACATTCAGATTCAGGCTTTATGGGGCTCTCAGCAACCTGATTTGGATGGGAATGCCCCTGCGTACTGCAGGGGGATTGAACTAGATGACCTTTAGAGGTCCCTTTCATCCCAGTGCATTCTATGGCTACACTCTCCTGACTAAAGCTATCACAGTTACTATTCTCTGAAATTAATAGCCACTGCAATTAGAGCTTGGTTGTCATTTAAAGATATCATTACAGCCAGTATAGCTACCAAGGTAGAGGTCAGACTTAACTATTTCCTGCTTTCTTCTCTTGTTCCAAGTCAGAGCTAATTTGCTCAGTGGGGATATGTAAACTAAGAAGAGGTGGTAGTTTGTGGCATTTAGTAAATCTTGATTTATTTTTGTTTCACACTATCTAAATTCCTGAAGCATCCCAAAGCTAAAGAATAGCAAGCACTTTTCCAAAGTGATTCTCAATTTCTTTAGGTCACAGTGTCAGACAGGCCAAACCACTCATGTCGTTTTTAAGTCCCAGCTTATTTGTAATAGACAGCAAAATCACTCTTGACTTGCTCCTGTGAGCTGCAGGAGCACGACCATCATTATATCTCATTTTCTTGAGTATTGCAGTGTTACTCACAATATAAGGATCCACTCCTAAACAACAGAAATAATTTTCTCTTGAATTTCAGCAAAGGTGTGAAGACTCTTTCAAATTTTTTATCCCTACAGGACTTAATCTTATTATTTTGATCTCTGATTTATGTTTGCACTCTCTGCTAATCATTCTGAATAATTTTCATGGTGATCAATCCCCACAGAAGAATGAAGCATCGGACAGATCAAACATTGGTGTGATTTGGTCACGACTAACACCATTGAGATCTGATGTCTAGATGAAAATGTACTATCGTTTAAAAACCTAATGCTTCCCCCCACCCCCGCCAAAACCTCTCATCATTATTTTCACTCCTTCAACTTCTATTTATGACTACAGATGATCTCCATATCACTTAATATTAATAATACAGCTGTTTAACCTTAGAATCGTAGAATCATAGAATCAACCAGGTTGGAAGAGACTTCCAAGATCATCCAGTCCAACCTAGCACCCAGCCCTATCCAGTCAACTAGACCATGGCACTGAGTGCCTCATTCATTCTCTTCTTGAACACCTCCAGGGACAGTAACTCCACCACCTCCCTGGGCAGCCCATTCCAATGCCATCCAGCCTATACTTCCCCCGGCACAACTTGAGACTGTGTCCCCTTGTTCTGTTGCTGGTTGCCTGGGAGAAGAGACCAACCTCCACCTGGCTACAACCTCCCTTCAGGTAGTTGTAGACAGCAATGAGGTTCCGCCTGAGCCTCCTCTTCTCCAGGCTAACCTTAACTGTCTAAAAGTTGTCAGGTTTAAACTACTCATTGAAGTTCCCTCTGTAGTGGATGGAAAGGAATGTTTTCATCTGTAGAATGATTCATCTCAGCTTAAGATAAATGTCTAAGGTAGAGACCTAGAATAACATAAGGTGAAAGATAGGTGAGATGCATCATTCTTTGGACAGAAATCTGTACGTTGTAGCATTAAAATTTCAGGGACAATCTAGCCAAACTCGATCCAAAGACAAATATTAAAAGAGAGCTGCCTGGCTGTATGGCACTTGGGAAATCACATTACTTTCCTGTGGCTATTTGCATATCCATAAAATGTGGCATATAATGTTGTGATGGTTGGGGTATCCCCTGCCCCCCCCACACTTTAGAAATCACCCAGACTAGACTCAGTCGGCTCTGGAAATTTGAATGAAGCTTATATTTACAGCTGGCACAATTTACAAGCAGATATTTACAGTATCTACAGTTATAGACAGAAATATATAAGGTAAAAAGGTAATACAGACACAACTCCCCTCCCGGAAAACCTGAGTCCCCAGGAGGGGCTCTCAACCACCCCCTCACCTTTCCCCTACCCCTCTCAACCTTACCCCAGTCCCAAGGAAGAATGGAGGTTCGGCCAGGGGGATTAAGAAGCAAAGGTGAATCAGCAAAGCAAATGGAGGGTGAGGTTAGAAAGCAAGATGGAGTTCAGCCAGCAGCCTCAGCTTTGCAGCAGGCAAAGATCTGAGAATACAGCCCAGAGTCAAGTGCAGAGCGAAGTGACTTTATCTTTGTTTTGCCTTTCTTCTTTACACATCTCAGTAAGGCTGTGAGGGAAGTAGACCTCACCACTGTTTTCATTTCTCAGCCTATTATCTAGTTCTTTTCATCAAAACACTCTAGCTAGGCTCAAACTAGCACAAATGTATCCTTGTATTGCAAATATACTACAAAACTCGATTCATAGCAAATCATTATGACCCTTGAGCAAAAGGCAGGATAAGGACTGTACAGCATATTCATCTAAGGTCAAAAAGTGCAAATGCAAAACATTTATATTATCACCTTATTCTAAACACCAAGGCATTGTGCTTGGCATCCCAGCTTGAGGCTTGTAAACTAGTTTCAGAAAGCTGAAAAGATCCACAGAAATTGCACACAGTTAGATGAGTTTGGCGATTGTCTAGCTATTTCTATTAGACTGTAATAGGCTTGGCATCTAGGTCACAATTTGCTCAGAAAAGAATGAGAAAGAGCTTTAAATGCACTTTTCATCTGAGCAGAATGACCCCATATAAATGCCAAACAGAGCGAAAGAGAGCTGTTAATCAGAGATTAAGCTCCAACAAACAAGTTTCTTGCCAGAAAATTCTGTGGTCATCTACTTTGATGTATTCAATAGGATCAGGTTTTGAATTAAAAGCCAGTCCTCTCCTGTTCTATCTCTTTTAGCAGAATGCTGGCATACTCAGGATTAGGAATTGTTCTAGGCATTAGGAATAAAATGAGCAAACTCCGAACTCCAGTTATCGCAGTTTGTTCTCTTTTGAAGTATGTAAGCATGAGTGGGATTATGAGACTATAGAGTGAGGATGGGTTCACAGTCAATAAAGGAGTGAAGTAGAGGAGAAATTTGGATTCCTGCTTGAAGTCTCACTTCCTACCTAAATATTTGCCTCTTTACACCAGAGGATAGAGAAAATAGGCTTCAGTCTCTCCTGGCCTTTACACATAGTATGATAATCAGCACTCAAGAAGGAAGGAGAGGTTTTCTGCTCATTAGAAAGTAGGTGAGATAAAGACATGATGTGACCAAGGGTGCTGATCCAGCAAAGCTTGGACCAGTTGCAGCAGGTGAATCCCTCTGGTCAATCTTTTTCTGGGTCATGGAATACAGGTGACATTTGCTAAATGCACAGGGACTATGTATACAAAACACATGAAGATTTTTTCTAATTTTCTGGTTGATACAGATAATCAGCAGCTGGGTCTAACAAGGCAGAAGGCTAAGCTTTACACTTACACCCCTGGAGAGACACCAGGACACTACACTCAATTATGAATCAGACAGGAAGGATTAGTCCTTTTTATTTCTTGAAAGGAGATTATCGTTGATGTTTTAGACTTGTCATCCTACAGTTTCCTCTCTCTCCCTCTACCTGCCCCAAACATACTCCCCACCTCCACCCCATTTCCTTGTTATTTTTTTTCCTCCAAAATCCTGAAGATGTTAACTGTTAGTGTCTCAACAGTTACATTTCTAACTCTGTTCTTGCTTTTCTTACATGGATTTAGTTTGCAGGCTTTGTCCCATGTCACAATTTTCTTAGTAAAGCTAGGTCAAGATCACAAGCTTGCACTAAGCTAGTGCCTGATTGTGCTCAACCTCTGGGTTGAGAATCATAAAATCATGGAATCAGCCGGGTTGGAAGAGACCTCCAAGATCATCCAGTCCAACCTATCACCCAGCCCTATCCAATCAGCTAGAATTACACATTATAAACAGGCTGACCAGAAAAGTTGTGGAATCTTCTTCTCTGGAGACTCTCAAAACCTTTCTGCATGCATTCCTGCTCCTCCTAGGTGATCTTTCTCTGGCAGGGGGCTTGAATTCGATAATCTTTGGAGGTCCCTTTCAACCCCTAACATTGTATTATTCTGTGATTACACATCTCTTACATGTTTCTTTACATCCTTCATGTGTTTTAGCAGAAAATCTAAGTATGTTGTGTGCACTTTTATATGTGACTCACTGCCCTTGAGAATAAATGAATCTCTTTTTGTGTTTCTTTCTAATTATTGCCTTGAGCTACTGCAGAGGGTTCATAACTACGCATGAGGAGACACTCCCAATATTCATCTACCAATCTGACAAATGTTTCATGGGATACAGGAGACTGAATCCTTGCAAAGAAAGATCAGTAATGTACAATTTGAGCATGCTTTGTCACTGTGCACTGATATTTGGGCTGAAAGGATCTACATATCTTTTTTTAAATGGATCTTTATTTATGGTATGCCTGTCTGAAAGAGCATAGGTCTGCACTGATGTCTTAGGAGAATCCCTTTTAGTACTACATGACCTCTAAAAAAGTCACCTGAATGACAGAGACATGTTCTGATTACCCTTGAGGGATCTATTGAGTTACTGCAAGATCAAATATGAGACAAGCAGATGTTTAGTCTTGTGTCCTTTGTGCCAGGGCTGAAATTGTGCCTGTTCTGACACCATCATTCCATAACATTTTATTTTCCACCCAAGCATAAATCATTCATTTTTGTCTCTGTCCTCCTCTTGCCCTTCTACCTGCTGCCTTCTCTGCAAACAAAATTTGAGAATGTGTGCAGGAAGAAAGAGTGGGCATCTTAAACAACACTTAAGGTATTTTCTGTAGTACAGTCTACTCCCCCAAACCCCATAGTCTCCAACACCAAAAAGAAGTTCCTGCACTGAACCACAATCATTACGAATCCAAAAAGGCTAAACTAGATACCCATACTACATAACTACAGTAAGGGAGTATAAATATCCCTTTTCATACTCCCAAGAATTAAATTCAATGTTCTTCTCTCATTTGCCATACACGTTTTTGAGTAAATTTCCTTTATTATTTATGAACTCAGAGGTCTGACAGAGGAAGAGGAAAATAAGAATTTATCTCTCCTCTTGCACCACAAAGCAATTCATGCAGAATTTAGAATGACGATATCAAACATTAACCATCTAATAGACCAAATACCTGTGAAGTTAGAACATTCAGTGACGTGATGTCAAATATTACTCTAGTACTAATTAATATTAACCATCAGCACTCAAAATGACATTTCAGAGGACCCTTTGATCCCCCCTAGATAGAAATAGATGGAAAACGTGAAATGGCTGACACTAAAAGATTTCAGGACAGTGAATGGCAAGACCTGAGGAATCTGACGGAGTTTTGGAACTGAAGTTATTTCTTGCTGGTTTCCAGTGCATATTGCATGTGCTTGCGCAGGAAAAATCTGATGAAATAGAGAGCTGCAAAATGTTCTGATGAGTAGAGAAAATGCATTTCAGGGAGAGTTCAATATGCATAACTTATCAGAAGAAGATTGAGCAGTGACTTGATTAAGGTGTATAAAGATCTTCAGGGGAAGAAAACTGCAAATGCTAACGGGCTCTTCAATCTTTGGAAAAAAGATATTACAGGAATGAAAACCATTGGAAGTTAAAATTAGAACAATTCAAATGAGAAATACAACAGATTTTTAACAGATTATGAGATACTCAAGGATTGGCAGGGATGGATGATGAAAAAAAAAATCAAGATTTTGGAGTGCATTTCTTTGTTTCTTCTCTCTTCAAATCAAGCTGAACACCTGTCTAGTAAACATACTTCAAATAAACATACAACTGGACTCAAAATAGTGTAGCAGAAGAAATATATATATCTGTGTGAAGCATAGGAGAATAAAGCAAGTGATAGGTTTCTTTCTGGTTTTAACTTATGATAAATCAGTATCTAGGCACTTCTAGGTGTTTACTCTTTGTACTAG
The DNA here is from genome assembly GCA_013400475.1 of Tricholaema leucomelas. Taxonomy (NCBI): domain Eukaryota; kingdom Metazoa; phylum Chordata; class Aves; order Piciformes; family Lybiidae; genus Tricholaema lacrymosa; species Tricholaema leucomelas. The sequence continues at coordinate 88,166 of WAAF01002080.1, read as the reverse complement.
AACCCTGTGGCTCAGACAAATACTACTGCAGCTGACTTAATGAACCTTTTCAGTGTGGATCAGAGTCTGCCATTTCCCACTTTCCAGCACCCACATTATGCAATCTGTTTGGCTTATCAAATCAAACTGCACCCCCTCCCCAGCTCCCTGTGATCCATGAATTGGTTACCTCTCTTCCAAACTGTAGTGTGTAGATTGCATCTATGTGTTTTGTTCCTAGACCTCTTTTGCTATGGGCAGAGTCCTTTTCACTCTACATCTCAGTCTAGGACTGAAAGTGGCTTCAGAGACTTGAATCTCTCCAGCAATGTGAAGTTTGCCATCAGACATAAATCCACCTGACTGTCACTTAGTAATTTCTCTCACTACTTTGTTTTGCCTCTTTATGATTACCTTAGCAAATATTTCTTAGCCTTCTGTGATGGTTTGGGTGTCCCCCACCCCCCACACTTTTAGAAATCACCCAGACCAGACTCAGTCGGCTCTGGAAATCTGAATGAAGCTTATATTTACAGCTGGCACAATTTACAAGCAGATATTTACAGTATATACAGTTATAGACAGAAATATACAAGGTAAAAAAGGTAATACAAACACAATTCCCCTCCCAGAAACCTGAGTCCCCAGGAGGGGCTCTCAACCACCCCTCACCTTCCCCCTACCCCTCTCAACCTTACCCCAGTCCCAAGGAAGAATGGAGGTTCGGCCAAGAGGGTTAAAAAGCAAGGTGAAGCAGCCAAGCAAAGGAGGGTGAGGTTAGAAAGCAAGATGGAGTCCAGCCAGCAGCCACGAGCTCCCCAGCAGGCAAAGTTCCCCAGCGAGGAGAAGAAGCAAATGCCCTAATCTTTGTTTTGCCTTTCTTCTTTTGTATACATCTCAGCAAGACTGTGAGGGAAGTAGACCTCACCATTGTTTTCATTTTACAGCCTATCATCTAGTTCTTCTCACCAAAACATGCTAGCTAGGCTCAAACTAGCACACCTTCATTTAAAAAATGACTCTACCATAAGCCCTGGGATTTCTGTATGTCTGACACTTTAACAGTAACATTTATGTAAGAGAACTAGATCCAGTAGGCTAGACAAGATTATGCTTCAAAGAGAGTTTTAAAACTTTAAGTGCAGGGCAAATAAAACAGATAAAGAGGGAAAGTGGGAATACAGAAATCAGGCGATAGGAAAATATTACTCTTTCAACTTGGTGTTCATTCTCTCTCTCTCTCTCTCTCTCTCTCTCTCTATGTATATATATATATATATATATATCATAGATTTTCAATGGCATTTCCAGGGAACCTAAAGATTTAAGATAAGGATCTTCCCTCAAATGGAACATTGCATCATGTGTTCACTAAAGGCCTGCAAATTCATTTCTGTAGATTGTCAAGAAAATATAGGGTCAGGTGTATTTTCAACATGTGTGGCAGGAGGCATTAGAAACATTTTATATTACTTATTTACAGCATTGAGCCCTTGATTGATTACTCTTTGTTTTTCCCTAAGATTTTTCATCTTGAGATCAACATGACTCTTGTCACCAACTACAGTGGGAATTGAGGACACCAACCTCTTTTCTGTTTGTCTTTCTCAGATGTATTTCTGCTAACTGCTAATATGTAGGTCAGGGAAAATAACTTGCTATTAAACCTGGAAAGTGTCCCTTTTGAATGGAAGAGCCCCCCAGACATTCCTAAAAGTTACAAATGGTAATTAGATATGGTACTATTTATGTCACAGATCTACACAGATGTAGTAAGTAAAGGTCATCTACTCTCTGCTGGCAGCCCAAGGCAGGATCAACAATACATGTGTCATTCCTTGTAGATGGGCATCTGAACAGCCCTTAGAGAGGTCCAGTGATGCAGAATGCGTAGTTGCCCATGACAGACTGTTTTTGCACTTCACTGTCTCACTGTTATAAAGTTTCTTCATATGTCTATTCCAGTCTCCCTTAGTACAGTTTAAATGCATTAATTGTTGTCCACGCCCTCAACAAGAACAGATTGTTCTTGCACCTTTTCAGTTACATTTCTAGTATGCAAAGGTATCTGCCTCTCTTCTTTCTTGCCAACTAAACAAATTCAGCTCTATTATTTTCTAGATTTCTGATTCTCATTGCTCTTTAACCCCTTCAAGCACAGCTACAAAGAAGGTGATACTACAGTTCCCATTATACAATGTAAAATACAAGTTCCTCATCACTATATGGGTTATCCACCTCCACCTTGTCATTACTGCATTTGAGATCCCACTATTAGCATCTGTGTAGTAATTTCTCCACTGATCTTGATTTTCTCTGTATTATTTTGGGCTAAATTAAATACTGTCTCACAAAATAATTTGAAGTATAATTGGGTAGACAGATGGTCTGAATTGACTTTGAACAATAAATTCTCTTTATTGAGTTTCCTTGACAGAATTTTTCTTGTTTTATTTTCTGTCTGAACACCTTGCTATTGAAAATTAGCAGCATGTTTCTCTTGTCTTCTTTCTTTTAAAGATCAAAGTAATTTACTATAGATAAATCTAATCTTATCTTCAGTGTGTAAGCTTCAGTTTCCTTCTGGAGAATATTGATATTACACACCCTTAAAATAATTTATATTTTTAACCTTTAATTTCTAAGGTTTCTCTTGTCTTACACACCTGCCTTTAAGTTGTAAGCTGAGGTCTTTAAGACTTGACCTGCAAGTTTTGAGTAGTTCCTTTGAGGCTGGAAGAATAGATCCAGAACTTTATAGTGATTAGCACCTTATGGATGGAGAAAATCCACAGGTGGAATAAATTCCATTGATTTGGTCGAACAGCACCGATTTCAGTTGTTGAGGTTGTAGGCCAAAGAGTCCAAAGTTTGTTATGGGATCAAGACTTTAAAGTCACATTCTTGTGAGATAGTGTTGTGTATTCAATTCTACAAGGAAATTAGAAGCGGGCTGTGGGAAAATGGTTCTATTTGAGCCATGAAGAACATTTTTTTACAGGCAGTCCATTCAGGTGAAAAGAGGAAGGGACTGTGATCCAGTGTTTTAAGTACACATCAAAGGTTTTTTACACATGATATGAAGACTGGTCAATGTTGAGATATTTATCAGAACCATTGCAGTTAACAAACAGACAATAGATACAGTAAACTTTCTTTGGTTTTGGTTTTGGTTTTTTTTTTTCCCCTAAGTATCTTTCAAAAGAAAATTCAGGAAAGCTATTCTTTTTGCTCAGCTATGGGAATAATCTAGTCTTTGATGTTTATCAGTCAGGATATGAACTCAGGACACCTAAATATTAAACTTTTGCCATGTCAGTACTTTTGTGAATATAGCCGTTAGTATCCTTATGCTTGTTTTATATTCCTCTTTACCACAGCACTCAATCTCCCTCCTGGAGAGAGAGTTCCTCACTGAACTATAAACAAGAGGTATATTATTTGAAGACCTTCTTACACTTAGTACTTTCTTCAGATTCAACTGGAAATTTTCAACTCACAAGACTCCATTAAAAAAACATAGAGTTAGTAATCATTAGTATAATGCATGGATAGTTAAAATGCCATGATGCTTGATATGTAGTCCCAAAGAAGACATTGATAGAATGAATCCAACTGTATTTATTACAAATTTCAAGCTAAAGCAAATTAATTTGTTGTGGCAGGTCATTATTTAGATTGTTATCATGTTTAGGTGCATGGTTTTCATCTGAAAAAAAAAAAAGAAATCAAAATTCTGAATATTAGTACCTGTGACATTTTGTTAGGATAGTTTCTACTCTAGCAGATTTGCATGTTTTTAAATTTCAGTGGAAAATGTTCCTTTGTATTTACTGCAACTCAGATATTTGCTCACCCACACTCTTAACTGGGAAGACTATCACTTAACCCTCCATGTCCTTCTGCTTTCATTCTTGTATATGATGATTTCACATGAATTGGAATAAACTTGCTAAAAACTACAAAATACATTGTGGAAAATATCCAGTAACATAACTTGATATATTACTATCATGAAGGATGTGATAAATGGGAATTGTTAAGGTTTCTTTGAAGTTATCTGTCATTCAGCGTGCTGTTTTCTCTAAACAGATCTGGAAGGTGGCAATTGTATGGTCACATCCATCTCAGGAATTCTTGTCTAGAAAGTCAGGTGGTCTGTCTCAGATTTGCATGGAAAGGTTTTGGTAGTGAGGGAGAGTTCCAGTGTGTTCTTTGGGGACTCAGGAACACTCTCACACATGGGTACCCTGCTCCAGGTATAGTTTCAATACTTAGTTAATTTAGCTTAAACACTAAAACCATAACAAGAAAGGTATCCTGGAAACCACAATACCACAAGGGAGAAACTACAGTGCTGAATAAGATATGAAAAACAATCCCGAGTAGCTCTACTGGTCAAAGGGCAGGCTGTACTCACCCTATCCCACTGGCCAGCAAAGCTCCTGAGATGTGTAGATAGCAGAGCTGATCAGCTGCCATCTCAAAAGGTAGGCGTCTCCATGGTGGACCAGCACCTGTTACACTGGTGAGACTGGTGCCACTCACGGCTCAGCCACCTATGCTCTTGGTTTATGTTCAGAATTCTGTGACGTGTGAGCAGTACGTCCCAGAAGGCCTAACCAAGGAGAACCAAGCTCTTCTCTTATTTCACAATTTGTTACAGAACAACTTTCCCTGTTGCCCATGTGCATTGTTGGCTTTGTGGTCATGCGACCCTCTAACAAGGGTCATCATCTTCACCTCCCTTTGCAGCTGGTTGTCCTCTGCGGAGCCTGTCAAGGTCATTGCTGGCTCTACATGCTGTTTAGTCAACACCACATTCCAGCCTCTGATTGCAGGGATGGTACTTGCAGGCTCTTGTTTTCCTTAGATTTATCACTGGAGAGCTCGCAGACCCTGTTCTTGTCTCTGGTAATCTGTCAACTATTGGCCTGTTGCCCCTAGGTCCGATCAGCCACATACCAACCCTTCCCTCTTACAGGGAGCTACAGGGGTGGGTAAGCAATGGCAAAGAGAACTTGTGATACACTGGCTGCAGTGCTCGAACCTTATCTCTCTGACCCTCTTGAGGGGAAGAAGTAGATGATTTAGGACTAAAACTAAACCTAGGATGAAGGGAGAAGTGGAAGTAACATATTTCAAGACTCCAGGTCCCTTTATGTGTTGTACTCCTCTGCTTTGATTGATAATAATTCCATTTCCCTGAGCTGATTCTCTTTTTCCCATGATGTACTTAGTAAGTGATCTCTCCCTGTCTTTATCTCAATCTGTGAGCCTTTTTGTTATATTCTTTCTCCCCCGGACCAGTTGTGGGCAGGAGTGATAGGGTGGTCTAGAAGGACATCTGGCATCCACACTATCCTAAGCCTTATAGCAGTTTATCAGTGGTCTGCTATCAGCACCAGAAGCTTTTGCCTATCTGTATAGAAATGTAATTTATTTCAGGAAGTTAGGATGCTTTTATAAAGTTACTAAGGTACTGATGCTACTGGGCCTGGAAAGGACACTGGCATGGCTATACTAGCATGCTCAGTCCATTTGTCCTAACAGCTCATCTGCTACCAGTGAAAGGTCCTCTCATTCCTCTTCCTGTCCTTCTGACAAAAGAAAGAGCTTGGAAACAGATAGCATGAGCAGAACAAGAAATTAGTTTATTGTTCTGCTTTAAGCTGTGGTGATCAAGTATATAGCTGCTGACAGATGCCTGCAGAGAAAGCTAGTTGTATGACTTGCCTACTTTAATATCCCTTTTCCCATTTCTTGATTCTTATTTTTTGCTGCCTTCATCCATACTCTGTGTCAGCTGTCTCCCAAACAATCAGGGAGAGCCTACGTACTTTCTAGTCCCAGTTTTGTTACGCCTTTGTTTAAATGGTATGCTGATGCCTCTGCAAATTCTACTGTCCAAAAGTTATCCAATACCCCTACTCATCTTCAAGTTTTGCCATTTCTCATGTAGATCCCCCTTAACCACCTGTGAAATCCAGTCATCTTTCTTGGAGTAATCCTTAATCTTTAGTAGCTTCTTGAACTATTGCCCATCACATCCAGCAATTTCTTGTGTCGTGTTCAGTGCTTTCATACGCTTTGTACAGCTAGCTTAATCTTGATTCCAGTTAGCAGCATAGTCATCTGCCTGCAGCCCTAATGGGTTGGATTTGATGATCTATGAGGTCTCCTCCAACCTTGGTGATACTGTGAAATCATGAAGAAAAAGTGATTACAAAAATTCTGTTGTTAGTTGAAAATTATAAAGCACATTTGCATATTTTTTATATACTATAATTACATGTATGGTTGGTTAAACAGCAGTAATGAAAACTTACTGTATGTTACCCTACCACACTGGGAGCAGCTAAAAACATCACTGAAGTGATAGAGTATACATTAGAATTCTACATAAGAGTATTTCTTTTGTAATTAAGTCTTTGGGATTAGGTGTGTCTCGGTTCTAATTTAAATTTCCAGAGACTCTAATAAATTTGGTAGAACCAATAACAATTTGTAGAGTGCCCTTCCCTCTCCCCTCTCCTTTCCCAAAAATAAAGGAATTAGAAGTAGAGAGGAAAAGTAAGCATACCCAAATAAATCAATCTCACTCGATTTGGAAGTTAAAAGTTTAACAATAACTTAAAAAGGTATCTGAGGTAGGGAGGTTACAAAGGTGTAGGGAAGGGGAAATAACGAATAAAAAAGGTATTAATACAACCCGAGTTTGTGATGGTGGCTTTGTCTGCCTCGTGGGTGATGGCCACATGGTAAGACAGCTGGTAATGGTGGTAAGACCGAGGCTGGGAGATGCAGAGAGATGCCGAGTGGATGCAGAGAGATGCCGAGTGGGTGCAGAGAGCTGCAGGGTGGTCCAGAGAGAGAGAGTGAACAGGAAGTCCCCCTGCTTTTATGGGACAGGAAGAGGGAGTGGGCTAACCATCACCTGGTGGTGTTCAGACCCACCCCTGGGGAGGGCTCAAGACCACCTGAGGTCAAGTGTCAAGTTCAGGGTTACTCCCCCTGGAGTGTTAACCCTATACAAGGTGGAAGAGCAAATTATAGGACCATAATGTCTAGGAGATCACATAGATGTTCTAAGCTTTGAAAATGAGTTGTTAGAAACGTTGAATATCAGGAGACAGTGCACAGGGTGGGAAAGAAGCCACAGAAAAGGGGTACAGGGTAACAAAAGCAGGAAAACCCAAGACAGCTAAATAAACCTCTGCTATGAGGACAGGCTGAGAGAGTTGGGGCTCTTCAGCCTGTTGAAGAGAAGGCTTCGAGGAGACCTTTCCAGTGGCTTTCCAGTGGCTTTCCAGACCTTTCCAGTGGCTTTCCAGTATCTGAAGGGAGCCTACAGGAAGGCTGGGGAGGGACTATTGACAAGGTCTAGTAATGTCAGGATGAGGGGGAATGGGTTTAAACTGGAAGAGAGGAGATTTAGACTGGATGTTAGGAGGAAGTTCTTTACAGTGAGGGTGGTGAGACACTGGAATGGGTTGCCCAGGGAGGTTGTGGATGCTTCCTCCCTGGAGGTGTTCAAGGCCAGGCTGGATGAGGCCTTGAGCAGCCTGCTCTAGTGGGAGGTGTCCCTGCCTATGGCAGGGGGTTGGAGCTGGATGATCCTTGAGGTCCCTTCCAACCTAAACCATTCTCTGATTCTATGATTCTATGATTCTAATTGCCTGTAACATGAAACTAGGCTGAAACTGAGAGCTTTTTCAAAAAGTGCTTTTCAGGAACTCCTTGGTACTGTTAACAGGGCAAAGTCATTTTACTAGCTGAGTTCAACTGTATTCAAGAGAAGAGGGCCATATGTGCTTTCTTGTATACTTGCAAACCTGCAAGCATGAAACAAACATCTGAATCTGTCTTCACTGGGACTTTCTATTTTAATGATGGAAATTGTGAAAAGGACAGATAGTCCTCATGCTGTTTCCATGAAAACAGTGCACACTATTGCTTAGATAGAGTGCTGAAATAAAATATTAGCTTCTATTAGATGAGCTAATTTATTGATCTGCACTACTGTTAGCTAACTTTTCTCCTTGTTTTATAAGGATGATTATTGATTACCAAATTACTTTAATTTCAGTAAACAGCACAGAAAGTGAGTTAAATTGAGTTATCAGTAATTAATTGGTAAATGTTAGCAGATGTTTACATTGATCTTTGGCAGGAGGCTTAAATTCAGAAATCTGACATGCTTCTGGATGTAGTTCCTTCCAAGTGTGTAATTATCATTGTATTGTTATTAGATTCCTTAGTAATTTTAAAGCTAGTAATTTAGCTCATTATGAATGGCACCATCTTTTCTTTCTGTGCCATCTTGTGATTAGGACTACAGTCTAATGACAATTCTTAACTTTGTTTCTATCCACCCTGAAGATCGTGGTCTCCTTGCCATTTCAAATCCAAAGTGATCATACACATACCAAGGTTCTAGCCCTGGTAGGTGAGAAACAATTAAATTTAAGTAATTGCCAGCTGGTACTAAACAGTGACTGGCTGGAGAGGAGCCCTGAGGACAGGGACTTGGGAGTGCTGGTGAACAAGAAGCTCAACATGAGCCAGCAGTGTGCACTTGCAGCCCAGAGGGCCAAGCAGATCCTGGGCTGCATCAGGAGAAGTGTGGCCAGCAGGTCGAGGGAGGTGATTCTCCTCCTCTACTCCGCTCTGGTGAGACCCCACCTGGAGTACTGCATCCAGTTCTGGAGCCCCCATTACAAGAAGGATGTGGACATGCTGGAGTGTGTCCAGAGAAGGGCCACTGGGATGAGCAGAGGGCTGCAGCACCTCTCTTGTCAGTACAGACTGAAAGAGTTGGGGGCAGTTCAGTCTGGAGAAGAGTAGGCTCTGAGATGACCTTATTGTGGCCTTTCAGTGTTTGAAGGGGGCCTACAAAAAAGCTGGGGAGGGACTTTTCAGGATATCAGGCAGTGACAGGACTAGGGGGAATGGAGCAAAGCTGGAGATGGGTAGGTTCAGGCTGGACATGAGGAGGAAGTTGTTGAGCATGAGAGTGGTGAGAGCCTGGAATGGGTTGCCCAGGGAGGTGGTTGAGGCCCCATCCCTGGAGGTGTTTAAGGCCAGGCTGGATGAGGCTGTGGTCAGCCTGCTCTAGGGTAGGGTGTCCCTGCCCATGGCAGGGGGATTTGAACTAGATGATCCTTGTGGTCCCTTCCAACCCTGGCTGATTCTATAGCTCTATGAATTACTGTGTCTTTGCTGGGGATGAGAATCAAAGCACTACCTTGGAACTGAGGCAGAGTGGGAAAAGTATCTACGACTGACCTTCCTTCATTCCTTGTACAGTGCAAGCTGAATTCATTGATGCTGTAAATACAGTGAAATGGTCTTGGTTGGTTAAGGAACAGACATGTCTCAACTTCTGTAAGGAGTCTTTGGCAGGGGAGTAGGAAAAGCTGTTCAGCTGTACGTGAGTGCTCAGAAATGAAAGACACAAAATGTCATCTGTCAATGTCCAGCAAATGTCCAGAAGATTTATATTATCTCAGGAAGGTGTGTGCTGTCACAATAGGACTTGCACTCCTTTCTATTATGTCCAGCAGATTGCAGAGTACCAGATATTTCTTATGAGTAGTAGAATAGAATAGAATAGAATAGAATCAACCAGGTTGGAAGAGACCTCCAACATCATCCAGACCAACCTAGCACCCAGCCCTAGCTACTCAACTAGACCATGGCACTGAGTGCCTCATCCAGTCTTTTCCTGAACACTCCCAGGGACGGTGACTCCACCACCTCCCTGGGCAGCCCATTCCAATGCCAATCACTCTCTCGGGCAACAACTTCATCCTAACATCCAGCCTATACTTCCTCTGGCACAACTTGAGACTGTGTCCCCTTGTCCTGTTGCTGGTTGCCTGGCAGAAGAGACCAACCCCCACCTGGCTACAGTCTCCCTTCAGGTAGTTGCAGACAGCAATGAGGTCTGCCCTGAGCCTCCTCTTCTCCAGGCTAAACAACCCCAGCTCCCTCAGCCTCTCCTCATAGGGTTTGTGTTCCAGGCCCCTCACCAGCCTTGTTGCCCTTCTCTGGACATGTTCCAGCATTCTCTTGGCTCCCCTTCAGTTGAAGATGTCAGTAGATCTAGGACTTCTTCCTCTGCATCAAGGTTCCTCAGGAGATGAAAAGGACTGAGAAATAGTAGACATACCAAAAGGGAAATGTTTCATTTTGGAAATGATGAAATATTTAATTTATGAATCAGTAAAATATTAGATTCTCCAACTGCTTGTTCCAGTTTTATTCACCAGTAAAAAGTAGAGATGAAGAAGCTGGTCAGAATGAAAACTCCTTAAGTATCACTCTAAAGTCTGTTGCTCCAATGAAAATAACCTTTTGGTATGTCCTTCCTTTTGTGTTCAGAATGCTTTATTTCCTAAGCTAAGCAACTTCTGTATTGTAGTAGTTTGAGGGATCCTAGGTCTCCCTTAAACAAAACCATAGGGACAGAGGCCCCATCCCAGGGGCATGGACCTGCTTGCCCCAGGATATTGTAATATTGTTATTCTGTTCCATTTTCTGCTATCGTAGCTTAAAAGATAATGCCTGACTTGATCTCTCCCCCTTTTCTTCCCTGTCTTTGTGACTTTCACTTCTCCAAGTAGCAAGCGCTCTTCTCTCATGGTCCATGGGGGAGTTGGCAGGCAGGGAGGTGAACCACTAAGGCCTTGTAGGCCCAGCTGGGGTGGGGCAGTTTTGGCCTACCTTTGGGCTGACTGAGGGTGGAAGGGGTGGAGGATTCTAGAAGGACAGTTTGGGCCAAGTGAGTTGTGCTAGTTTGAAGCTAGCTAGAATGTTTTGGTGAGAAGAACTAGATTACAGGCTGTGAAAGGAAAACAATGGTGATGTCTACTTCACTCATAGGCTTGCTGAGATGTATAAAAATAAGAATCAAAACACAGATAAGCACTTCTGCTGCTGGCAAGGTCCAAGCTGCATCCCTTTCCTAACTGCACCCGCTGTTTCTTTCCTAATCCACTTTGCTTCCTAACCCCCTGGCCAAACTTCCATTCTTCCTTGGGACTGGGGTAAGGTTGAGAGGGGTAGGGGGAAGGTGAAGGGGCAGTAGAGAGCCCCTCCTGGAGACTCAGGTTTCTGGGAGGGGAGTTGTGTTTCTGCATTACTTTTTTACCTTGTATATTTCTGTATATATCTGTATATACTGTAACTATCTGCTTGTAAATTGTGCCAGCTGTAAATATAAGCTTCATTCATATTTCCAGAGCNCTGGCTGAACTCCATCTTGCTTTCTAACCTCACCCTCCATTTGCTTTGGCTGATTTCACCTTTGCTTCTTAATCCTCTTGGCTGAACCTCCATTCTTCCTTGGGACTGGGGTAAGGTTGAGAGGGGTAGGGGAAAGGTGAGGGGGTGGTTGAGAGCCTCTCCTGGGGACTCAGGTTTCTGGGAGGGGAGTTGTGTCTGTATTACCTTTTTACCTTGTATATTTCTGTATATATCTGTATATACTGTAAATATCTGCTTGTAAATTGTGCCAGCTGTAAATATAAGCTTCATTCAAATTTCCAGAGCTGGCTGAGTCTAGTCTGGGTGATTTCTAAACTGTAGGGGGGTGGGGGATACCCAAATCATCACACAGCCTTTCCTTAGAAGAGAGATGTTCCAGTCCCTTAATCATTCTTGTAGCCCATCATTAGACACCTTCTACTATATTCCTGTCTGTCTTGAACTGGCTTCATATTTCTTAGGTTCCTCATCAATCATAACATTGGACTACTAAAATACTCAGGAAGAAAAAAAAAAAAGAATGTTGTTTGAATACATAGCATTTTTATTTGACATCACAGAAAGGCATTGGGAAACCTCATTAATAACAGAATCATGAGTTAAATCTAGTGGGGAAAAACACACAAACAAACAAGATATGAGGATAAGATGCTTAAATCTGTGCCTAGACTAGGTTCTAATTTCCAGCAGTTTCAAAAAGGGGGATAATCTTACCAAGTATTCCTTTCTCTTCCTCTCCTTAGCACTTATTTTTCAGAATCACTTTAACAGTGGAGTGTTAGGTATGACTGTAAGAAAAAAGCTCCTGTTTTCTTCAGAGAACTTCATTATTACATCTCATATTATAGTTTTGTCTATATATCCCACTCTAATGCTAACTGAAATAACACTTTTTCAGGTACTTCAATAGACTCTAAGTGCATGTAACTTGCTTCTTTTAAAGTCATTTGAAGTCACAACGAGACAAGAAGCAATCACACTTTATAACACTGTTCATTACACTATATTTAACTCATTGCTAGTATTTCTTACAGGAAGAAAGTCCCACTTGTGGAACTACTTTCTTGTATAATTTTATTTCATATTCCTGCAAATTTCTTTAAAATGTTATCTCATGATGCAGTCATTTACACTGCAATTACAGTCATCTTATATAGAACTTTGCAGTATGCATTATTAATTAGTTGGATGAGTGTACCTAACTATCTCAATGTATATGCTGTATCAGTCTTAAAAGGCAGCTATCAAATGACTATAATGCTTTCAGTAACTAATACAATGTTCATCTACTGCACCTGAAATTTGCCTCTAGGTAAAGCCATTACATTTCATTATAGAGAAGGATTCTGTTCAGCAAGACAAAGGGTGGTAGGTTTTGGTCATACCTAAATAGAAGCTGAATGCCTCCTCTGTAACACCAATAGAAATTAAATAAGATAGTGGAACTGAAGACTTCAACTTGCCACCAGAGCTTAAAGACTCTTCTGATGAGTGTCTTTCTGTGGTTTTCAGCTAGCAATGGATAAAACTTGCCTGAGAATCCTTTATCTAATGTGAGTTGTGCAGAAAGAAGGATAATGTCAGCTGCAGACTGCCGAATCCACCTCTGGTGAAGTCTGGGACATAGCTTTCCTTCAAAGTTGTTTGAAAAGGGATGGTATCTTACAGACACTGTATATTGGTTACATATTTAGGATGATACAAGCTTTTTTTTTTTTTTTTTTTTTCTTTTGCATTTCCCCCCCCCTTCAGAATGCACTTGTGGGTACATCCTAAAGGTATGAGCTCCTCTTATTTCTCACGTCTCAGATTTCGTGATGAGCACTATATAATGCTGTATACTTGATAACAATGTTATTAAGTTCCAGTGTTATATTTCACTTATCTGTATTATTGCATTATTAGTTTTGTGTATATCATTACACTCCTAATTCTCATGGTAAGCAGCTATAGCTCTTGCCTCCCAGGCTCAGTGTATCCCTATCCTACAACCTGACACCCCTGCCCAGAAATGGGGCAAAGACCCCCTATCCAGTCTCTTCTTCCCACCAGCAACGCTGGCAGGGAAGAACTACAGGTAAGTCACATCTTCTTTCTGCTCCCAGAAAACTGCTGAAGAGGAGAAGTATTGTTTCACATAACTGTCAGCAAAGACCTGAACGTTTCAGGAATTCCTTGAGCAGTAGGAACCAGTCCCCAAGGAAAATCTGAATAGCTCTCTGCTTTTACTTGTGCTCCCACTTGTACTCTTACATTTCAGTGATTCCCACACACAGTACTTAATGGTGTTGAACACCCTAAAGTGTGATTGTGCATTCTGGTATTGCTGTCATGAAGGACTCAGCTAACAACATCCATTGCTATGCAGACATTTTTCATGCTTGCACACACCATTAAATCTAAAAACAGGTTCTGGAGCAGAACAATCCAAAGGACTGTATGATGTCTTTAGGGCAGTAAGTTATGCATATGGAGAGTTGGGAGATTCATGAGATACATATGTAATAGAATGAGCTGAAGTGACTGAATTCTTTTAGTTGGTTCATGGATTGAAAACTCACCACAGCACTCAGAGTATGGGCAACAAATCCACTAGAACAGCTGGGAAAAAGGAGGGAATTTCTTCAAGCATCGTAAAATGTGGAGGACCCACGTCTTTGTTCAAAGAGAAAAAACAAACATGACTGGTACTCCAAATGGAAAGATGTTTAGATAGGATAATAAAAATAATAAATCTATAAATGCATAAATCTAAGCTAAAATATGAAACATTTTCATTGTAATATTCCAAGAATGCCAGAAACTCATATAAAGTTTAAGTTAAGGTTTTTATTGGTTAGCAGAAATGATTTAAACCTCTGAAGCTCTCAAGGTTCACTCGTTGCTAAGGAGAGCTCCAACAGCAGTTTCGCATTTCTGTGGTGGTTAAGTCTATCTTGGCTGGATATCAGGTGTTTACCAAAGCTGTTATATCACTTCCCTCCTGAGCTGCTCAAGGGAGAGGGAATATAATGAAGGGCTCATGGGTCAACATAAGGACAGGGAGAGATCACTCACCAATTACTATCATGGGCAAAAGAGACTCAGCTTGGAAAAAATAATGGAATTTATTAGCAATCAAATCAAAGTAGGCTAACAAGAAATAAAACCAAAACCTTAAACCACCTTCCTCCCAGTTATGCCTTCTTTCTTGCCTCATATTCACTCTTGACTTTCTCTACTTCCTCCCCACACGGGGATGTGGAGTGGAGGTTGCTGTTAGTCCATCACACATTATCTCTGCTGCTCCTTCACCTTCAGGTGGTGAACTCATAATCTTACTCCTCCCATGCTGTACCATAGGTTCCCTTGCACAGGAGACAGTCCTCAGTGAAATTCTGCAGTGTGAGTCCTTTCCACAGGTTGCAAAGTTTCCCCAGCATGGGTCCCCCATGGGGTCACAAGTTCTTCCAGCAAGCACCCGCAGCAAGTGGGTGCTTCTAGCAAGCACTGCAGTGTGGGTGCCTCTCTCCTCACAGATCCTGCTAGGAACGTTCACCATCATGGACTTTGCGTGGTGTCACAGCCTTATTTAGGCATCCATTTGCTCCAGCATCAGGTCCTCCATGGGCTGAAGGTGGATACCTGCTCCACCATTTATTTGTGTGGGCTGTTGGGAGACAGCCTGCCTTACTATGGTCTTCAGCATGGGCTGTAGCAGAATCTTTTCTCTGGCCTATGGAACAATGCCTTTCCCTCCTTCTTCAATGACCTTGGTGTCTTCAGAACTGTTGTGCTTACATATTCTGACTCCTCTCTCTGGCTACAGTTGCTATTGTGCAGCAGCTTTCCCCCCATCTTAAATATTTTATCCCAGAGTCACTGGAGTCACTACCACCATCACTGATGAGCTCAGCTTTGAACAGCAGTGAGTTCATAGAACCATAGAATGGGCTGGGCTGGAAGGGACCTCTGAAGCATCCAGTCCAATACACTCTGCAGCAAGCAGGCACATCCTCAACTAGATCAGTTGCCCAGAGCCCTGTCCAGCCTCACCTTGAATATCTCCAGGGATGGGGCCCCAAACAACTCCCTGGGCAACCTGTTCTAGTGTTCCACCACCCTCATAGTAAAGAAACTGTTCCTGACATTCAATATAAGTCTGCCCTTTTCTAGTTTCTAATGCCACTCGTCCTGTCATTGCAGGCTTTTGTAATCAGTCTCTCTTCATCCTTCATGCAGACCCCCTTCAGGCACTGAAGGCTGCTATTAGGTCTCCCCAGAGCCTTGTCTTCTCCAGGCTGAACAACCCCAGCTCCCTCAGCCTATTCTCACAGCAGAGATGCTCCAACCTTCTGATAATTTTCATGGCCCTCTTCTGGACCTGCTCCATCAGGTCACTGTCCTTCCTATATTGAGGGCTCCAGACCTAGATGATCTTGTAGCCTCCTAAAACTTGCCACAATATCCCAGTGGAAAAAAAAAATCTATATGTAAGTCTCAAGTTACATGCAAACATTACAAAACACAATTACAGTCTACAGTGTGTTCTTTAAATACATGTATTTTCTCATTTACTTGACATTAAAAAATGTTGGTGATGTATCATTTTAAAGAAAAGCAACATAATGCTCTGTCAAGATGAGTATGTTCATACAATGGAAGCTTAACTTTGATGAGGCGTGATAGCTGTGGCTGTTGGGAACTTGCCCTCTTGTTCAAATTGTTCTTTAACATTTTCTAAACCTCCTACTAGAGTCAAAGTTAAATTTACAGTCTTGACATTTTCCACTGCCTTTAAATATCCCTGTGACTAGCTAGCTAGTCAAACATTTTCTTAGTTGCATTGTTCCCTTCTGTTTCTGAAGCTGGAAATTACCTTCAAGTTTGTAGTTCTGAAATAAAGGGATAATTTGAAGTGGGAAAAGAAAGAAAATGTAGAAAATGTGTGGTTATGGCATGATGTGATGGTTTGGGTGTTACCTGCCCCCCCTACTTTGGAAATCATCTAGACTAGACTCAGCGGCTCTGGAAATTAAATGAAGCTTTATATTTACAGCTTTATATTTACAGCTTAGCACAATATACTATACAGTATACAGCTGTATATATTTACAGTATATACAGCTATATACAGAAATATACAAGTTAAAAAGTAATACAGAAACACAACAGTCCTCCCAGAAACCTGAGTCTCCAGGAGGAGCTCACAACCACCCTTCCACCTTCTCCCACCCCTCTCTACCTTACCCCAGACATTGCCTTGTGCCCAAGGAAGATTGGAGAGTTGCCCAGGGAGGTTAGGAAGTAGGTGGATTAGTCACACAGATGGCTGGTTAGGTTAGAATGATGCAGCCCAAAGACCAGACAGCATCTGTGTTATCTATGTTTTTGTTCTTGTTCTTATATAGCAAGCCTATGAGTAGAGTAGAAATTATCACTGTTTCCCTTTCACAGCCTGTAATCTAATTCCTCTCACCAAAACATTCTAGCTAGGCTCATACCAGCCCACATGAAAATAATTTTTCAGCTTTAATGGGTCGATGTATTGAGATAAAATCTAACATAGAGCATTATCTGTAAGATGCTATGTTCATTCCATGAAATTCTAACAAACTTCTACTTCCTTAAATACGACCAAACAGAAGTGTGGAGTCATACACTGAAGGACCAAGGTTCAAGTAAGGTAGAAAGCAGAATTCAGTGAATCTAGTAACCTTACAAGAAATTGTTAAAGTCAAGGTGCTGTTCAATGAACATAAAGCATCATTCTATTGTCATTAGGTACAGGGTAAAATATACTGATATTAGAGCACAGGGGTCTGTGGGAACCAATGGCAACTGAGGTCATGAAGATACTTCTCACACAGAGGACCATTTTTGTCATATGGCAGCAGCAGAGGACATAAAAGTTCCCCAGTAAACACAATAATATGCAGACATGGACCAAGAAGGCCAATGGGATTGAGAAGAATGTGTCCAGCAGATCAAGGAAAGTTCTCCTTCCCCTCTACTCTGCCTTGGTGAGACCTCATCCTAAATACTGTGTTCAGTTTTGGGCTCCCCAGTTCAAGAGGGACAGGGATCTGCGGGAGAGAGTCCAGCAGAGGGCTATGAGGATGATTAGGGGACTGGAGGGCATGGCTTATGAAGGGAGGATGAGAGACCTGGGGCTGCTTAGTCTGGAGAAGACTGAGAAGGAATTTAATAAATGTTTATAAACATCTGAGGACTGGCCAGGAGTGGGGGGACAGGCTCTGTTCACTTGCTCCCTGGGATAGGACAAGGAGCAATGGGTGTAAGTTGCAGCACAAGAGGTTCCACCTCAACACAAGGAGGGACTTCTTTACTGTAAGAGTCACAGAGCACTGGAACAGTCTTAGCCAGAGAGGCTATGGAGTCTCCTTCTCTGGAGCCTTTCAAGGCCTGTCTGAATGTGTACCTCTGTGATCTGTGCTAGATTGTGTGGTCCTGCTCTGGCAGGGAGGTCAGATTCGATGATCTCCTTGGGTCCCTTCCAACCCCTAACAACCTGTGATCTTGTGATTCTATGATTCTGTAGCCTTCAGACATAACATGATTGAGTCCCACTGATTCATTAGTGGTAGTGAGTTACAGTCTTTCTGGTCCATGACAACAAAGTGAACTGGAACTGTAAAGTCCCGTCATTACCAACATGCTCTGAGAGAAGCGACTAATGCCAGGGTTGAAAAAAAACATTTTATGTGGGAATCCTACCTTTCATGACACTACTTAATGCTGATTTGTAACTTGATGTGCTTGTGCTACAGTATTTTTGAATGCTAATAGCAGTATCTTGTTGATGTACAAAAAATAAGCTTAAGCAATTGCAGCACATCAATGACATGTGAACACTTTGAATATTAATTACTATCTTAAACATTTTAACTGATTATTTGTAACCTGCACCTACTTTAAATATGTTCTTTGAGTTTACATCACTCTATTTCCTAAACAAAAGCAGCCTGACTTTTGATCCCAGATGAGCATACTATAGATGTATGAACAACTAGCAGGATAGATCACTACAGAAGGCAAGTAAGCAAGTTTAAATAAACCATTTCTCACTACTACCACCATACACATACATACACACAAAATCAAACAAAAAAAACCCTCATGTTGTTTAAATATATTAAACAAGGCCGAGGGAGCTTGTTTAGCCCGGAGAAGAGGAGACTCAGGAGTGACCTCATTGCTGTCTACAACTACCTGAAGGGAGGCTGTAGCCAGGTGCGAGTTGGTCTCTTATGCCAGGCAAGCAGCAACAGAACAAGGGGACACAGTCTCAAGTTGTGCAGGGAGAGATATAGGCTGGATGTTAGGAGGAAGTTCTTGACAGAGAGAGTGATTGGCAATAGAACAGGCTGCCCAGGGAGGTGGTGGAGTCGCTATTCCTGGGGGTGTTCAAGAAAAGCCTGGATGAGGCACTTAGTGCCATGGTCTAGTTGATTGGACAGGGCTGGGTGCTAGGTTGGACTGGATGATCTTGGAGATCTCTTCTAACCTGCTTGATTCTATGATTCTATGATTAATTTAAAGTTTCTCATAGATTATGAGAAGAACATCAATTGTCTTTAAAGTTCTGTACTTTTTAATTCAACGTAGTTTTAGACAATACAGTATTCTGACCTAAAAAACTCCACAATTAAAGAATTTACAAAATCAACACCCACAAAATATAACTGGAAATATTTCTATCATGTGTAGCAAAGAATTTTTTTTCAATCAGTAAGAAGATGGAAGTTCGTGCATGTATGGAAACATACATATACACACATGCAAAAAAAAAATGTTTTGCCTTTTCTATTTTATCATAGAAAGCCACAGTGAGAATGAGAGAGTCATTTCCCTGTTGTGGAGGGGAAATTAATTGATGCGAGATGATATTTCTACCAAAATGAATATTGCTTATTAATTTTGCTATTCAGAACTCTCTCCACCCTCGACTACTCATTTTAATATTTCGGTTCTTACACGGTCATGGAAACATTCTGTGGATAATAACTAGATCTAATGTAACCAGCAAAATAAATAAACATCAGTTGAACTGGAAGAGAAGGTTCCTGCAGTCAAATGCCGCTTGTGGTCAATATGCCACTTGCGGTCAATATGCCGCTTGCCCAGTAGATGGGCTCAAGTGGCCCTTCCTGCTCTATGGCAGAAGGCAGTAGAGAATTACAAAGAGGCATTTAAACATTTACTCACAGATTATTATTACCCTTGCGGGGGCTAGCCACAGTCCAGACAGTGCCCAAATGCTTTCAGGGGACTCTGTCTTGTTGGACATTGAGACTTGAATCTTCCCAGCTTCTGGGGAAAGGATGCAGACAATCTCTGACCTTGTTCTCCTGGCTTCTTCTGTATGATCTGTATGTATGTCCAGGGATTCTAAGCAGGACTTCAGGTGTAGAGGAAGGATGTCGTGTGATGTAGTTTCAGCACGATGTCACGCTGACCATGCAGGCTGATCATGTGAAGACATCCAGGGTCTGCTTCTGGTAACTCACAGCAGTGGAGTGTACCAGGCAAACAGTAAGGCAGCGTGCAATAGCAGCATGGCTGAGCACATCAGAGAGCAGGGGAGCAAAGCAGGGAAGCAAAAGCACATTGCTCACCTGCATATCTCCTTTTATCAATGTGAGCCGAGATTAATTGCCCTTTGGACACAAAATGGCCAACCAGAATGGCAGTTAGCCAAACCACACCATGTTAGGCAAAGCCACAGACTCACTTTTCCCTAATTTGGGAAAGACGTGGGCCTTGCACTAGGCAGGCACAAGCTAAGTGTGTGTACCTTACACCGCAGGACCCTGGACAGGCCAGACTGAATGGCTCCAGGTTCTTTTGTGTCTGTTTCCCTCACTTGCCTCTCTGGTGGAGCAGAAAGACACGCCTAGGCAAGGCAGGACATGTGTAAGCCTATTTTGGGCCTATCAGGCCTACCACAACATCCCTGTAATTTGAAAACAACAGATCACTTCCATGAGTATGAAAGCACAAAGAGTTTGCCATGTCTTGGTTCTTAAAGCCACATAGAGAAAAGTCTATGAAGAAATTATGCCCTCCCCTTTTCACTTTACTTTACTGCCATCATCAATCTTCTGAGAAAAATTCCCTGCCTATGACTTTAGATTGCCTTTATGTGGATGTGCTCCTCCTCCTCATTTAGCACAGCCCTAGCAGGAACTGTCTTTTGTAGAATCTCCCTGTGATAAAACCACAGAAAGCACCTGTGATGTGAATCACATCACTGGGGGAATAGCATCTGGAAATTGAGCCTCCTGTGGAGGATTGAGCAACAGGGTTAGAGCAAGTGGCTCCATGTCCTTTAGAAGATCACCTGATTCTCTGCAACTGTCACACATAATCCTTGTTACTTAGTGCAAGTTGCGTAGTGTTTCCTCTTTGGAATATTTGTGTTGCCAAGCGTTTTAAAAGGAATATCTAATGGAACAGGGTGATGAAGAAGTACAAAGGCACCATGAAAAACATGGCAATAAGGCATCTTAAGATGGCGTAATTTGATGTAAACCATCAGGTCCACAAATTAATAATGTGATTTTGACTTAATGCCATCTGAATATCAAACAATCATGTCTTCTCTCTAGCACTTTTATTGTGTTTAATAAACCTTATTTTTAACTTTCAAAGACTAAGAAAATTGAGATATTCAAATAGATTGTTCTTGTTGCTATGTGCTTAAAGATCTTAGTGACATTGGTAGTGACTTGTAATGTCTAAGTTACCATGGTGATGGCTTTCTTGATGAATGCTGGATGAAATTGTTTCATATATACATTCAGCTTGTAGCACGCAGGTGTCTTATTGCATCCATAGTATATGAACCAGTGTTCATACTTAATAACTTGCATGTTTACTGTATTATACTAGGATGCAGGTGTATGCTCAAAGATGTGTATTGTGACAGCAGATGTTGATCTTCAGAGAATTAAATGTCTTTTCCTGGACCAAAGCCTTCTACTCAGGTGTAGAAAAAGTAGGAACAGTTGGGTCCAGCCAACTCACATTACATGCAGAGAGGTTTCACACAGACTTCCTCAGGCCTGAAAGCAATGTTGCTCTGTTTGCATGGCACCACACTGAAGATAATGAACTCCTTCTCTCAGAGGAGTCACAGACAGCACAGCCTTCTCAGCATTTTCTATACTACAGAAAAGAAGTGCCCAATGCAGGTCAGTGTCTTTGGCCCACTCTCTAAGACAGAATGGCAATTAAGCAAAGACACAGTTTGCCCAACTGCCTTCTAAAAGGAAGTCGTTTTAGAAAAGCTGTAAAGTTCTGGTGAAGATGGACGAAAGCATCCCCAAAGTAAGAGTTTTTTTCTGCCCAGAAGTATCGTGGACTAGAGAACTAGGACAATTACATTTTGTTTGCCTCTCACTCTGCATTTTTGTCCCCAGACTTCTGTAAGACAGTAGGCAATAACTTAGGTCCCACTTACGTGCAAGAGAAAATTATAGTTGAAAACGTCTTTTAAGTCATTTGTCATAGACATCTGAAAAGTGGAGTTTGAACAGAGATTATAGCACTACTGAATCCTCTGGACAAACATAGAGAAAGAGTGATAGAATTCTCTGTGACAAAGTCAAATGATTAGAGATAGAACTGAAATAAAACAAATGTGTTAAGTAGCGCTGTACAGGGAAATTCTAGGAGTATTTTTGGTTTGCTTCATTGCGGTTTGGCTTGGGTTTGAGTTGGGTTTTGTGTTTGTTTTTTTTTTTGGGGGGAGGAACTTTTTTAGCTCATTTTTAGTGGTGTTTTTTTTTTTTTTTTGAGTTTTGGTTGGTTGGTTGGTTTTGTTTCTTTGTTTTGTTATTTTGTTTTGTTTCTAGACCAGGGGCAGAACATTTTATTCATTTTCACTGCCATTTGAAACAGAGGTGCTGCAAGAGGTGAGGCCGGCAATTGATGATATATAAGGATGTATGGCTCCCGTTCTCACTTTAGCATAACATGACACTACAGGAAGGCTGGGGAGGGACTATTGACAAGGTCTAGTAATGTCAGGACGAGGGGGAATGGGTTTAAGCTGGAAAAGGGGAGATTTAGACTGGATATTAGGAGGAAGTTCTTTACAGTGAGGGTGGTAAGACACTGGCACAGGTTGCCCAGGGAGGTTGTGGATGCTTCCTCCCTGGAGGCGTTTAAAGCCAGGCTGGATGAGGCCTTGAGCAGCCTGCTCTAGTGGGAGGTGTCCCTGCCTATGGCAGGGGGTTGGAGCTGGATGATTCTTGAGGTCCCTTCCAACCTCAACCATTCTATGATTCTATGATTCTATGAATACTTACACTACAACTAAAACTAACATATAACATTGAAACAGCCTTTATTACATGTAGATTTCCAACTGCTTTTCTATAGACACAATTTGATACGTTTATTGAAGGTCTCAGAGATTGATTTTTTTTCTGCATCCCTGAACAACTTCATGCATTATGTTGTTGGCTGACTGGCAAATTAATTCAATGTATGTGCCTTGTGCAAATCACAAGGGAAAACATTTTCATATCTCATATCTTTTCCTCACATAACCATACAATGTTTGCCTGTTCTTGCTTCTTTGCTCCATCTCCATCCACTCTGGCCAGAAATGTTTGGTTTTTTTTTGTTTTGTTTTTGATTTAGTAATACAAGCTTTGAAAGGGATTTTCTAGAAGCCATACATGATATATTTGACCAAAACATTATTTCAAAAGGTACATAGATTTGCATTTGAAGATCACATGAGAGAGAGCCTCTTTGAAAGTTTTATTGATATAAAATAAATGTCTATTTTCTCAGTATTGAAAAGATAAAGTAGCATTTTAAGAATATAATAAGATTTCAGTGATGCTTATATTGATAGACACAGCAAGAATTATTATGTCTTTTTTCTGACAAAACATGACATCAAGCATTTAAATTACTTATCAGCTGTGAAAGTTGTAACTCTCATAATGCAGATAAAGGGCATTGCCTAGTTCCGTAGTAGTATCTGAATGCACACACAGTAGCATTTTTACAATTCACAACTCTCACCTCTCCTCAGAACTGTTTCCACTTGCCTGTGGTTCTTCTGAGATCTGTTTTGGCTGTCCTGCTTTGGTGACACCGATAGCAGAACAGCTCTGTTGGTCGCTTGTGGACATCACAGCTCTAGGTGGTAATAAACTGGCAAGCAGAAGCATTGCTATGGATGGAAAGCTGGTCTATTGCTGTCTACATGTATCCTGGTTTCACTGGGACTGTTTCACAGGCCAGACAGTGATTCATCAGGACAGCTGACAAATTGGCTCATAGGTGTATCCCAGACCATGAGCATCACACTCAGTATAATACAGGAAGTTTGTTGGTAATGTGAAAGTTTTGTGCTCTTGAGGGTTGCTTTCTTGCAGTAAAGGGGTGCAGGGATTTGGAGCAAATACCTTCCAGAAGTTCCTTCCCACATCAGCTGTTCTATGACTAAGGATGGGAATGCCTCATGTGTAAAAGAGCAGCTTGCAAAAGACTTCCCAACACAATAAATAAATAAATAAATAAATAATAAAGGAACATTTGCAGGGTAGCTGAAACTGGGCAGAACAACTGGGATGTAAGAAACTTTGTATTCTTGCCACAGCCTGCAAGAGTGCCCACATAGTATTGATCTGAATGCAGAGTGCTTATGTTCTGGATATTTGTCTGTCTATCTCAGGGGAATAGCAGCTTTCTGTTCCGCTTTTCCTGGCTGCAGCCACACAGTATAGGTGATGCACCTGATACTTTTAATGTTCAAACAGTAAAATCACTCCGATTTCTTTGATGGGAACTGTGTAACCTTGTACACATTAGAGACATGCTTCCACTATGCTGGAGTTTAATATTTCTTCTCAAAATAGCCTAATTACAAGATTTCTTACTTCCTGCAAATGCAATTTCCATAATTCTTATAACCTTGTGCTGATGTACTGCTACAACCAAACACTTCTAGAATTATTTTAAGCTGAAAATATGTTGGCCTCTAATGCTCTAATCAAATTAAACAAGATCAAGTTAAGCGGTGATCAAATCAGCTGGTCCTGTTATTTGCGCAGCCAGATTAAATTCTGACCATCTATTCCAACAGGTGTCCTCTGTTAATAGCTCTGAAAAAGGCATTCACTGCTTTTGCTTTTCACAAATTCGCTGGGAGTAGTGATTTAGGAAACAAATTTCTTATTTCTACAGCTGTTGGAATCAGGTGTTCGCCAGAGAGTCTCATTTTTCTTCAAGAAAATGGAAAAGAAATCTGCTAATAAGTCTGTTTCAAAAAATCCAGCCCAGACTGTGAACACATCTGCAGAATATTTATCTGGTCGGTGAGAGGAAGGAAAAAAAAAAGGTCAACATTTAATATTCTTCGGATTCATATTTTTAGAAAGACAACTATGAATTTGGAGGCTTTATTTTCTTATGCAGCCAGCACTTGAGATTAAAGAAGTTCAATTGCAAGAAACCAGTAAATGGGGAAAAAAAAAATTGAAGTGAGATATTGAGAAACTAATTGGGTCATTTCTCTATGGATTTTTTTCTTTCAACACACCCAGATTGATTGAATTCAGGTTGAATTGCAGGAAAGCATACTGAACAACGCTGCAGACAGAGCACAACACAAAGCACACAGTGTGTGTTGTGCTTCCTGAATTGCTTGCATTACCTCTATGGACAGAGAAGTTAAGCAGCGATCTTTCTCTTCCAGAACTGGTTTCTTACATCCCTTCTCTTTCACGTGAACCAGTACATACGCACTGTATTAAAACTGTTTATCATTATGGTATGGAAAAAGAAACAGTACTGTATTTAATAGTGTGCTGGGTTGAGGCTAATTGGAATATTTTCTTAGAATCATACAATCCACTAGGTTGGAAGGAAGAGACCTACAGGATCATCCAGTCCAACCTAGCACCCAGCCCTAGCCAGTCAACCAGACCATGGCACTAAGTGCCTCAGCCAGGCTTTTCTTGAACACCTCCAGGGACGGTGACTCCACCACCTCCCTGGGCAGCCCATTCCAATGGCAAATCACTCTCTCTGTGAAGAACTTCCTCCTAACATCCAGCCTATACTAACTTGAGACTGTGTCCCCTTGTTCTATTGCTGGCTGCCTGGCAGAAGAGACCAACCCCCACCTGGCTACAACCCCCCTTCAGGTAGTTGCAAACAGCAATGAGGTCTGCCCTGAGCCTCCTCTTCTCCAGGCTAAACAACCTCAGATCCCTCAGCCTCTCCTCATAGGGTTTGTGTTCCAGGCCCCTCACCAGCTTTGTCTCCCTTCTCTCCAATATCTCAACTTTAATAAGACAAATTAGATCATTGGTTGTGAAAATAAAATAATAATGAGGTCTACATCATTTGGTTTGCTGAAAGGGATAAAGAGCCAAAATATAAATAATTTTCCCTTGGTCTGTTCTGGGACATTGCCCTATTAGTTTCCCCTTTGATCTGATCTCATATCTCTCCTCTAATCTCAACTGACAACTGACAACATAAGCTTTGTTGACTTGTTTGTTTTGGTTCCTGGCTGGGGTGGGAGATAGACAGGGAGAAAGAGAGGGTATCTTTGAGCCCCTTTTGGGCAGTTTCCTTTGTCCAGGAGAGAGTTTGGATTTCTGTTTTGTTTCTAATTTATATATAATTGTACATACTTGTAAATATATTGTGTATATATGCTTGTACATTTTGCCATACTGTAAATATAGCTTCATCTTACTTCCAAGCCATCTCAGCTAGTCTGGTAAATTTCCAAAAGTGTGTGTGTGAAGTTGCTAACCCACGTCAAATATTCAGGTGATTGAATGTATTACGAGTATTCCAAATTTCACAGGTAAAGGCATATCTTTACTAAATACAGATTTTCTTTTCATCTTTCATTCAGTAAGGATACACATTAATGTGATCTACACATTAAAGCCACACTATAAAAATACTAAATGTAATATCACAATGATTCAGGAACTCTAGCACTGGGATAGAAATTGCTGTCATGCTATAGATTATTTTAAAGTTTCTGCCTGCTAATTTTTGGCAGAAGGTATGTAAGTCTAACATCTTAAAAAAGATCTCACAGAATCACAGAACCTTAAAGGTTGGAAGGGACCACCAGAGATCAGTGAGTCCAACCTCCCTGCCAAGGCGGGATCTCCTAGGGTAGTTTTCTCAGGAACACATCCAGGTTTTGAAAGTCTCCAGAGAGGGAGACTCCACAACCTCTCTGGGCAGCCTGTTGCAGTGCTCTGTCACCCTCACTGTAAAGAAGTTTCTCCTCATGTTTAGGTGAAACTTTCTATGTTCCAGTTTGTAGCTGTTGCTCCTTGTCTTATTGCTGTGGACCACTGAGAAGAGATTGGCCCCATCCACTTGACTCCCACCCTTCAGATATTTATGGGTATTGATAAGATCTCCTCTCAGTTTTCTCTTCTGCAGACTAAACAGCCTCAGGTTTCTCAGTCCCTCTTTGTAGGGGAGATGCTTGAGTCCCTTAGTCATCCTTATGGCTTCCACTGAAACTGCTGGAGTGGGTCCAGAGGAGAGCCACGAAGTGATCAGAGGGCTGCAGCAGCTCTGCTATGAGGACAGGCTGAGAGAGTTGGGGCTCTTCAGCCTGGAGAAGAGAAGGCTTCGAGGAGACCTTAGAGCAGCTTTCCAGTATCTGAAGGGAGCCTACAGGAAGGCTGGGGAGGGACTATTGACAAGGTCTGGTAATGTCAGGATGAGGGGGAATGGGTTTAAGCTGGAGGAGGGGAGATTCAGACTGGATATTAGGAGGAAGTTCTTTACAGTGAGGGTGGTGAGACACTGGCACAGGTTGCCCAGGGAGGTTGTGGATGCTTCCTCCTGTGGCCACTCTGCCACAATGCCCTGGTTCAATAATGGCAGCACGTGGTCATCAGCATGCAAACACCAATGTGGTGGACAGCAAAATGGCGTTTATTAACGTGTAGCATGGGATTATATAGGATAGGTAGCAACATCACTTCCTTCTGCTTGCATCACAGACAGGAAGCTAAGTATAACAAAGGAATCATAGAGAAATCATAGAGAAACCACAGAGAAGAGCCCTATCTTTCCGTGACAGCGCGCCATCTTCCGGTCGCCAGACCCTAACTGCAACATCCTCCCTGGAGGCGTTTAAGGCCAGGCTGGATGAGGCCTTGAGCAACCTGCTCTAGTGGGAGGTGTCCCTGCCTATGGCAGGGGTTTGGAGCTGGATGATCCTTGAGGTCTCTTCCAACCTAAACCATTCTATGATTCTATGATTCTATCCCTGTCTCTCTTGAACTGGGGAGCCCAACATTTAGATCATATGAGAATCTGCATGTGCCAACTATTGGACTATTCACACTTTTTTTCCCATGTGTCCAACATCTCATGAACATTACTATAGATTTTTCACGTGCTGGTGAAACTAAAAGCCTTTAGACATATTTCTATAGCTATTTGAAAACCTGCAGGAAATCTCTGTCTTAAGAAAGATCTCTGTCTTAAGAACTCAGAAAGCTGTCTTTCAAAGCAAAAAAAAAGTGGTATTGTTTCTAGCTTTAGAGTCTTTAGGCACTTCCTGTCTGCAGGCACTTTGTGCTTTGAATTTGTTCCTGATATTAACCTCTCATTCTATAAATATCTCTTGTCTGAAAAGAGGAAAGGTAGAATTTTCATGTAAATTCAGAAGATACACTGTCAAAGGAGTCTTAGCCTCTACTTTGAGACTGACCTGTGGGGAAAAAAAGCCAAAACCAAAAATATTTTCTACAGGTACCTAAAGCCAGTTTCTCTGAAGAAAACTTCATCTTTCAACAATGACAAATCAAAATGGCAAATTGGGAAGACTACTGAAATTGTTCATCTTAATCTAGTTGCAAACTCTATGGTTTTTCACAATAAACAATCACAATTTGGGAACCAAATCAAAAAAGTGTTATGAAAATTGACTCAAAGGGACTTAGGGAAATACAATTTTCTTTACAGAACAGTAAGGTAGTATCCTGAGGGCAAGAAATAAACCTAATCCCTTAAATGAGAGATGTATAGAATGGCTCATGAGAGAATGTTCTTTAAATGTGTCCCCCCAAGCAACGCTACAGGCTGGGGAAGGAGTGGCTGGAGAGCAGCCAGGAGGAAAGGGACCTGGGGGTACTGGTGGATAGTAGGCTGAAGATGAGCCAGCAGTGTGCCCAGGTGGCCAAGAGGGCCAATGGCATCCTGGCCTGTATCAGGAACAGTGTGGCCAGTAGGCCGAGGGAGGTTATTCTTCCCCTGTACTCAACACTGCTCAGGCCACACCTTGAGTGCTGTGTCCAGTTCTGGGCTCCTCAACTCAAGAGAGATGTTGAGGTGCTGGAACATGTCCAGAGAAGGGCAACAAAGCTGGTGAGGGGCCTGGAACACAAACCCTATGAGGAGAGGCTGAGGGAGCTGGGGTTGTTTAGCCTGGAGAAGAGGAGGCTCAGGGCAGACCTCATTGCTGTCTACAACTACCTGAAGGGTGGTTATAGCCAGGTGGGGGTTGGTCTCTTCTCCCAGACAACCAGCAACAGGACAAGGGGACACAGCCTCAAGTTGTGCCAAGGGAAGTATAGGCTGGATGGTGGAGTCACCGTCCCTGGGGGTGTTCAGGAAAAGCCTGGATGAGGCACTT
Organism: Tricholaema leucomelas; assembly: GCA_013400475.1. Taxonomy (NCBI): domain Eukaryota; kingdom Metazoa; phylum Chordata; class Aves; order Piciformes; family Lybiidae; genus Tricholaema lacrymosa; species Tricholaema leucomelas. Next base: position 59,257 of record WAAF01002080.1, on the reverse strand, counting down.
AGTGCCATGGTTAAGTTGACTGGATAGGGCTGGGTGCTAGGTTGGACTGGATGATCTGGGAGGTCTCTTCCAACCTGATTGATTCTATTCTATTCTATATAGCTGCATTGAGTTGATGTAAGGAAGCAGCATGTAGATGGAAATAAACTCCTAATTGTATACACCTACAATTTGCATCAACATTTGAAAGTTTGGTTTCTTGGCTCCTTCCACTGTCTCTAGGCAGTTCTCTCAATGTATGCATCTCCTTGATGTCCTAGAGAGGACACTCTAGAACATCTAGAACATCTGCAAATGTAATATGGGACCTAGAGGATCCCTAAGCCTTGCTGGAATGACATCTGATGGTCAAGAAGGTACTGGATGGTATTTTAAATGACACTACATGTCTATGAATACGCACACAAATCAAACACTTCAATATCACTGTCTGAAGTCTACTGAACTTTTTGAACAGATCTCTGGTTATGACAGGAAAACAAATCTCCAGACCACCTGCAGGAATCAACAGTCAAACATAAATATGTAAGCATCCAAGGATTTAGAGATGAATGTCATCTTTGATGAACACTATTTTGGTATGATTTGTTTGCAAGTGCATAGACCAGATGGCAGAGGGGGTTCTTGGAAACTTTCCTATGAAAAACTAGTTCTCATTTTCGTCTCTCTGATTATGGGGAACCTTGAGTGAGTCAGTAAGAAGTCTTTGTAGTTATTGCCACAAATAGGAATTAAACTTTTGTGTATATATTGTGTATATTAGATACATATTTTTCTGCAGTTATTTTGCTGTTCTGCTTTTGTTGTTGTTGTTTTTGGTGGGTTGGTTTGTTTGTTTTTGTGGTGTTGTGTTTTTTTTTTTTTAATTTGGTTGGTTGATTTTGGGTTTTGTTTGGTTGGTTTTGGGTTTTGTTTTGTTTTGTTTTCTTTTGTTTTGTTTTTCCTTTTTCCACTGTGTTGTTTTCCCAAGCAACAACAGAAGACTTATCAATAAACATGCCTTGTTTGGTTTAGAAATAGAATAGAATCAACCAGGTTGGAAGAGACCTCCAAGATCATCCAGTCCAACCTAGCACCCAGCCCTAGCCAGTCAACCAGACCATGGCACTAAGTGCCTCATCCAGGCTTTTCTTGAACATCTCCAGGGACGGCGACTCCACCACCTCCCTGGGCAGCCCATTGGTGCTCTTTTTAATGTGTGTATGTACATATGCACATGGACATGTCTATATCTAATCAGGACAAGGAGGTTCAAATACTGCTTTGTATCTTATTGAAAAATATACTATTCTTTGAAGTAAATCATCAGCAAAATATTTGTTGCCTATTTCCTATTACAACTGTTAATGTTTCATTAAGGGCTATTGTCATTGCTCTTTGAATAACACCTTTCTGACCCTGTGTAAGGCTGTACAGAAAGTGATAGGTCTCATTTATTTTAAAAATGGTACTACAAAAAATTGGGGATTATTCTGCCTTTGGTAATTATTTGTAATGCATGAATAGTCATAATTGTTAGATCTAGATAATTAATCTTCATGTATTTCATTACTCATAACACGTTTTACCTCTAAACAAAAGAACAAGGGGACACAGTCTCAAGTTGTGGTGGGGGAGGTCTAGGCTGGATGTTAGGAGGAAGTTCTTCCCAGAGAAAGTAATTTGCCATTGGAATGGGCTGC
>WAAF01002080.1:35060-57410 GCA_013400475.1 Tricholaema leucomelas | reverse complement strand
TGATTCTATGATTCTATGATCTTTTCCTTAGTTCAGTGGACCAGAATGTTGCCTTTTGGGCCTGAGGAGCAGATGAAAAGCATTGTCTGTGTAGTTTGTAGCAGTATTGCCAATTCCAAGTTGTGAATGTCAATGCTGCTAGAGCTGTCAGTTGGCCTGCCTGTAATGGGAATACCTTTGAAATGTACTTATTATGGGAAATCACCCAAGAGGGGCTGACTAAGAAAAGAAGCTTAATCCCATTGATAAGGTGTCATCAAATCCTATTCTCTCAAGGATTTAAAGAGCTAATCCCAGGCAACCGTATGGAGGACTTTTTTACCACCTGGTAATAACGCTATCAGGAGCTCCTTCCAGCACTGTGATATTGCAATTGTGTGTCAGTTTAGCTGCTTGCCTGCTGAAATTTATGGAAAGCTGTTTGTAAAAAGCACAACATTCCCTCAGCCTCCAAATATATAACAGATGTAAAAGCACACTTGAGGGTATATATACAAGGAATACTAAACTGCTCAATTTGACACGTTAAGCTTGTTGGCAATGTGCTTTGTTTAAATTTAAGACAAACCCCACACTTGGCTGAAGAAGATGAAACAAGCTGCTGTATTGAATGGAAGTATTAATCATAGTTATTGTAGTGATTTGCTTTTTATTGACATTGGTACATTAGTAGCCTCGGGCCTCCAATTCAGATTGCTGCCCCATTTGGGTAGACCAATGTATATTTAAACACTAATACTAACACTTCCTGTACACAAGCAGATAGTATAAGTGTTCCTTTCTACCTGTTTCTTTGGGCTGTAATCTTTCTGGTACAGAGCTGGTTTTCATTTTGTTTGTACAGCAGAAGAATCATTGATCAGTAACAGTCAGAGCACTCCCAGTGATGACATTTGTGTTACTTGCCTTCCCTCCCCATTGGAAAATCAGCCAGACTAGACTCAGCAGCTCTGGAAATGGAATGAAGCTTTATATTTACAGTTTAGCACAGTGTACAAGCAGATATTTACAATATATACAGAAATAGATGAGTTAAAAAGTAATACAGAAACACAACAGCCCTCCAAGAAACCTGAGTCCCCATGAGGGGCTCTCAATCACCCTTCCACCTTCCTCCCACCCCTCTACCTTACCCAAGACTTTGCCTTATGCTCAAGGTAGTTTGGAGGGTTGGTCAGGGGGGTTAGGAGGCAGATGGATTAGTCACACAGACGGCAGGTTAGATTAGAGAGAGAAGTTCAGCCCCAGAGAGACAGAGAGCAACTCTGTTATCTATGTTTGTATTCTTGTTGTTATACATCTCAGCAAGCCTATGAGTGAAGTAGACATCACCACTGTTTCCTTTTCACAGCCTGTAATCTTATTATTCTCACCAAAACACTCTAGCTAGGCTCAAACTAGCACAACATTCCAGGAGTTCTGGTTTGACTGGTGTGATAGAGCTATGACTTTGCACAGCTGCCTGCAATTCCAAAGCAGTTGAATCTGTGTGTGCAAGGGGCCAATGCCACTGAGGAAGGCAGGAGCATTCTGTACAGTGTGAGAGAAGAGCGAGGTACAGTGTATTTTCATGGGCAAACAGAGTAATAAAAAACAGTAAATAAGGTGAGGCATTTTTTTTTTCCAATGCCTATATTTTACATGAATAGGCCAGCAGGGCAAGGGAGGTGATTCTCCCCCTTTACTCTGCTCTCCTCAGACCCCACCTGGAGTACTGTGTGCAGTTCTGGAGCCCCCAACACAAGAAGGACATGGAACTGCTGGAGCGGGTCCAGAGGAGAGCCACGAAGATGATCAGAGGGCTGCAGCAGCTCTGCTATGAGGACAGGCTGAGAGAGTTGGGGCTCTGCAGCCTGGAGAAGAGAAGGCTTCGAGGAGACCTTAGAGTGGCTTTCCAGTATCTGAAGGGAGCCTACAGGAAGGCTGGGGAGGGACTATTGACAAGGTCTAGTAATGTCAGGACGAGGGAGAATGGGTTTAAACTGGAAGAGGGGAGATTTAGACTGGATATTAGGAGGAAGTTCTTTACAGTGAGGGTGGTAAGACACTGGAACAGGTTGCCCAGGGAGGTTGTGGATGCTTCCTCCCTGGAGGCGTTTAAAGCCAGGCTGGATGAGGCCTTGAGCAACCTGCTCTAGTGGGAGGTGTCCCTGCCTATGGCAGGGAGTTGGAGCTGGATGATCCTTGAGGTCTCTTCCAACCTAAACCATTCTATGATTCTATGATTCTATACCCCTGCTTTATTTTTCAGAGCATCCATGAGCTGATTCTCAGAGCAGTGATTTTGCTTTTGGTGGCTATAAATTATCTTAAATCCTGCTGATTCATTGATTTTACTCTTGATAGGGGCCCAGAGTCACACATGAATTTTTTTTAAGCAGTTTGTCTTCATTTTTGTTCAATATATTGAAGTAGTTTTTAATGGCTTTTACAATGTTTATTTTAGGGCTACATCCTAACTCTGCGTCCTGTTCAGTGTCACTGCTTTTGGGTAGAGCAGGGACCCTCGTGGCTGAAGAACTGCAAAAGCTTTCATTTTTAAAGATAAAACATTTTTTTTTCACTTGAAAAGCAGGATTTTTCCCCCCCTAATATTTCATGGCAAGCCGTATCAAAAGTCCTCTATGAAGTTAGCTAGGAGAGTTTTCTTGTGACAGTGTTATGCTTTGATTCTGCCTGAGAGATAAATACAGATCTTATTCTCTCACAGAAATATCAAGTGTTTCCATCTTAGTGTGAAATAGAAACCTGCAGGTTACAAAAATACTGCAAGCTGAGAAAAAATGAAACTAAACTTTTTTTTTACTCTCAACAACCCCCAAATCAATCTTTTCCTCTTAAAGAACCTGTGTAAGTAGGAAGTATGGGGGAGTTTCTCTAATGTCTCAGCAAAATTAGTGTTTATCTCCTTTAAATGAAAATAGAATTCCTAATGCTATAGTGTCCCAGGTTGAGGGATCAGACTGATCAGAGCTCTACCCTGGAATTTTGCTCTTCTTAAAACCAAACAAAAACTAAACTGAAATCTCAGGAGAGGGAACTCCATGCCTTTTTTTCCCCCCTAGTTCATATTCTGGCTTTAGCTTTTTTGAGTTAAAGTGGGTAAATGGCTCCACTTTTCTGTTTCTTCATCTTTGTAAACATCGTACAGGTGAAGTCATCTGTAAGAAACTGCAGCTTTGATTGAGGTGAAAAGGGCAGAATTGTATGAGCCTAAATATTTCACTGCTGTAGAACTATCTTCCTCTCAGAGTGTGTGTGAATTCCAGTATGCAGAAAGGTGAATGGATTTGAAAAGAGGATACATCTATGGCAGTATATACACACACACACACGCACATATATATATATACATACATATATATGTGTATGTGTCTGCCTCTCTGTTTATTCTATCATTTATCTATCCACGTGTGTTAATGCTAATGCAACGATTTCAATAAAGATGTTCCATGCAAACCAGTTTCAGAAATGTGCTTTACTCTGAGGAATTCAAAGACCAGACCAGAAAGTTGAAGTGTAGTCACTTTTTTATTTGTTTAAGTATTTTACTCCTCAGTAAACATGCCAGCTACTGTGCTGTATCTGTATATAGAAGCACATTTCCCAGACACAAAAAGGAAAGACAAAGCTTTATTTATCTCATTAGAAATTTTGGAATCAGTTACTCTATGTTTCTTTTCGCCTGCTCCAGTGACAGAACAGCATGATGACATTAACAGCAAAACCACATTTTTCTGAATGTGTAGAAACAAGGCAGGACATCTAGAATGTAATGTGTCTAAACATCCAGTATGTCTTTAAGCATGTTGAAACTCAGAATTCCTTTTCCACAGTAAGTCTTTGTGTATTTAGAACAATAGTAAAGAGCAGCATTCATTAAGTTATTGAGTGGGTGGGAGTTAAAGAGACAGAGCTGAGTCGATGTGAGTGTCAGAATGTCATTTCATAAACTGAAGTAGTCTCTGCCAGTTTGCAGATAATGTGGTTAGTGCTTGCTAACTGAATATGTTTTGGTGTGGTTAGTGCTTGCTAACTGAATATGTTTTGGAATGAAGAGATTTCAAAATGATAACTGAAAAATCTAAACATTGTGTTCCAAAATGGCTCAAATGTTCTATTACTTTGGCTATAGTTTTCAGATCTGATTGTGTCAAAATTGACAGAGCATTTCAGAAATGTTGATACCGATGAAATGGTATTTCTGCATGATAAATGCTTGGCAACTCTGGAAAGCTTTAAACTGGTTTTGTTGTGGCTGTGTTATATTCAACTACTGTTCTTTGATCTCTGAGGTCCTGAGGATCAACAGAAATAAGAAGAGATCTTCTCAGTAGCTTGTACCAAATGCTTATATTCCTAAGGGCTTACTGCTGAAGCCATTATATTCCATGCACAGGACAATCCCAGCAATGTCTTTTCCACCCTCACACATATCTCTGACATAATTTGTAGATCAGAGAAAAGCAACTTTGCATCACGACAGTGAATTTCTGGTATCTAGAGAACTGTATCAACCTGACTACATGTAGAGATTCTTATAGACAGTTAAAGCATAATAAATCAAAGTCTTCTGATGGTGAAAAGTCTGAAGCAGTTCAATGTCACTCTTTTGCAACACTTTGGAAGGATAATGCTTCAGAAATTGTATCATCTTAGTTTCTGATGAAGTTAAATGAATTTTTAAGGCAGTGCATTTCAATGTGTTCTATTATTCCAAAAGGTAATAGAACTGGGTCTAGAGTAGGAAGGTTCATTTTAAAAGTCACTAGGCACTGCACATCAGATGACTTTCAAAATCCAGTGAACTGGGCTTTGACCTTCTTGTGTGAAGAGGTAAGTCACTGCTTTTGGATACCTGTTTTGTGGAGGGTTTGATTTGTCTTTCTGTCATTTATTGAACTGTCTTTGTATTGATCTCTGAGTTTTATTGCTTCTGGTTTTCCTGTTCTTTCCCCTGTCTGTCTGGGAAATGAAGTGAATGGAGAGGGCTGTGTGGTACCTCACTGCTTCCAGGAATCACACCTAGAAAATGTCTTTTTTTTTTAATACCAAAAGTTTCTTCTGCACATCAGAGTGCTTTAAATAAAAACAAAATGAAAGAACAATCTGAATTGCAACAGAAACAAATATTAAGTTGATTAAAACTCTGGGTTGATAATTAGTCATAAATTCCCTTGTATTTCAATAGTTAACAATGAAAAGAAAGGGGCTTACTTTTAAGCAGGAACACAGATTTTACACTCTCAAGAGCAGAGTCAGGAATGTATCTTCATAGAAAATCTTCTGTCTGTGAAAGCAGAGGAACAAAAGCCATAACAAAATCCTAGCAACATTTCATAGTTTTCTTTTCCTATTAAAAACAATCAAATGATTGTTTTTAATCAAACAATAATCAAATGATTAATTTGATTAAAAATAATCAAATGATTAAAAACAACAACAAACAAACAAAACCCCCAAACAAAACAATAAAATCTATAAAATACCACATCTTTGGGACCTTTGGAAGAGTAAGATATTTCTTCCCAAGGACTGCTTTTCCAGTAATCATGCTGCAGTCTGAGAGAAAAAGTGATGTACTCTGATAAGGTTGGTGCATGGGTATCCTGCAGGGGTGCAGAAATGGCAGGCTTTAAGCTTGTGGTGTGGTCTGTGCCGGGGAGGCTAGATCTCTGTCTGATGTTCTGCAGCATGATGCCAGCAAGGTGCTAGGGATTTGCAAGCTGTTGCATGGGCATCCCAGCAGTGCTCTATGGTATAGCTGCAGCCTCAGAACTGTGTAGAATAGAATAGAATCAACCAGGTTGGAAGAGACCTCCAAGATCATCCAGTCCAACCTAGCACCCAGCCCTATCCAGTCAACTAAACCATGGCACTAAGTGCCTCATCCAGTCTTTTCCTGAACACCCCCAGGGACGGTGACTCCACCACCTCCCTGGGCAGCCCATTCCAATGCCAATCACTCTCTCTGGCAAGAACTTCCTCCTAACATCCAGCCTATACTTCCCTCGGCACAACTTGAGACTGTGTCCCCTTGTCCTGTTGCCTGGGAGAAGAGACCAACCCCCACCCTGGCTACAGGCTCCCTTCAGGTAGTTGTAGACAGCAATGAGGTCTGCCCTGAGCCTCCTCTTCTCCAGGCTAAACACCCCCAGCTTCCTCAGCCTCTCCTCATAGGGTTTGTGTTCCAGGCCCCTCACCAGCTTTGTTGCCCTTCTCTGGACACGTTCCAGCACCTCAACATCTCTCTTGAATTGAGGAGCCCAGAACTGGACACAGTACTCAAGGTGTGTCTTGCAGGAAACTACTTGTTGTGGTTACTATAATTCCACACTTGTTTGTTTGTTTGTTTTTCCTATGTTCTGAAGCAGCTATGCTGTGGTGCAGTTTAAATAATTAGTCTAGTTCAGGTAAAGCATTCAATGCTTTCAACTTTGTGAGGAGATAAATTTTCCTAATTACTGAAACCTTTATTTGCTTAAGAAAAAAAAGAGCAGTTGACCATTTGTGCTAGTTTGAAGCTAATTGGAATATTTCAGTGAGAAAGATTATAGGCTGTGAAAAGGAAATAATGGTGATGTCTATTTCACTCATAGGCTTGCTGAAATCTATAAAAACAAGAACACAAAACGTAGACAAAACAGAGTGGGAGAGTCAGTGCGTGTGTGTGTCCTTGTTGCAGTGGGTGCCCTGGGCTGCTTCTTAACCTTCCTTGCTGATCCTCCAACCTCACCTTGCACATAAGGCAAACTGAGATAAGGTAGACGTGTGGGAAGAAGGTGGAAGGGTGGTTGGGAGCCCTTCATGGGGACTTTGATTTCTGGGAGGGCTGTTGTGTTTCTGTATCACTTTTAACTTGTATATTTCTGTATATAGCTGTATGTATTGTAAATATCTGCTTGTATATTGTGCTAAGCTGTGAATATAAAGCTTCATTCCTTAACTTTCAGCTGGCTGAGCCTAGTATGAGCGATCCTAAAAGAGTAGGGGGGCAGGTAACACCCAAACCATCACACCATTACTAAGCATTCATCTAATGATTTTCAGAAGACAGAGTGTGGTAAGGATTAGTGATTTCATATCCTGAGACACGTAGCTGACAAATAAGCCTAGATCTGAGATCCATATAAAACAATGGCATGATGCCTGTTACTTCTCTACAGAGAAAGGGATACAGGTAATAAAACTGTAAGTGGTTATTTGCCATCTGAGAAACATTTGAATTTTACTTCAGAGGAGTAGACATTATTTCTGATAAATAGATTTTTTTATTGTTTTCTAGAAAGTGTGTTGGATCCAGGTATTCACATGTTTTTCATTTGTTTCTTATTGGATATGTTTTTTTTTTGTGCATTAAGATAGAAATATATTGAAAGATAACATTTTAGGATATTTTGAATTGCACTGCATTATTTAGAGAGAAAATATGTCCTGAGGAACAACGGTAGATGGGGAAGCCCAGTAATGCTTGTCTGTTTCCAGGGCACCACAAGGAAGTGTTCAGCACCACAAGGGTGTTACCAGCCCCACAAAGGCTCATCCACCCTCTGGCATAAGGACAAGGAAGAGTCTCAGTGACCACAACCAGCACCCACAGGGCTCTCACAGGGAAACCTCAGCCCATGGGCAAGAGGACACCTGTCATGATGAGCCAGCATGAGAGAATCTCCATCTCCCTACAGACTGAGGGGTCACTGACACCAACTGGATAGGATGTAGTATGGGGTGCAGGGAGAAGGCATTTGGGGTTTTAACAGGATTTATTATGGGATGTTTTGGGGCTGAACTTTGAGGAAATTGAAGGATCCCTGAAGTTGCCATCCCTGGAGGCGTTCAAGAAAAGACTGGATGGTGCACATAGTGCCATTATTGATTCGATTGGATAGGGCTGGGTGATAGATTGGACTGGATGACCTTGGATGTCTCTTCCAAACTGATTGATTTATGATTCTATGATTCTATGATTAAGGTGGTTGAGGAAGGAATAAGTGGGAGTTAAAGGGATAAGTGGGAGTTAAAGGGATAAGTGGGTAAAGAAGTCAGTTTTGTGCAAGCAAGTGATGGTCAGTACACCTGCTTGGCCATATTCTGTGCCTGGTCAGCACAGTGTATTCTGGCCTCTCACCCAACCTTAGTTCTAACTAGTTTCACCAAACCTTAGTTCTAACTAGTTTCCTGCATGAGTCAGAGCGGTCCATGGTGCTCATAGTGAATGCAGTGCTGGGATATGTTCCACTGGATATAATGATAAATGGATAATGTATATTGGCATCTAGAAGGGGGTCCCTGGGGGGTTCAATCACAGGAGAAGATGGGAGCTAAGGTGACCAGGTGTCCAGACAACTGCTGGAGAGATGGTGGGGTTGAAGGGTGTAGATAAAAATGTCTGTCTGTCTGCCTGTCTGCCTGTCTGTCTGTGTGTATCTCTGTAGGTAGCAACTGAAGCAAGATGATTGAAGAGCATGGACTAGATGGATTGGTTGTCTAAACTCAGTTACTGGGGAGATCCAGTTTCTCTGTGTGTGTGTCTGTATGTATCTGTGTGTACAAACCAGTGAGGCAGCCTATACCAGCAGCTGGAGCAGAGCTGAGGCTTTGGAGGCTTGTATGTCCATGTGCCAGTAAATGGGGAGACTGAGATCCAAGAGCAACTGCTTGGCAAACTGACTGAGTCCACTATGAGAGCTGTTCACATCATAAACAGATGTACACACATATATCCCTACTAAAAGACCGTCATCTTAATTGGCTAGAAAAGGGGAACAGGAATAGGTTGTTTGAGCTATTGATGTTTATGTGATTCTTCTGTTTCTGTGTTGATCTGCGTTGCTGCCTGTGAATGCATGTATGTGGGTGGTGTATACAGGTGTGTGCTCTAGATTATTGGCAATACAAGCTCAGCCTTGTTGCTGGGAGCATGAAGCTGCTACAATTTCATGTCTGTCAGGACACTGAATGAATCTACTCACAAAGAATGCATTGTACTGACATTTTTGCTAGTTAGCATTTGGTTTTGATGAGTTTTCAAGAAGCAGGCAAAATACTTTGAGCAAATGAGTATAGCAAGTTGCACACCTCAAACACTTTCAGTAACTCCTCCTGCAGATATTAAAAACTGATGGATTCTCCAAAATTCTTCTTTTGTAGCTTTGTGGACTTTGCATGTATTCACATTAGTGATCTGTCCAATCAAAATCATTTCTCTCTAAAGTCACAGAACTAGAGAATATTTGAGGTTGGAAGGGATCTCTGGAGGTCATCTGGTCCAAACTCCCTGCAACAGCAGTGTCATCTGGAGCCGATTGCTCAGGATTGTGTCCAGAAAGCTTTTGAATATTCCCACTGATGGAGATTCCACCACCTTCCCTGACAACCTGTGCCAGTGCTTGGTTCCTCTTACAAAAAAAATATTCTTTCCTAATGCTCACATGGAACCTGCTGTGCTTCAGTCTGTGCTCTGCAGACAGGAGGATATTGCACAATAGTAGCAGTAACTAGTAGATAGGCAACGGAACTGTGATACTTCCGTAGGTATCATGTATTTTGCAAAATATGCTTGCACTGTGAGGCCTCATCTGGAGTATTGTGTGCAGTTCTGGGTCCCCTAGCTCAAGAAAGACATAGCTGTTTGAAAGAGACCGTCACAGAGCCACAAAAATGATTAAGGAAGTTGAACATTTTCCTTATGAGGAGAGACTGAGGGAGCTGGGGCTTGGAGAGGAGATGACTAAGGGGTGACCTCATTCGTGTTTATAAATATGTAAGGGGTGAGTGCCAGGAGGATGGAGCCAGCCTCTTCTTGGTGATGCCCAGTGACAGGAGGAGGGGCAATGGGTGGAAGTTGAGGTATAGGAGATTCCATGTGAACCTGAGGAAGAATTTTTTTCACTGAGAGGGTGGCAGAGCACTGGAACAGGCTGCCCAGGAGAGTTGTGGTTGTGGTATTCAAGAACAGTCTGGATATGTTCCAATGTAATCTGCTCCAGGTGATCCTGCTGTAGCAGGGCGGTTGGACCAGATGATGTTTTGAGGTCCCTTCTAGCCCTTGATATTCTATGATTCTATGATTAGTAAGTTTGCAGATGACACAAAGTTGGAAGCAAGTTAGAAGGTAGAAGGGCTCTGCAGAGGGATGTTTAGGGGCTGGGTAGATGGGCAGAATCCAACGGCATGAGATTTAACAATTCCAAGTGCCGAGTTCTGCACTTTGGCCACAACAACCCCAAGCAGAGCTACAGGCTGGGGACAGAGTGGCTGGAGAGCAGACAGACAGAGAGGAACCTAGGAGTACTGGTAGATAGTAGTTGAACATGAGCCATCAGTGTGCCCAGGTGGCCAAGAGAGACAATGGCATCCTGGCCTGTATCAGGAGCAGTGTGGCCAGTAGGACAAGGGAGGTTATTCTGCCCCTGTACTCAACACTCCTCAGGCCACACCTTGAGTACTGTGTCCAGTTCTGGGCTCCTCAATTCAAGAGAGATGTTGAGGTGCTGGAACATGTCCAGAGAAGGGCAACAAAGCTGGTGAGGGGCCTGGAACACAAACTCTATGAGGAGAGGCTGAGGGAGCTGGGGTTGTTTAGCCTGGAGAAGAGGAGGCTCAGGGCTGACCTCATTGCTGTCTACAACTACCATGGCATCCTGGTCTGGATCAGGAATAGTGTGATCAGCAGGACCAGGGAAGTCATTCTTCCCCTGTACTCAACACTGGTTAGACCACACCTTGAGCACTGTGTCCAGTTCTGGGGTCCTCAATTTAAGAAAAATGTTGAGGTACTGGAACATGTCCAGAGAATGGCAACAAGGCTGGTGAGGGGCTGGAGCACAGCCCTATGAGGAGAGGCTGAGGGAGCTGGGGTTGTTCAGCCTGGAGAAGGCTCAGGGGAGACCTTATTGCTCTCTACAACTACCAGAAAGGAGAATGTAGCCAGGAGGAGGGTGGTCTCTTCTCCCAGGCAACCAGTGACAAAATGATGGGACAGTCTCAAGCTGCACCAGGGGAGGTATAGGCTGGATGTTAGGAAGAAGTTCTTCACAGAAAGAGTAATTTGCCATTGGAATGGGCTGCCCAGGGAGGCGGTAGAGTCCCTGTCCCTGGAAATGTTTGAAAAGAGACTGCATATGGCACTCAGTGACATGATTCAGTTGGTTAGATGATGTTGGGTAATAGGCTGGACTTGATCTCAAAGGCCTTTTCCAACCTGATTGATTGATTCTGTAAAGAATTTATACTCCACAGAACTGTTTTGAATTGTCTCCTCCTTCCTATTTTGAGATTAAAAGGAATTTTAATTAATTGCCTTTTAAAAGTTGAATTGCACTTAGAAATGTTAATTGTGGCTTCATTCTTGTACATCCCTCTGTTCGTCAAGTTTTGGAAGCTATATCGAGACTGTGGTGGTGCCCAGAATTCCTCACTTAGTCTGTGGTGGGGATCTGTCATATCTGACTGGGCCAGAGGGCTCTGTGCATGAAGGCAGTAAGGACTATGCACCACTTCAAATCAAATGAATAAAAATGAAAATTTAAAGCCTGCAGTGATGAAGTGAACTGAACTGTAAAACTTTAAGGATGCACTGAATCAAGTACCATTACATTTTTCCTTATAAAAGAAATAGACAATCCTAAAATACAATATGGTAGTATGCAATGTGGATTTCTCACATTCATTTGAGGAATATGAGCTCCTGAGTTCCTGTTTTAATTAGAATGAGTCATAGGTCCTGTAATTTATTTTGTGACAGAGACTTCTTTTATTTTATTTATAGAATACAGTTTTAACCCAGTTAGATAAGAAGCACCATCTCAGCATGACATGAGTGATCTAGAATTATATTTGAAAATGAAGTTTTCTAATTGTAATAATTATCTGAGAATTAATTTTAAGTTGCACTTCACAGGGATTTTATTTTTTTTAATATAGGGAAATGTTTTTTTTCCTTTCTGAACTTGCAGATTATTTGACTGTCAGAGGAGCACACTCAAGAGCTTTGCTGTGCCATAAGGAACATAAATGCCCTTCTCGATCCAGTTCTGGAGTGCCACGACGGCTTTATGAAATCATAGAATCATAGAATCAAGCAGGTTGGAAGAGACCTCCAAGATCATCCAGTCCAACCTAGCACCCAGCCCTATCCAGTCAACTAGACCATGGTGCTAAGTGCCTCATTCAGTCTTTTCTTGAACATCTCTAGGGATGGCAACTCCACCACCTCCCTGGGCAGCCCATTCCAATGCCAATCACTCTCTCTGTCAAGAACATCCTCCTAACATCCAGCCTAGACCTCCCCCAGCACAGCTTGAGACTGTGTCCCCTTGTTCTGTTGTTAGTTGCCTGGCAGAAGAGACTGACAACCACCTGGCTACAGTCTCCCTTCAAGTAGTTGTAGACAGCAATGAGGTCACCCCTAAGCCTCCACTTATCAAGGATAAGCACCCCCAGCTCACTCAGCCTCACCTCATCGGGTTTGAGTTCCAGGCCCCTAACCAGCTTTGTCTCCCTTCTCTGGACATGTTCCAGTAACTCAACATCTCTCTTGAATTGAGGAGCTCAGAACTGGACACAGTACTCAAGGAGTGGCCTGAGGAGTGTTGAGTACAGTAGAAGAGTAATCTCCCTTGTCCCACTGGCCACACTGTTCCTGATACAGGCCAGGATGCCATTGGCTCTCTTGGCCACCTGGGCACACTGCTGGCTCATCTTCAGCCTACTATCCACCAGTACCCCCAGGTCCCTTTCTGCCTGGCTGCTCTCCAGCCACTCTGTCCCCAGCCTTTAGCCTGCTTGGTGTTGTTGTGGCCAAAGTGCAGAACCCTGCACTTGGCCTTGTTAAATGTCATCCCATTGACCTCTTCCCACCCATCCAGCTTGTCCAGGTCCCTCTGCAGGGCTTTCCTTCCTTCCAACAGATCCAAACTTACTCCTAGCTTGGTGTCATCTGCAAACTTAATGATGCTGGACTCAATCCCCTGGTCCAATTCATCAATAAAGACATTTCATGTCATTATAGTTTTTTATAATATTACATTTGAGCACACTTCTCATATTTAAAATATATTCCAGACCATCTGTGCTCTCATAAATATAAGCATTTTTCTATTTCCCACTCTATTTCTGCATCATTCAGTTCAATTGATAAGGAGGGGTTTAGAGGTCTTCCTGCTGTATCTGCAAACCCCTGTTTATCTGTGGACTACTTTGAAAGAGAGTGGAAAGGTCGTTGGAGAAAGGCCTGTTTAAACTGTACGTATTGAACAACACCTATGTGATTTTTGTGGGAACCTGTTACATAACAGGAATGTGAGACTGAACCTTCTGATTCTGTGAGAAGGTGTAGGAATAACAGAAAACAGTACTGTGGGAGTGTATGACAAGCAGACTGGGAAGACATCTGTAAAGAGTGTAAGCAAGAGCGTGTTTAGCAAACAGATGAATCTGAAAGTCAGTAGGATGTGGGAAGGGAGGTAAATCATAGAATAATAGAATCAGTCAGGGCTGGAAGGGACCACAAGGATCATCTAGTTTCAACACTCCTGCCATGGGCAGAGACACCCTACCCTAGATCAGGCTGGCCAGAGCCCCATCCAGCCTGGCCTTAAACACCTCCAGGGACAGGGCCTCAACCACCTCCCTGGGCAACCCATTCCAGGGTCTCACCACTCTCATGCTGAACAACTTCCTCCTCATGTCCAGTCTGAACCTACCCAAGTCCAGCTTCGCTCCATTCCCCCTAGTCCTGTCACTACCTGATGGCCTAAAAAGTCCCTCTCCAGCTTTTTTGTAGGCCCCCTCACATACTCGAAGGCCACAAGAAGGTCACCTTGGAGCCTTCTCTTCTCCAGACTGAACAGCTCCATCTCTTTCAGTCTGTCTTCACAGGAGAGGTGCTCCAGCCCTCTGAGCATCCTGAGGTAAACATTTCCTAATAAATTTGACTTTGCCTAAAGGTGAGGTCATTTGCTTGCCTCTATCAAGTGTCCACCTCTCCACAAACTTGCGTTAAGTGAGTTTGTATTTCAGCACATCACCTTGTCAGTTTGGATGCTTTGACTACATGAGGATGGCCGTGGGGGTGGGGTAACAACAAATTTTCTGAGCTATCAAAATCTCCTAAGGAACTATTAGGTGTCTACAAACTGGAAAGGGTTGGAAAAGACTGGCTAAGCTCAAAATGTATTCCGATTCTCTAGTAGTTACTGCAGATATGTTTGCAGGCAATAGTTACATGCCATTTGGCAACTAATGGGCTTTCCTTTTTTTTTGTCTTATAA
Organism: Tricholaema leucomelas; assembly: GCA_013400475.1. Lineage (NCBI taxonomy): Eukaryota > Metazoa > Chordata > Aves > Piciformes > Lybiidae > Tricholaema lacrymosa > Tricholaema leucomelas. The sequence goes on along the minus strand of WAAF01002080.1, from coordinate 43,137 downwards.
AACAGTAGGTTGAAATCCTTGATTTCTCTATTTGCCTTTTTTTAAGGACTGTCAGTCTGATTTAGACTTTCTGGAGCCTAACAATGTGTCTGTTCTGATTAATAAAAAAAAGGCAAGGAATAAGCACTCTCTGTAGTGCCAGGTAGACCAGGTTTCCTCACGTCCCTCCTGTGCCAGAAACCATCCTTCTGTGGCTATTAGTTGCATGCACAGGAATATGCTGGCCCTTTACATCTTCAGCTAGTGCTCCCCAAATATAAAGATATTAGTTTGTGTGGCAGCAATAGTAGCAGGGAGAATTTCAAAGTGCCTGAAATGATCGAGGGTTATAGAATCGTAGAATCCGCTGTATTGGAAGGGACCTCTAAGAGTCATCTAGTCGAATTTCCCTCCATTAAGCAAGGGCATTCCCAACTAGATCAGATTGCTCCATCAAGCCTGGCCTTGAATATTTCCAGGGGTGGGGATGAAGCCTCCACTACCTCCTTGTGCAACCTGCTTCAGTGTTCCACTGCGCTTATAGCAAAGGACTTCTTCCTAATGTCCAATCTAAATCTGCTATTCTTTAGTCTGAAACCACGGTCCCTCATCTTTCAGTTATGTGTCTTCGCAGTGCAGTTTGCAAGGGAGAAAAAAATATAGTATGAAAATGAGAATATGGTTTTATTCACTGACATATGGCATGTGTAGGAGTACTCAAAGGTACAAAACTGGCTTGGATAATATTGCAAGAGTACAGAGAATTGTGTCAGACAGACCTTGTGTGGTTGTATATGCATTTCCTTATGGAGAGAGAACCAGGATGGCATTGTTCCCTGAGCCAGAATAGACCTGTCTTGTAGAAATCATGCTAGAGTGATACAGAACAATGAGCTAATAGGTAAGCAGTGGAGAGAACAAGTCTGGCACTTAAACTTATTCCTGACTGTGTTATAGCTGGCAACATAGATGCATACTGAGTAATTAAGGTATGAAATGTTCCAGATGAAACCTTGTCCATGATTGCTGATTTGTTTCTAGTATAGTTTGGAAAAAATATGAAGTTACTTGTATAGTCAGTCCAGGATTAGTCTCTACGATGACTTTGTTATGACGGTGGCTCACTATTATCTCCTAACCGACTGAAAACGTGTCCAGAGAAGGGCAACAAGGCTGGTGAGAGGCTTCGAGCACAAGCCCTATGAGGAGAGGCTGAGGGAGCTGGGATTGTTTAGCCTGGAGAAGAGGAGGCTCAGGGGAGACCTTATTGCTGTCTACAACTACCTGAGGGGTGGTTGTAGCCAGGAGGAGGTTGCTCTCTTCTCTCAGGCAGCCAGCACCAGAACAAGAGGACACAGCCTCAAGCTGCGCCAGGGGAAATTTAGGCTTGAGGTGAGGAGAAAGTTCTTCACTGAGAGAGTCATTGGCTACTGGAATGGGCTGCCCAGGGAGGGGGTGGAGTCGCCATCCCTGGAGCTGTTCAAGGCAGGATTGGACGTGGCACTTGGTGCCATGGTCTAGCCTTGAGCTCTGTGGTGAAGGGTTGGACTTGATGATCTATGAGGTCTCTTCCAACCTTGGTGATACTGTGAGACTGTGAGACTGTGAACTTCCAATTTATGTCATTAATTCTGTAAAACAGATCTAGTGATAGTTAGGCACCCTTCAAACTCCATTTACAATCAATGGAAGGCTCCTCCAGGAAACAACTTACTCGCTTTGTGATTCTATATCTCAGTTTGGAAGTGCCTGCTTCTCTGGGCTGATTGTAGAAGTAACCATAATAACTAGCCCCTAGACTTGTCTAAATTGAGATAAATCAAGGGAAAGGTGCATGGCCACATGCCTTAAATGATTCTATTTCACTATTTTCCTATATCATCTTTATTTTCCTCTGTAAAATACATTCTGATCTTTCAGTGTTTTAACAATGCTTTCAAACTGTCATCAATAACCATAATTTTTTTTCTGCCAAAAATATCAGCTATTTTTCTGTACTAGAAAAAAAAATATTGGGTTGGTTTTTTTTGGAGGGGGAGAGGGGTGTGTTTTTTTTAGTTTGTTTTTTTTGTTTGTTTTTTTTTTTTTTTTAATTTATTGGTTTGGTTTGAATTTAAGCAGCTCCACTCAGAGTATTATTTCAGGCTGCTGTTTCTGTATCCTCATATATCCATTATATGTTTCTTCCTTTTGATACTCAGATAAAAATTCTGAAGAAGAGAAGAGCGATGAAGCTGGTGAGGGGTCTGGAACACAGCTGTGTGAGGAGAGGCTGAGGGAGCTGGGATTGTTTAGCCTGGAGAAGAGGAGGCTCAGGGGTGACCTCATTGCTGTCTACAACTACCTGGAGGGAGCCTGTAGCCAGGTGGGGTTGGTCTCTTCTCCCAGGCAACCAGCAACAGAACAAGGGGACACAGTCTCAAGTTGTGCCAGGGCAGGTATAGGCTGGATGTTAGGAGGAAGTTCTTGCCAAAGAAAGTGATTTGCCATTGGAATGGGCTGCTCAGGGAGGTGGGGGAGTCACCATCCCTGGAGGTGTTCAAGAGAAGCCTGGCTGAGGCACTTAGTGCCATGGTCTGGTTGACTGGATAGGGCTGGGTGCTAGGTTGGACTGAATGATCTTGAAGGTCTCTTCCAAGCTGGTTGATTCTATGATTCTATGATTTCATTTTCTTTGGATTCCAGATGTATAAGTCTGCGGGTTCCAGATGTATAAGTCTGTGGGTTTAGTGAGGGTGGACAGAATTTCCTTCACTCACTGCTGATTTGAAAAGCCGCTGTGCAGGTCTAAGGAGAATAGGCACTCTGCATTTAAAAAAGAGGGAAGGAATTGGGAGTTTCAGCATACTTTTGACCATCTTCCTTTGTCTAAGTAATTGTTTTCCTGACAACAATAACTCTGTTTGCTTTATAGGATTTTTCCTTTTCTTCCTTTCTATGTATGGGATTTTTATTTCTTGCAAAATGCTTTCTAAAAGCTGGTACATAGAATCACAAAACCATAGAACACTTTGAGTTGGAAGGGGCCTTTAACAATCATCTAGTCCAACCCCCTTGCAGTGAGCAGAGACATCTTTAAGCAGATCAGGTTGCTCAGAGCCTTGTCCAGTCTCACCTTGAATGTTTCTGAGGATAAACAACACCAGCTAATCTGTTCAACCAGTCATTTCTTTGCAGAAGGCTACAAGGCTGTTCAGGTATGATTTACCCTTTGCAGGTTTATGTTGAGTATGTTTAGTCAGTAGACTGAGAAATGTATTATAAATGTATTTTGAGGTTATTTGCTTTCTCACTTTTCAAAGGATTGACTGAGGGTAGTTCGCCTGTAGTTTCCTTGATACTTGTTCTTGCCTGTCTTGATCAGTTTGCTTTACTTCAATGCCCAAGAACCTGCTGTGGTTGTCATGATCTCTCCAAGATAATTGAGAGTGGCCTTTCAACAATACTTTCCATCTCCATCAGCACTCATGGGTGCCCAGGTCCCATGAAGTTTCACATATTCATTCCTCCATCTGATTCTCCTCTACTGATAGTGACTCTTCATTGCTCCAGACTTTCCTACAAATTTCACTTTTGCTTGATTTCCCACGTATTGAGATGGACTACTCACAAGCTTTGAGAAAGTGATCCTTCAAAATCAATGAGCTCTGCTGAACCCCTTTTGCCTTTTTCTCTCTTTTCAGAATCACAAACACCACCATCTTTCTGGGGCTAAGACTTCCTGCAGTCTTCACGCTCCTGATCAGTTCATCTTTTGTTAAAATTCTGAGATCCAGCAAAGCACTTCTCTTATGAACTTCTTGATCATGTGTGCCAAGAAATTCTCCACAATGCACTCCAGAAAACCCCAGGGTTGCTTGAACTCTGCCGTGTTTTCCCTCCAGTAGATATTGGAGTGGTTTGTGTTCCCCATGAGGGTCAGGGCATATGCAAGTGAGGCTTCTTCCACTTATCTGAAGAAAGCCTCATCAGGCAGTCGCTCAATACAGGATCTAAGTGATGTTGTGATCAGCCTCCTAAGCCTGTTCCATCAGCTCTCAGATGGCTCAGCATCCATGCCTAGGCAGGCTCTAGACATTCTGTCTGCTATTTTTCATAAAGGGCAACTCATTTTCCCAGATTGTTCTTCTTAAAGACCTTGCGTTCATCCATTGCAGCACTTAAGCTGCATGAGCTCTGCATCATCCAAATGAGACCGCAGCTCTGCAACTGCACACAGACCTCTAATCCCTCCTGTTTGTTCCCCATGCTGCAATTGTTCAGGCACAGGCAGTTTAAACCTACACACGTTTGTCCTAATCTCCCAGAAAGGTTATGAAAATTTCCTCTGTCACAGTATGGTTTCCTTCTTTCTCATTTGTAGGCACACACTTGAGGTGGCCTCCCTTTAGCTCTGTTTTGCTCGTTGCGAGGTATCTCTTGATCTTAACTGATCTAATTCCAGATTCCAGATCCTATCAGGTTCCTTTTTCTCCAACAAGCCTTTTTTTTTTTTCTTTTCTTTTTAATTATCCCCCCCTCAGAAATACTATTGAATGCAAAAAAAATCTTTTCAGATAGCAGAACCTCATCCAACTTTGAACTAAATGTTAAGATATCAAGTAGAACAGTCATCAGTCTGAAATTATTCTTTCAAGACTGTGGAAAGATCCTCTGCATGCCATTAGACAATTATTTGCCACAGCTGCTGATTAACATATAATGGTGGTTCTTCTGCTGAGGTTAATAAAAGCAGTAATAGCCATATGTGCTTACACTTATAAAAAAAAATAATGCTGTGCATGTTTTGCTTTTGAATTCATTCCTAAGTACATCGTTAAGATTCAGAAGGAGTTCTAACAAGATAATGACTGGAAAATAACCTTTCTAATGATTGCTGTTAAGTTTTTAAAATCTTGTAGAGACAATAAAGACTTTTAAAACCTATTTCGTTGTATAGCTTGGTGAATGCATATGTACATATAGGCCTCTTTAGGAAAGATCTCAGGAATGTGGGCTCTACCTGATGAGGAATAAAGCTCATTACTGCTAGAGTAATCAATAACCTCTGCTAATGTGTTCAGCTGGCGACACAGACCAGATCAATAAAACCTGCCACATGCTTTTGTTTTAGGAAATGAAACCTTTTAGTTCTTAATTAAGGGAGAGACCTCACATCCTTAATGATGTTTGCAATAACTGTTGCCACAGAGAGCAAGAAGAACTGAGTCTGAGGTTTGCTCTGAAAGACTTTGACCAAGTAGGAAGAGACCTGAGCCAAAACTGGTCTAAATTAGTTTAATTTATTTTAATGCAGGAAGACTCTGTGTGTGTGTGTGTGTAAATGTTCGAGAAGAAGAAATATTCTGATGAATTACTGTGGTTATCAGAGGAAATAACACTTCCATCAGTACAATGTGTGTGCTGCAATCTGGCAACAAAGGATACAAAATCCAATTGTGCAGGAGTGCTTTACGTGGTACTGATTGTGGGTCTTTGAGACATGGCCACTGTGAAATGTAAGGTATTATTTTTAGCTTCATCCCTGTTGTTATTATTTTTCTCAACTCTGTATAATGCTATGGACTACTGCATTTTCTACAAGGCAGCTAAGCCAGGAGAAAGCACATGTGGAGCAGAGCCGGAGCAAACCAGTAATAATGACTGCACTGAAAATGACTCAGTTATGTACAGCTAATAAAAGTATAAACATATGAGAGGGAATGGATTCCTTTAAATGTTTAATAAAATAACTTATTTGCATAATGCACAAAAGAAGCTAGCAGACACTTGGATCTTCATGATGGTATTATTGTCTTTTCCCGTGCTGGTATGTTGGAAAACAACTCAGATCAGAGGCTTACATTAACTGCAACTAACTCTTTAATTCCCAATATACTTTCTGTGATAGATTGGCTTCAGTGAATTCTTAAAAATTCAAATGTGGTTTAAGAGCAGTGAATCTAAGGTTCAACACTGCAAAGCATTAAAACTTCACAGAAAGTGACTAACAGTTCATTTGTCTAAGATGTGAGGATATGGAAGGGAATATAAGGATCAGAAGAAGAGTTGCTACGCATTTACATAGCAACCTAACAATGCCAAAGCTTCCATTACCTGTAATCTTACAAATACAAATCTACATGCCTAATTTTACTCACATGAATGATCATTTGCAGAACCAAGCTCAAAGATCATCATCACTAACTGAGAAATAAAAGGCTCTAAAAGCTTAATGATTGACTCCCCTTTCATTTGCACAGTAGAAGGCAGCACTAAACGTGCTGAAAGCAGTAGTATGAAAGTAGCTGAAAGCAGTAGGTTAAAACTCAGAAACTGCATTTAGTCTAGGTGTACATACAGGGAACAGTGTGATGTGGAGGAGATCAAAATAGGTGAAGAGGTGAAAGAAAAGTATTTTATGCACAGAAAAGGTATGAATACATGACATTTCTCAAAGCAGTTTTTTTAGTATACAAAGGCCTGGAACACAAACTCTATGAGGAGAGGCTGAGGGAGCTGGGGTTGTTTAGCCTGGAGAAGAGGAGGCTCAGGGGGTACCTCATTACTGTCTACAACAACCCCAGGTGGGGTTGGTCTCTTCTGCCAGGCAGCCAGCAATAGAACAAGGGGACACAGTCTCAAGTTGTGCTGGGGGAAGTATAGGCTGGATGTTAGGAGAAAGTTCTTGACAGAGAGAGTGATTTGCCATTGGAATGGGCTGCCCAGAGATGTGGTGGTGTTCAAGAAAAGACTGGATGAGGCACTTAGTGTCATAGTCTAATTGACTGGCTAGGGCTGGGTGATAGGTTGGACTGGATGATCTTGGAGGTCTCTTCCAACCTGGTTGATTCTATGATGATTCTGAAGGGAGCCTACGGGAAAGATGGGGAGTGACTTTTCGTTTGGATATCTAGTGATAGGACAAGGGAGAATGGTTTTAAGCTGAGGGATAGTAGGTTTAGACTGGATCCTAGGAAGAAGTTCTTCAGTAGGAGGGTGATGAGACTCTGGAATGGGCTGCCTAGAGTACTTGCAGATGCCCCCTCCCTGAAGGTGCTCAAGATCAAGATAGATGAGGCCTTGAGCAACCAAATCTAGTTGAGAGGCATCCCTGCCCATGTCAGGGACGTTGGAATAGATGATCTCTAAGATCCCTTCCAACCTAAGGCACTGTATGAATCTGTGATTCTGGGATGGCATGTCTACAGCAGATGTCTATGTGCAGGCAAATGAGTTGCCTCTCAAGTTAATAATAATTTCCTTCATAGCCAGTGGAAGCCACAGAGGTGAAATGAGATCACCTATAGAGACACCTAATGAAGATGTCTATGTTAGGATGACATGAAACAGCACAGGGAAACGGTGCTCCTTCTCTGATGGCAAAATAAGTTGCTTGACAGTTTGCTTAGGTCACATATACAACTCTAATTCCTAACAAAGAGTTCTGTCTGCCATGAAAATAATAGAATTTCTGTCTGCTTCAATAGTACATTCTGTCTGAAGCCACTGAGGACCTTGCTGCTAACTCAAATGATAGCAAGACTGGACTTTTATTCACGAGAATTAAAGTGCAACAGCATAGAAACTATTCTTCCACACTGTCTATTTTTGAGCAAGATATTTTAAGCCTCAAGTTTCTCATTTCTGCACTTTGGCCACAACAACCCCAAGCAACGCTACAGGGTGGGGACAGAGTGGCTGGAGAGCAGCCAGGAGGAAAGGGAGCTGGGGATACTGGTGGATAGTAGGCTGAAGATGAGCCAGCAGTGTGCCCAGGTGGCCAAGAGGGCCAATGGCATCCTGGCCTGGATCAGGAACAGTGTGGCCAGTAGGACGAGGGAGGTTCTTCTTCCCCTGTACTCAGCACTGCTCAGGCCACACCTTGAGTGCTGTGTCCAGTTCTGGGCTCCTCAACTCAAGAGAGATGTTGAGGTGCTGGAACGTGTCCAGAGAAGGGCAACAAAGCTGGTGAGAGGCCTGGAACACAAACCCTATGAGGAGAGGCTGAGGGAGCTGGGGTTGTTTAGCCTGGAGAAGAGGAGGCTGAGGGCAGACCTCATTGCTATCTACAACTACCTGAAGAGAGGTTGTAGCCAGGTGGGGGTTGGTCTCTTCT
>WAAF01002080.1:14879-35006 GCA_013400475.1 Tricholaema leucomelas | reverse complement strand
TTCATATTTTCAAGTATCTTTAGATGCTTATATAGCACCACTGACAAATACAGAAAACAGATGATTTCAGAAGATTGTGCTACATAAAACACAAGCTACCTTTCTGAGAAAATGAAGAGGGGAGAAGTATCTCCAAGAGGCTATATTTCAACCAGATGAGGAAGCTTAGTAAAGAAATATGATCAAAGCAATTCAATATATGCATGCTAGAAATAATAGGTGCATATTAAAATTTCCACTTTTAACTTTGGTATAGTGGTTTGAAGATTTGCATATATCCACAGCCGTTGAACATTTTTCTTTCTAAAGATTCCATAAAGCAACTTCTAACTGAATGAAATGCAGGGGGAAAACAAAAAAAGTCAGGAGAAGGAGTGTATGCCAGGGAGACTTTGAGAATTAACATGTTTGTGCTGAATATTTAACTAACCAGAGATTACAAGAGGTAATTATGAAATTGAGTGAAGTTTTATTATACATCATTTCATAATTCATGTGGGTGTGTCCTAAAAGTACAAGCATTTGTATTTAAAAAAAACCAAGCTCACCATGTGTTTAATGCAAATGTAATAACACTCATGCAATTCACAGTCTTTAAAAGTGCACATTGGGAGAGTGGGTAATAATGAGAGGCTTTGTAAACAAAATCACTGGGTGATATTGGATGTAGCATTACTAAAGCTTGTTATTTATTGGAAAAATTAGAAGAGAGAAAAAATGAACTGTAATCAGTTTTTCATTTACCTTTTTTATTCTCAGCTATTTCGAGATTGCATTTTTCTTTTGTTGTTCTTTATTATTCAATGCTTCTCATCGAAGCAGTAGCCTAGTCAGAGCTCTTCTCCACCTTGCAGAGGCCTTGGATGGGTAAGCCCAGGAGAAGCAAAGAGCAAACAGAATATGTGGGGATATGTTCAAACCATTTCATTTTAATTCAGCTGGTTAAATGGAAGGATATGATCTCCTGCTTTGAATTGCCTCTGGCAGAAGCTCTGGTGACTCCACAGGGACCTTCAGATTGTGTGGATAAAACTGTATAGCAGAGTTTATATCCAACATTATAGAATATGGAATCTGAAAAGTGATTCACTGTCAAAGGTTAGTTGTATTAGTATCTAAACACAGGTTGTCAGTGGCTTCTGTTGTACCACAGAGTTACCAAGATACTCACATAAGATGGTAAATATGATTTCTTGGTAAGCAGCAGCTGGAGGAAGGGCATGGAAAATAGCCTAGGCCTTTTAAAGTGGTACAAAACATGTTTAGAGAATTGAATCTCACCATGAATATCTATGCTCAGGTGAATTAAATAGCTTTCAGTTTCCCATTAACAATAATGAATAGAACTGGACGAATGATGATGTCTGGTGCACTTCTAGACATCAAGTGAGATCCTAGAATCAATGCCTAAGGTCAACTGCAGCTATAACTGCAGCTTGACAGAATACATCTTACAAACTGATGCCTGTAGGTCTAAGGAGGTGGCCTGTCCCTCGCTCATCTCTAGTGAGACATACCTGGGGTGCTGTGCCCAGTGCTGGGCTGTCCAGTAGAAGAGAGACATGGATTTACTGGAGCAAGTTCAACAAAGTGATCTAGGGTAGGGTGGCCCTGCCCATGGCAGGGGGATTGGAACTAGGTGATTTTTGTGGTCCCTTCCAACCCTGACTGATTCTATGATTCTGTGAAAGTGCTACAAAGTTGATGAAGGGCTTGGAACATCTGTCATGTGAGGATAGGCTGAGAGAGCTGGGCCTGTTCAACCTGGAGGAGAGAAAACTGAGAGGAAGCACATCAATGTGTATAAATATCTGACAGGCAGTCAAAGAAGACAGGACAGTATCTTCCTAGTGATGCCCAGTGAGTAATGAGAGACAGTAAGCACAAGCTGAATGACAAGAAATTTGTGTAAACATAACAAAACCCCTGTTTTATTTTTACTGTGAGGGCAGTCAAATACTGGAACAAGTTACCAAGAGAGGCTGAGGAATCTCCTTTCTTAGAGATATATAAAAGATAACTGGCACAGCTCTGGGCAGCCTGCTGTAGGTGAACCTGTCCTAAGCAGAGTGTTAGGCCTTGGTCTCTTGAGCTGTCTTCTCACTTCTGTTTTTTTCTGATTTGGTTCTGCTGGTAAGTACAAGGAAGAAAGAGCTTTTGAAGAAACAGCTACTTAGGAATGGCTCTGCCAGAAAGGTGGAGTTTCCAGTATCTGTAAACACAGCAATGCAGGCAGCTAAACTGGAGTTCCTTGACTGATACATGCATCCAACACCCAGAAATGCTACAATGTGGACACAGAAAGGTAGAATAGAATAGAATAGAATAGAATAGAATAGAATAGAATCAATCAGGTTGGAAGAGACCTCCAATATCATCCAGTCCAACCTATCACCCAAGTAGTAGCTCATCGGCAGCCTGAAAAGCAAAGCAAAGTGTCCCGTTGCAGGCATTTTCTCTTTCCAATGTAATTTTGTAAGAAATGTGATTTTAATGCATCCTATTACATGTTGGTCAGAGTGTGGGCTTTAAATAGAAGTTTTATGCAGATTACTGGGTCTCTGCTCATAAGAAAAATGTATGGAAGCTATCCAGAATGAGAACTGACTTGCTGGTAAATAACTTGACAATTCATATGGCTTCTTTGCTGCGAGGACAGGATGAGAGAGTTGGGGCTGTTCAGCCTGGAGAAGAGAAGGCTTCGAGGAGACCTTAGAGTGGCTTTCCAGTATCTGAAGGGAGCCTACAGGAAAGCTGGGGAGGGACTATTTACACGGTCTAGTAATGTTAGGACGAGGGGGAATGGGTTTAAGCTGGAGGAGGGGAGATTCAGACTGGATATTAGGAGGAAGTTCTTTACAGTGAGGGTGGTGAGACACTGGCACAGGTTGCCCAGGGAGGTTATGGATGCTTCCTCCCTGGAGGCGTTTAAAGCCAGGCTGGATGAGGCCTTGAGCAGCCTGCTCTAGTGGGAGATGTCCCTGCCTATGGCAGGGGGTTGGAGCTGGATGATCCTTGAGGTCCCTTCCAATCTAAACCATTCTATGATTCTATAATTCTGGTTCTTGGAATGAAGATCATTTCCACCCAACTATTAATTCCTTGATTTAATTTCTAAGTATTTCGAATACTCTGAGAATGGTATAAGGGAATGGTTTATACCAGGGGCTTTCCCAAAAGACTGCACTGGCTTTGCCTCTTTGTGATGCTCATAGTCCTTCAATACTACCTCAGTGCTAATGCTGTCAAACACTACCACAAGTTCTTGTAGAAACATCAGAATGCTATATTTACCCAGGTAGAAGATCACCGTTGTGATGGTTTGGGTAATTCAGAAGTCTGTGTTCAACAGTAATAGAAAACTCCAAAGTATGAATTAAATATATATGGTACCTTGCCTTAAGCCTCCCATTATATCATTTTTGGAACCCATTTATTGCTGATTACTCCATTATTTAGACATAGCATGTCGTGAGAGTCTAAATCATCTCTCCCTTGTTCAAATCAACAAAGATAAAAATTGCCTTTGTTACCTTCCCGGGCTCAGCCGAGGTGTCTGGCCAAATGCTCAGGGATGCCAATCAGCAGAGATACAGTGCCTTTGTGGACTTCCCGGACTTTAGCCTGCCTTGGATGCCCAGGATGTGTATGCCTTACCTCAGCTACCCTGAAGAGAAAAGGCTTGTGTGTATTTGGGGTATGGACAGGTAAGTGGCACAGGGAGGGGGTGGAGGCCCTCCCCGGTGCTGCCGCCGGACCCCTGCAAATGCACGAGAATACATAGGAAGATTTCCTGGGGAGTTGCACCTGGACATCAATCTAAAAAACTGTGTAGAAAGACCAGAGCAATGCCTGCCAAGACAAACACCTGCACCAGAGCACCTCCACCAGAAGAATTTGAGGAACAAGTCCTGCAGAACAACTCCAGAAGAAAAACTCCTGGTAAACTCCACAGAAGAGCACCCCTGGGCCATGCACACAAGCCTGTACTGCAAAATATAAGATATTCAGCAGGCCAATGGAATTAAACTTATCTTGCATTATTCTATGTCCAATCCCTAAAATTGTTTATCTTTTAGACTGGAATTCTCTGGAAAAATTCATTCTTATTTGCAATAAAGACACTAGGCTAAGGCACTAGCCCTAAACTGTAGCGGTGTGGCAAGCAGTGAGGTTTAAGTTGGCAATATGTCTTTTCTTATGTGAAGACTGGGTGGGTTTAGACTGGACATTAGGAAACATTTTCTCACAGCAAGAGTGGTCAGGCATTGGAATGGGCTGCCCAGGGAGGTGGTTGAGTCACCAACTCTGGACGTGTTTAAAAGCCATTTGGATGTGGTACTTGAGAATATGGTTTAAGGGTGAGCTTTGTAGAGCAGGGATAATGATTGGATTTGATGATCCTAGGGGTAAAGTGGAATGTTTCTGTGATTCTACGTGACTCTGCAGATTCTCCATGGCAATCCTTTAGCTTCAATCCCACTGTGTTTAAGATGAATGCTAGAGGTAAAAAAAAAAATAATATTATGGCTGCATCACTAACTATAATTTCTGCTCAAAAAGTGCAAATTATATTTGCAAATAGACATCTTGGGTTTTAACTCAAGATAGAACCACACATTTTGGGAAGCTGGTATTTTTTTTCCTCTACAGTTTTGTTATCAACTCTTCCTAGGACAAGGTCTTCAAACATTAGTCTTAGGCAGATTTTTAAACCCTGGAAAATGTATTTTATAATCCAAATGATGACATAAGATTAACCACAGTGGCAAACACATCATTACAGTAATTTATTTACCTGTTGCTTTTTAATTACCTTGCATGCTATTGTTATAGTTTTTATGGCAAGTATTATTTTTCAACAAGTTTCTGATTTGCAGTTTCATGCCACAATTTTTACTGTTGGCTGGAGACTTCTTACAAATTAATTATACCTCTTTGAGGAAATTGCTTAGGCCTAGAAAACTGACATCATATGTAATGCCTGCACTACATTATTGGCCTAGTCCTATTGTAGCTGTTCTTGTAAGCATAATAAAACAAATAATAAAGTAATAGTAATCATTTAAAATCATCAACAGACATCTGTTTAAGTCAAAAAAGACTGCTCACCCAATTCTCTTCTCAGTTCCAAAGATTTAATATTGGTACAACTCCAGTTTCTGTGAAGTTATTACAGATTGTACCACATAGAAGAGCAACACTTATCTCTTTTCTAATGGAATGAAGTAAAATCTGAAAGAATATATAAAACCCACAAAATTAAAACTCCAGATTTATGGGGAAAGAGAAGACAAGGACTTTATTCAGAACAGAATTACAGGATGAATAATTACACTATCTGTCATTGTTTAACCCCAGCTGACAACTAAGCCCCACACAGCTGCTTGCTCCCTCACTCGCAGTGGGATGTGGGAGAGAATTGGAAAAGCAGAGGTGAGAAAACCTGTGGTTTGAGATAAAGACAGCTTAATCAGTTGTCATGGTTTGGGAGTTTCCCACACCCCCCCCCCAAAGTCACTAGACTACTCAGCCAGCTGGAAGGTAAGGAATGAAGCTATAATTACAGCATGCACAAAATTTACAAGCATAGAATCATAGAATCATAGAATCATAGAATGGTTTAGGTTGGAAGGGACCTCAAGGATCATCCAGCTCCAACCCCCTGCCATAGGCAGGGACACCTCCCACTAGAGCAGGTTGCTCAAGGCCTCATCCAGCCTGGCTTTAAACACCTCCAGGGAGGAAGCATCCACAACCTCCCTGGGCAACCCGTTCCAGTGTCTTACCACCCTCACTGTAAAGAACTTCCTCCTAACATCCAGTCTAAATCTCCCCTCTTCCAGCTTAAACCCATTCCCCCTCGTCCTAACATTACTAGACCGTGTAAATAGTCCCTCCCCAGCTTTCCTGTAGGCTCCCTTCAGATACTGGAAAGCCACTCTAAGGTCTCCTCGAAGCCTTCTCTTCTCCAGGCTGCAGAGCCCCAACTCTCTCAGCCTGTCCTCATAGCAGAGCTGCTGTAGCCCTCTGATCGTCTTCGTGGCTCTCCTCTGGACACAATATATATACAGATATTTACAATTATATACAAATTAAAAGTAATATGAAATTCAAAATCCCTCCTCAACAGCCAGGCTGCCTAAGAGGGCTCCCGACCCACCCGCCTTCCTTTCCCCCCCTCACCCTTTATCCCAGAAATAACCAGATCAATCTCTGTATAGCTCACGTGATAAATCTGCAGAGATCTGAGGTGAGATGTCAAAAGCTGATAAGGAGGTTAGAGAAAATTATTAGATTGGGTTACATAGGTTTCATGCAAAGGAGCTAAAGTGAGATGCAACCAAACACACAGACCAAAAAGGAAGAAGTGGGAAATGAGTGCCTTATCTCATAATTTGACTATTTATGTTCCTCAGGAGAACAAATGAGTAATATAGACATCACTGCTATTTTTGTTTTTCACAGCCAATGATCCATTTTCTCTCATTAAAAATGTTCCAATTAGACTCAAACCAGCACATCAGTAAAAAGAAAGTCACATATGTGAGCAAGGCAGAACAAGAAATTCATTCACTACTTCCCATTGCTGTATAGAGAGCAGCTATCATTTGGTTAGTGGCCAAATGCATATCTGACATGAATATAGAGGAATGCAATCCATTCAAGGAAACAAGCAAGGAAAAAAGGAAAGAAATGTGTTTTATACCAAAGGTGTAAATATTAGTTTAGATGTTGTGTAAGAATAGACTGGTTGAAAACCTGTGACTAATGTTAAGAGGGAAATGGGTAGTGCTAAGGATGGGGACTGCTCTAAACCACCAAATATGTGCAATGAGTAAAATCCAGAAGGGAAGTATTTTTGTGACTAGTAGAAGAATAAGCAAAGTGTTATAGCTAGTATTAAGTGGAGTATTAAGCTATCAAAAGGCTTGGTGGGAGTAGGGGAGTTGTGGAAAGGAAAATGGATTATTCAGGAAGACTTTGGAATTAGTTAAGAAGTTGTTTGACCAGAAGATGAAGACACCTATGAGACAGGCAAGCTCTTGTAGTTATCCTATTAAAATGAGGAGAGATTGCTGAAATGAAGGTGAAAGTATTGACATTATGATATGATCTGTAACAAAACATTGACTAGAGAACAACAAGGGAAGAAGAGCAAGGGACTCTGAGAAAAAAAAACCTTCAGAACTGGTAAGGAAGGAAAACATACACTCTCACATGTATATATAAATACTTGTAAATCAGATGGTGGCTAGGGGAAGCAGCAATAGATTAGCTGTGTTACACTGAGGGTGGTAAGACACTGGAACGGATTGCCCAGGGAGGTTGTGGATGCTTCCTCCCTGGAGGTGTTTAAAGCCAGGCTGGATGAGGCCTTGAGCAGCCTGCTCTAGTGGGAGGTGTCCCTGCCTATGGCAGGGGGTTGGAGCTGAATGATCCTTGAGGTCCCTTCCAATCTAAACCATTCTATGATCCTATGATTCTATGAAATCAGATAATTTTCACTGGCCTTAAATGCAGCAGGAAAATCCACAAAATGCTAATTTGACCAAGTTTCTCAAAAAAATCACCACTCTTTAAGTATCTTAACAGTAAGAAAGTTGTTTGCTAGTGAGTGAAGATGAATTTGATGTCCTAACAAAGCAACTATGTTTGCAGCCTTGTTTTCACCACTGCTACTGGGAAAACACAACTCTCTTATATCATGATGCTTGATGGCAATATAGAAAGTGTCAGAATATTCCTATTGAGATCTTCTTACTTTGTCTATATGATTAGTGCTATCTGTTCTATGATAACATTCAGAAGTTGAAGAAATTTCAAGTGGGCAAGACAGCAAATAGTACAGGATCCAGGGATCAGTGCTAGCCCAGTCCTGTTCAATATCTTTATTGATGATCTGGACGAGGGGATTGAGTCCAGCATCATTAAGTTTGCAGATGACACCAAGCTAGGAGCAGGTGTGGATCTGTTGGAAGGTAGGAGAGCCCTGCAGAGGGACCTGGACAGGCTGGATGGGTGGGCAGAGGCCAATGGGATGAGATTTAACAAAGCCAAGTGCAGGGTTCTGCACTTTGGCCACAACAACCCCAAGCAACGCTACAGGCTGGGGACAGAGTGGCTGGAGAGCAGCCAGGAGGAAAGGGACCTGGGGGTACTGGTGGATAGTAGGCTGAAGATGAGCCAGCAGTGTGCCCAGGTGGCCAAGAGAGCCAATGGCATCCTGGCCTGTATCAGGAACAGTGTGGCCAGTAGGAGGAGGGAGGTTATTCTTCCCCTGTACTCAACACTGGTCAGGCCACACCTTGAGTGCTGTGTCCAGTTCTGGGCTCCTCAACTCAAGAGAGATGTTGAGGTGCTGGAACGTGTCCAGAGAAGGGCAACAAAGCTGGTGAGGGGCCTGGAACACAAACCCTATGAGGAGAGGCTGAGGGAGCTGGGGTTGTTTAGCCTGGAGAAGAGGAGGCTCAGGGCAGACCTCATTGCTGTCTACAACTACCTGAAGGGAGGTTGTAGCCAGGTGGGGGTTGGTCTCTTCTCCCAGGCAACCAGCAACAGGACAAGGGGACACAGCCTCAAGTTGTGCCGAGGGAAGTATAGGCTGGATGTTAGGAGGAAGTTCTTCACAGAGAGAGTGATTGGCATTGGAATGGGCTGCCCAGGGAGGTGGTGGAGTCACCGTCCCTGGGGGTGTTCAGGAAAAGCCTGGATGAGGCACTTAGTGCCATGGTCTAGTTGACTGGATAGGGCTGGGTGCTAGGTTGGACTGGATGATCTTGGAGGTCTCTTCCAACCTGATTGATTCTATTCTATTCTATTCTATTCTATTCTATTCTATTCTATTCTATTCTATTCTATTCTATTCTATTCTACAAGAAAGCCTTGCTGCATTCCTCTGAAGTACTTATTTTTCACTCATAGTGTCTGTCCATACCCACTGTCTACTGCAACAGTGCCAGGGGACGAATAAAGTATGCATATACTTTATTCAAAGAAGTTCTCATCTTGACATGTAGGAGAGATTTTTAAGACTTCATACCACTAATCCATAATCAGCTATGCAGAGAACAGATAGTGTATATTATATGCATGAACTTCTACTTGTATTTTGTCAACCATTCCCAGGTACAACCTCTCTACTATGCCCATATTATCTTAAAAGAGCAATGAATGTTTCTCCTTTTTGCTTATCCCATTGATATGTAAATTTTCTTACATGGAATATTGCTGTGGACTCTGTGGATGCACGCTGGCCTCTTCTTGCTTTATTAATTTAGCATATAGCTCACCTTCTGAAGTGAGATCCTACTTTACATGCCTTCATTTCTACAAGTGTTCCAAGGGGACATCTCTAAGATTTTCTGAGTAGTTAGATTATATTTCCTAGGCAGCCAGAATGCTGCCAGGATGATGTTACATTCTCAGCAAAACTCATAGAAACAACCTCTCTTTTCTTGGCCATGCTCTGAGCCTGATCAGCATAATGTGTCCTGTTTTTCACCAGATGTCATTTCTAGCTATTTTCCCAAGGGAGGATCTCTCTGTCCTGTGTGTAGAGGTGTCAATGACAGCTCCTGGAGATGGGACTAGAATTTAGAGAGGTTCATGGTGTCAGCAACTGGAATGGCTGTAATAACTAGTGAAGATCCTTCTAGATGAGCTAGACAGTAAGAGATGTAGACTGGGGGCTTGCAGGAGGATAAGTAGTGTCTCTGAGGCTATGGGAGGAGCTAGCAGCTGGAGGGACCAGTTGTCCAGGCCAGCTGCTGGAGACACCATGGAGTCTGGGGGTGCATTGGGAGATCAGCTTTTGTGTGTGTAGACTCAAGGGTGTCTGTACCTGAGCTGGACTGTGGCCTCATGGGTTTGCATGCCTATATGACTACAACTGGTGAGCTTTTCTCAGTCCAGTTAAAAGAGCTGCCCATGTTGTAAATAGGTGTGTGTATATCCCCACTAAAAGATCTTCATCTTGCTCAGATAGAAAAGGGCAGAAGAATGAGACTGGTGGTACTGTTGGCATTTTTGTGAATGCTCTGTGTTTCTGTGTTGATCTGTGTGGCTGCCTGTGAATATATGCATATGGGTGGTGTACACCTGCTCCATGTCTCCGTGTCTGCTGAGAATACAAACTTGGCCATGCTGCTGGTTGGACATTGGGACATGAAATTACTACAGCCTCATCTCTAACAAGCTTTTGGATTCGGCTGTTCTGTAGCGTCTATAAATCAAGAATTTCATTAATTTACCAAACCCAGGTGCTACATATGAAGGTAATAACCCTTTCTTGTTTTCTGTTCTGTGAAATGGTCTCAGAGCATGTAAGCATTTAATGATATATAAAATTTAGGCATATAAAACTGAAGATTAAGTTTACATGCCTCTGTTTTTATGTATTTACACAGGCTGTAGATTTATGTTACAACCCATATTATTTGAAGACTGGACTAAGCTATAACCAGATTCTCCAGGGACATGGTGGCTAAAAAGTTTAGCAGCTAAGCACCTAAATCAATTATAATGTACAGTTAAAATCTGAGAGTCACATTCCCTGGTTCTTCTTCTGCTATAAATGGCCATTTTGCTGGCACCAGGGCTTCAGTTCTTTTTTTCCTCCCTTTTTTTTTTTTTAAACAACTTTCTTTTTGAGGGATGATAAGTGAAAATAAATTGTAAGAGGAAACAAAGAAGCAAACAAAAAACAGAATAGAGTATCCTTGCTTCTCAACATTTGAGTGCTCTTTATATATATGCTATAAAAGCAGCCTTCCCATTGATAATGTAAAAATTAGTGAATTCAGAAAACTTCTAATTTACTTTCAGAGTCTAATTCTATGTAAATATTCAAATTTAAATGTACTCTGAAATTGCTTTTTCACAGTTCAAGAAAATTCATACTCAGAACACCCAAGAATCCTATGCCATAGCCTGAGTGGCATGCCTTGGAGATAAGCTATGTTTATTGCATACCCACACTCTTTTTCCTTTCAAAAACTCCCTGGTAAGGCAAAGGAAAGGATGCACTTTAAATTCAGTTTTAAAAACTTTGACAATTGTGGGAGCCAAGGAAGGGAGTCAGCTAGAGCACATCCCTCTGTACCCTTGATACAAGATTAAGATTAGAAACATAACAAGCTGATATGCTAGCCTTGTGCAACATTTCTACAGAAGCATAGCAAACTTAGAACAAAGAACTGAAAGTAGACTGTGCCAAGATAGCCAATACCTCACTATGATCCAATAAGAATGTTAAAACCAATATTTTACCCAATCACTGTTATTTCACAACTGGTAGAGTGACCACAATTTGTAGAATGGCATACAAAAAGACTGCTGCTATAAACAACTTCGGCTTTGACTTCGGATACAACTATTACGTCCACATATTCTTGTGACACTGTTATTTTGTCCATCACTAACTAATTGTGCTAGTTTGAGCCTAGATAGAATGTTTTGGTGAGAAGAATTAGATCATAGGCTGAGAAATAAAAACAATGGTGAGGTCTACTTCACTCACAGTCTTGCTGAGATGTGTAGAAAAGAAAAGCAAAACAAAAGATAAAGTCACTTTTGCTCTGCACTTCACTGGGCATTTCGTTCTGGGCTGTGCTCTCAGCCCTTTGCCTGCTGGGGAGAGCTGAGGCTGCTGGCTGAACTCCATCTTGCTTTCTAACCTCGCCCTCCATTTGCTTCTTGGCTGATTCACCTTTGCTTCTTAATCCTCTTGGCCGAACCTCCATTCTTCCTTGGGACTGGGGTAAGGTTGAGAGGGGTAGGGTGAGAGCCCCTCCTGGGGACTCAGGTTTCTGGGAGGGGAGTTGTGTTTCTGTATTACCTTTTCCCTTGTATATTTCTGTCTATAACTGTATATACTGTAAATATCTGCTTGTACATTGTGCCAGCTGTAAATATAAGCTTCATTCAAATTTCCAGAGCTGGCTGAGTCTAGTCTGGGTGATTTCTAAAGTGTGGGGGGGCGGGGGATACCCAAACCACCACATCAATGTATACAGTGACAGACAATATGTTTTGCACTTCATCTCTTAGCTAAAGAAGACTTCAGTTACCTTCATGGCTACAAAGCTTTCCAAAAATTAAGATCCTTTATTCCATGGAGGTCCACTGAAAACTGTCTTACTGTCATTAAAGGATTTCTATGATGGTTTGTAATGGCAGTGTGAAAACAGGGAAATATACTTAATTGTAGATAGAGTAACAAATTTCAGGGAAAATAACACTCTCAAAAAACCCACACAAAAACCCAACAAAAAACTCATGACAAAAACCTCACAACAAACAAAAAGCACCACTAAAAAAGAGCAAGAGAAAGGTCCCAAACAATCAAGTTGAGGAGGAGTTAAAACAAGTAAGACCACACTAGTCCTTGAGTCTGTTGATGCTAGTGGGCCCTCTTGATTGATTCATATTTGGAAAAGTAACCAGTATGAAATATTTAGCTTAGTAGATCAGTAAGACTACTGTTTTGCTGTTATCGAGCACATTCACTGCAGCTACTTTTTTTTATGTGTAGTTTATCATAAATAATAATTTTACATGGGAATTAAGAGTTCATTTCTGAACTATTTTTTTTTCTTTTTTATTTTTTATTTTTTTTCCTGTTGTTTTCTTACTCCAGTGATGTTTTGATACCTACAAAACTCCAGAATTACTTCCTTTCATGATTACTTCCATGATTCATGAATATCTTCACAGCCTGACGACCCTTGCCAACATCAGTACCAGACTTTCCGAACAAGTTAACATTTGCCTGCTATGTAAAATTTAAAACATGACATTAGGCAATCAATGTATACAGTGACCAACTTTACTGCTCATATACTATACTGTGATTATTGAACAGCTCCAGGCACGGCAACTCCACCACCTCCCTGGGCAGCCCATTCCAGTAGCCAATGACTCTCTCAGTGAAGAACTTTCTCCTCACCTTAAACCTAAATTTCCCCTGGCGTAGCTTGAGGCTGTGTCCTCTTGTTCTGATGCTGGACATCTGAGAGAAGAGAGCAACCTCCTCCTGGCTACAACCACCTTTCAGGTAGTTGTAGACTGTAAACCAAAAAAAAAAGTATTTAAAAGAAGAAATCTCAAAATATCTCTCTTTTTGTCTAGATTTTCCCAGTTATTTTTGACATTACTGAGAGAAAAAAAAAAATCTGTATGATTTTATTTAGAGTTTTTTTTCCCCCCTATTAATAGAGATAATTGACCAATTGTGATGGCAGTAAGGTGCGAGGTGGGGGTCTTCCAAAATTAATATAGTTTATCAATTTTGATATTCAGGAGTCTCACTACTGGCCACAATTTTTATAATAGGTTCTTTGCAATGGTCATGAAAACATTACATAGAGGATAAACAGAATTTAGAACATGTAAGAAATAACTAGAAAAATACAACAAACATTAACCTGTTAGAACTGAAAGGAGGTTCTTGCAGTCGATTATACTGCTTGCCCACTAGAGGGCTTGAGAAGCTCCTTTCTGCTTAAGGCAAAAGGTGTTCAGATTCACTTAAGAGTTCACAGAGTTCTGCAAAGGAGGCTTTTGAGTGTTTACTCAGAAAATGTTGTATCTCCAGATTCCCAGGGCTTACTACAGTTTCCAGACAGTACCTAAACATTTGCAGGGACTTCTGTTGGTGTCTTGTTAGCCTTCTAGTCTTCCCAGGCATTAACAGGGTGCTGGGAAAGATGTAGACAATCTCTGTCCTGATCCTGGTTCCTCTTGAACTCCAAATTTGGCACAGAGTTTTGCAGAGGGACAGGCAGGATGTCTTGCAAATGTGCATATGGGCACAATGTTGCACTGGCTAAGCAACTCTATTGTATGAAGGTATTTAATGTCTATCTTCTGGGAAACCGAGACAAGGCAGTTTTCAGGTATACAAACCCAAAGCATCAGGGCTTGTTAGCGTGTAGCAAGCAGAATGTTGCAGAGTATGTCAGGATGCAACAGCAGAAGACAGAAGTTTGTTGAGACAGAGCATGTTGTATTTATCTGCTCATCTCTTTTTATCACTGTAGCCCAAGACTAATGTGTCTTTAGCCACAGAGCACCCAAACAGAATGCCACTTTGCCAACTTAACTATATTAGGTAAAGTCAGGGCTTGCTTTTAGCAGAACATAAGCATATGTGAGGATACCCAGCAAATAAAGTTTAGAAGGAGAGAAGGAGACTTGGTGGTGCCAGGCCTTTTGTCCTCCTTTCCCACAGTTACCTCCCCCAACAGCAGGAGGGAGTGCAGAAAACATGTCTGGGCAAGCCAGGATATGTTTAGGCCTAATTTGGCCTATTTTGGCCTTCCACAACACTGATTATTACTGTACAATTACCTTATATTATAATATATATAATTTCTAAACTATTATATTGTATTGTATTAAATATATGGCACTTAGTGCCATGGTTTAGTTGACTGGATAGGGCTGGGTGCTAGGTTGGACTGGATGATCTTAGAGGTCTCTTCCAACCTGATTGATTCGATTCTATTCTATTCTATTCTATTCTATATTGTTTAGTATTACCTAGGGCTGGTTTCTAAATGTATTCTCTACTGTGTTTCACAAAAATCAAGGCACTGCTAAATTAGAACAAGGTTATCAGAAACTAGCCTTGCTGGAGAAAACCTTAGGCAAAAATGTGCTAACAGAAACCATTCATGAAATGACTGTGAATAATGGAGAAATGAATAGAAATTGCTGTCTATTCACAGACAATGCAGGAGCCAGTTCGATTTAGCAAAATGCTTACTACAAATAGCTCACACCACCAATGCATATAAACTCTCCAGATCTATGCATATTTTGAATTAATAGAAGATTCTTCAGATCCATTTTCTCCCTACATCATCTGTTTGTTTTGTTCTGTTCATATAGTTTGCACAAAATTGCTCAGCTTGTGGTCTATAGCCAGCAATTAACACCACTTAACAGCTGTTAAATAGGGTTATCGCCTGTTGTTATCCTCATGTAGCTCAATTTAGACACTAATTGCTCTCAGTGCACCACTCATAAACCCACCAAAACATGAGGTATGATCTGCTGAAGATGCTTTGATGCAAAACAGGCTTTACTTCTGCCACCCCTCCAATCAAGAATCACTTCAAATGACTACTAACACCTACAAAAACTGGAAGTGTGTGGGAAGACTGGGAAGAAGTCAGTGAGCCCAAACTTGGTCAAGATTGATGAATAAGAGGAATTGCAGGTAAAATCCCAGATGGCAACTAGTGCCAATGTGAATAGTACTGGCTCTATCTCTGTCCTGGTGTGATGTGAGAGAAGAAAGTAAATTATGGACCAAAACATCCTGTGTGATTTTCACATTCTTTGTGAATATATGGTTAATGTTTTCTCATTCTTTTCTGACTACTACCCTGGAGACATTTTTTATGAATCAGAAATATTCTTCCTGTTAAAACTGGCTGTTTAAAACTAGAAGAATGCTGGTGGCAGAATGAATAACTAGAGTGAAATGAATTAATTATTAAATTGAAAGAATTAACTTGTGTGATTGTGTTACATTATTTACCTACAGAAAGCAATTAATAGGCTCTTTTTGGTGAAGTATTCTTGAAACACCAATCATCAATTATGTGAATATATTTCAAATATGTGAATGTATTTCAAATATATGCACATCTTCTCTTGGCCTACAGCTACACATAGAAAAGAAAAATGCCTCCTAGAACAAATAAATTATGCTTCCTAATTAATAGGGAATTTACAAGGGCAGCAATCAGAAGTGGAAGAGGTTTTATTTATTCCTTGTGTATACCTCTTTGTAGAATATTGGATGTGGTTCTAAAATCAGTAAAGTGAATTGTAATATCTTGGATTTACCTCATATATTGTTTATGACTTTTGTGCTGGTCACATATGCTGGATAATTTAAAAACACTCATTGATTTCAGGTTTCCTGTATTTCAGAAAGCTACTAGTAGTCTCATAAGGAAGTGCAATGACTGGTAACTTCCAAAGAGATAAGAACTCTAGGCCTTCCATACCACTGGAAGTTAGTCTAGTCCATGTATTCCTAGAGAAGCACATATAAGCAAAAATACACAAAAATGGTTATTAGACTGAAAACAAAACTAAGACTCCCCATGTGCTTTGTATTTACTGAACCATACACTTTCAAGCTAACAGGTTGTGCTAGTTTGAGCCTAGCTAGAATGTTTTGGTGAGAAGAATTAGATCATAGGCTGAGAAATGAAAACAATGGTGAGGTCTACTTCGCTCACAGTCTTGCTGAGATCTGTAAAGAAGAAAGGCAAAACAAAGATAAGGTCACTTGCTTGCTCTCTTCGCTGGGAGCTTTTCCTGCTGGGGAGAGCTGAGGCTGCTGGCTGAACTCCATCTTGCTTTCTAACCTCACCCTCCATTTGCTTTGGCTGATTTCACCTTTGCTTCTTAAGCCCCCTGGCCGAACCTCCATTCTTCCTTGGGACTGGGGTAAGGTTGAGAGAGGCAGGGGAAAGGTGAGGGGTGGTTGAGAGCCCCTCCTGGGGACTCAGGTTTCTGGGAGGGGAGTTGTGTCTGTATTGCCTTTTTCCCTTGTATATTTCTGTCTATATCTGTATATACTGTAAATATCTGCTTGTACATTGTGCCAGCTGTAAATATAAGCTTCATTCAAATTTCCAGAGCTGACTGAGTCTAGTCTGGGTGATTTCTAAAGTGTGGGGGGCGGGGGACACCCAAACCATCACACAGGTGTACTTGGAGGAACCAGGTTTTGATACTCTGTATAGTGTTTAAGTAGGATGATATTGAATTTTCCTTTCAAGCCAATTTAAATGACTTAGGTGAAGATTCAAACTGAAGAGCTAGTGTTTATTGACTTTGGTATGAGCTAACACTGAAAATAAAAGAGAAAAGATTTTGTTTGCGCTGATAATTGGTTTTCTTTGTTGCCTTTCTGCTAATCTGACATGATTGTTTGAGTACTGTTTGCATGAGTGTACATACAGTAAGTTCAAGCACCAATATCAAGAGCTATAACCTTTGCATATATTTAATTAAAAAAAATGCACACAAAAAAAAACAAACAACCAAATGAAAAAAAGCAAAACCAAAGCCCCAAGCAGAATAAAACTTTAACAGCACACCAAAAAAAAAAAAAAAGCAACCCAAAAAACGCAAACAAAACCCTTAAAATCCTAACAAACCAACACAGAACTCCCCATCAAAACCCAAACAACACCAAACAATACGAGACAACAGAAAGAGCTCACAAGTTCAAAGTCACAAATATTGAATGAAATTGCAATGCATCTATTACAGGTCAAAATTGTTTTACTGAGTAAATTTGTACTATGACTATGTGTGGTTTCTGTTAAAATGTCCTGCATCAGCAGAAGGTTCTCTTTTAGTTCTTTGCCGATTGTGAAAAGGTGTCTAAGCATAATGCTTCTGTCTGCAATCCTACTTCCCAGAAGTTACAAATATAAACTGGGTCCTGTTGTTGCCATACTGCCAAGGGGGTGCTGGTGGACAAGAAGCTCAACATGAGCCAGCAGTGTGCACTTGCAGCTCAGAAGGCCGACCAGATCCTGGGCTGCATCAGGAGAAGTGTGGCCAGCAGGTCAAGGGAGGTGATTCTCCTCCTCTGCTCTGCTCTACTCTAGTGAGACTCTACCTAGAGTACTGCATCCAGTTCAGAAGCCCCTATTACAAGAAGATGTGGAGATGCTGGAGCATGTCCAGAGAAGGGCCACTGGGATGCTCAAAGGGCTGCAGCACCTCTGCTATGAGGACAGACTGAAAGAGTTGGGGCTGTTCAGTCTGGAGAAGAGTAGGCTCTGAGATGACCTCATTGTGGCCTTCCAGTATCTGAAGGGGGCCTATAAAAAGCGGGGGAGGGACTTTTAAGGCTGTCAGGTAGTGACAGGACTAGGGGGAATGGAGGAAAGCTGGAGGTGGGGAGGTTCAGCAGGAAGTTGTTCAGCATGAGAGTGGTGAGAGCCTGGAATGGGTTGCTCAGGGAGGTGGTTGAGGCCCCATCCCTGGAGGTGTTTAAGGCCAGGCTGGATGAGGCTGTGGGCAGTCTGCTCTAGGGTAGGGTGTCCCTGCCAATGGCAGGGGGGGTGGAACTAGATGATCCTTGTGGTCCCTTCCAGCCCTGACTGATTCTATGATTCTATGCTTTTAACTTTATTAACAACCAGCTTACCCATCAAAGAGGCCTACATGTCTTTCAACAGCTAATATTAACAAGGTCTGAAATCTGTGTTGTGTCCCATATTGCATGTGTGTACATATGAGATGGTAATTTCTGGCATAAAACCTCTTGATAAACCTGCCTTGATCATTTGTTTACAGATGGCACACTGCACATTCAGTGTAACGCTACCTAATAGTACCAACTACTTCATTAGAATAATCATCCAGACAGGAAAAACGAATTTTAAAGTTTTCCCAACACAAAAAGGTTCAGATTTACAGATGTATCCTTCCATGAAGAATGTGATGGGGTGAGCAATTTAGTTACAACTCAGGACTCACTGAACACCTCCCTTGGTCCAGAAATCTTGCACACACCTTCATATCCTCACAATTTGTCATTTGCTCTTTATAGCAAGCCTCAGTCCTTGGCAACCTGCCGTCTTTACACATTTCTCCCAACTCTGCAGCAATATACAGAAGCAGATACACTTTTTTCCCATCACTTTCAACATAATGTTATCTAGCAAGGTGGAAACAGCACTCCAAAATTTCCAGAAGCTGCTACAGCCAGAATACTCAGAAAACCTTTCCTGAGGCTCTTATAAATCGCATCAGAATTTGTTGCTCTAGGCAAGTGCCTAATATACATATAGCTGTGATTACTACACACAATCTCAAATGGAAATGTCCTAAAGATTTTCCCATAAGTGGACAATCCAGAACCCCATGACACTTCAAAATAAAAACTCTAGTACTCATCTGAGTTTGAATAGAACAAAGAATTAATATGACATCACTGTATCACAGTATCACCAAGGTTGGAAGAGAGCTCACAGATCATCAAGTCCAACCCATTACCACAGAGCTCAAGGCTAGACCATGGCACCAAGTGCCACGTCCAATCCTGCCTTGAACAGCTCCAGGGACGGCGACTCCACCACCTCCCTGGGCAGCCCATTCCAGTAGCCACTGCAGGACAAAAAGAAAAGAAAATTAAGGAAACTTGAAAAAAAAAGTTCTTCTTGGTTTTCTTTGGGGTTTTTGTTCCCTTTTTTGTTTGTTTGTTTGTTTGTTTTTTCCCTGATAGTGTTTGTAATTGCTGTTGTTAGGCATTCTCCCCAAGCACATCAAAATATTTCAGCCCAAGTACAGAAGGATCAGTACCCAGCAGACTAGCAGTAAAGCAGACTTTCTATTTCTGTTAACAAGAAAGGTAAAACTAGCCAGGAGGAGGTTGCTCTCTTCTCTCAGGCAGCCAGCACCAGAACAAGAGGACACAGCCTCAAGCTATGCCAGGGGAAATTTAGGCTCAAGGTGAGGAGAAAGTTCTTCACTGAGAGAGTCATTGGCTACTGGAATGGGCTGCCCAGGGAGGTGGTGGAGTCGCCATCCCTGGAGCTGTTCAAGGCAGGATTGGACGTGGCACTTGGTGCCATGGTCTAGCCTTGAGCTCTATGGTAACAGCTTGGACTTGATCTATGAGGTTCCTTCCAACCTCAGTAATACTGTGGTACTGTGTGAAAACCAGACACCGTTTAAACAATCTGTCTGACAACTGTGAATTTAGCAACAGTGACCAAAGAACAAGTCCAGATGGTTTATCTGAAATGCCGTGCTTATCAGGAAGGGATGACTACTGGTGAGAAATAATGACTGCACAAGAAACTGACTTTCATTTTAAAATGAACCTTTAAGGCAGGGGTCCTCAATGGGCCAGATATGGCTCCCCAGGGTGATCAATCCAGCCCGACGGTATTTACAGAACCAACCCCACCCCCCTCCCCTGCCGGGGGTTGGGGGAAAAACCAAGCAGCCACTTCCAGCCACTTAATCCACTCAACAGCCTCCGCAGCCCGCAGCCCTTGCCGGCACTGGGCTGGAACCGAACTATAGTCTGGCCCCCGACACTACTGGGCTGGAACCAAACTATAGTCTGGCCCC
>WAAF01002080.1:4524-14574 GCA_013400475.1 Tricholaema leucomelas | reverse complement strand
GGGGGGGCGGGGAACACCCAAACCATCACAACTGGTTACTGATAAGCTTGATAAATCAAGAGTTTATTATAGAAATAACTGAGTTCTTCTTTTGACTGACCACTAAACAGAAAAAAAAAAATCAAAGTATTTTCAACTGTTCTTTGTCAAAATATCATAGGCATGATGCTTCACTTCAAATAATATAAAAAAAGATACTTTATGCTACCTGCAAGTGAAGTACAGTAAGTATTGATCAGTGTTCTTAATCTTGTTCTTTGGAAAAACGGGAAGATTAAGGAAAAAAAATGTAGTCAACAGCTGAAATATATCATAAAAAGCTATGTCTGCCTTGCATTATGGAAGACTTTGTTTGCATACCATACACAATGCAGACAGTTATTCCGTGACAAGTAAATGACATTTCAACTGATTGCTAAACTCTCCACATCTTTTATATCTTGAAACAAAGCTATAGATCATTTCCATAAAGTTCCTGCAAGACCTAGGCAGTGTACTCCTCTCTGTAACACCTCGTGGGAAGGAGTCCTGGAACAGATTGTAGTTAAGGCTCATTAATATTCTCTGATACTGAAGAGAAACAGCAGCTGGCAGTTTAGCAGAAATCATGTCAGGCAATGGCACCGTTCTGGCCTTGAGGTGTATAAATTGGGAACCTGTGTATTGTTTCCATAGCATGTGAGCAGATGTAGGGTGCTAGGGGTATGTTTTCACTTACTTTCAGCTGACAGGCAGGAATTTCTGTTGTCTAGCCACCTTTTCTTATCCTTTTGCATCTGCAATTATGCCAGTAATTGTGAAACCATATTGGAAAAGGCATATTGCTAGCTTGCATTGGTTTACTAATCTCTTTCATGTAATAGTTCTTAGAATATTTGTGAAAAGTGAGTGCATTAGATTGTATGAAGTCCTTCTCACCATCAGGAAAAGTATTTGGGACTATATACCCAGTTAGAATTTCAAACATCTGTTTGAATTTGCAAAATGTGCTTTAGACAATGGAACAAAAGCTGTTTTTTTCTGGAGACCTTTGCTTTAATGGAGAAATGAGATTTTCCAGATAGTTCCAAATCCTAAAGCTCTTCTCTTTTTTTCAATAAAGCCAGTTGTGTGCTAAGAAATTCGTAATACCTCTGCATTTGCAACAGAGTCTATGGAAACACAGGAAAAACACTTTTATTGCACAGCTATAGAACCACATTCAGCACCTCCACTCACTGAAGCCAGTGACACCACACTGAGTCATTCTAGTAAGAACAGTATACAATAATTAGTATTTACTACTTTTCCACTAAGAATATGCATTTCATCCTTTCTTCTTCCAGTTCGTCTTGCATCCATTCCATGTCTCTCTTATGAATAAGGGGGGGGGGGATAAGTAAAGAATTTAATAGTGACATATCTTTTATTTACTTATTGATTTGGCTCTGCCTCCCACTTAACATGATACAAAGGTTATAAAGGTTTGGTATTTCAGTTGAGGGTGTTCACAATAGGAACGGTTACAAATAGTTTGAGACTAGTATTTGGAAAAAAATAGATCCAAAAGCAGCAATATTACATCACTAATAAAAGGAAGGAATTTCCCAGGGATGCAGGAATATATCAGGTACTCACAATGCTCTTTGCTGCTTGTGGGAATTCCTCTTACAGCCCATTTTTATTGGAAGATCCTCCTGAGCTGCTACTGCTGCTTAGTCCATGTATGTGATGACGGCAAAGACCCGAGAGAAAAATCTTGCTCACTCTGCAACTCATCAATTTTGTCAAAACCAATCTAATTTTGTTGCAGGTTACAGAAGAGCATTCCAAAACCAGACAATCAAAAGAAAGTATGCTCCAGGGATAGATAAGCATCTGTCCTCTGGCCAAAAATGTTCCATCAAAGGGGGTCTTTGTCTTACAGTACCTGGCAGAGCACATAGCTTGGGAGATGGGCTCATGTAAGCTCTTACTGACCCACAGTCCTTCAAAGGGGGAGGTGTCTAACTTACAGGTTTAAACTGGTCAACTTTCCACACTTGTTTATTCAAAGGAAATAAATGTGTTCCAGTTGAGTGGAGCTGAATTAGACTCCAGTTCTGGCTCACTCTTAGAGAAGCCTTTTTCTACATTGACAGAAGGTGGAAAGTGAAGTGACTCATTTGCTAACACAGGGCTCTGATGGATGAGTGGTGAGATCTTGCCTAAGAATGGTATACTCATCTCTTTATCTTGCTTTCATTTGATGGACTCCTGGTCTACTCATTACTCCATTTCTGAACCTCTCAGCTTTTTACAGCAAGATATCACTGACACCACTTTCCCTTAAGACATCCTGTTATAAACTACAGACACTGATTGATGGGTGGGAACGCTTTAACTCAGATGGGTGGCCAGCCTCCATCTGTGCTCTACCCTTGCTGTAGGGACTTCTGAAACTGACATTAATCAAATCATGAGTAACAAGAGTTTATGGTGCAATTTCCTGACAGGAGAAAACCTAACTGAATTTAACCTGCAATCAGGAGGTGATTGGCAAAGAGCTCAGAAAACTATCCTGTAGTTAGAATGGGCAGGAAAGGGTAGCAGCTTCATCAGTTTTCTCAAGCTACACCATCCTTCCTTGCCAACAAAGCCTTTAGCTGCCTTACATCGGAGAGTGCAAATAGCTTCTTTAACATCCTTCCAATCACTTCATTACTGAATTTTTATGAGCATCAACACTTGTCACGATGGATACTTGTTCTACAGGAGTGACTCAGAGATCTTCAATTTCTTGTGCAAACTATTCGACTCCTGTGCCTTGTATGCCTACTTTTAAACAGATTATCCAATATCATGAACATGCATTTACATACCTGATAAATTGCAATTTTCATATTATATATTCAGTTAGTATTAGTTAAGCCATGAGATGCAGTGGTGTCTAATGAAAAACATTTTAATTAATCATAGAATCATAGAATGGTTTAGGTTGGAAGGGACCTCAAGGATCATCCAGCTCCAACCCCCCGCCATAGGCAGGGACACCTCCCACTAGAGCAGGCTGCTCAAGGCCTCATCCAGCCTGGCCTTAAACGCCTCCAAGGAAGAAGTATCCACAACCTCCCTGGGCAACCCGTTCCAGTGTCTCACCACCCTCAATGTAAAGAACTAATTTGTGTGGGGCTTTCTTTTGTTTGTTTTGTTTATTTGTGTTTTTTTGTTTGTTTGGATTTGATTTTTCTTTTTCTTTTTTCTTTAAATCTCATCCAAAAGGTCACAATGTTAGAAAAGTGACGTTTCACACCTGATGACCTGTTGTCAGAATTGAATTCCAAAACTTCATTATGCATGTCTGAGGCTGAAATTATTTTCCTAGGTACTGTTTCAATCAAATAAAGAGTAATGGGGAAAAGTATACTAATATGATTAAACAACTAAAATATAAAGGGAAAATCATCTAAACATGTGGAAGGATTTCTTGCTGACAGAGGACATGAGCAACCTGTGCTGCAAAGTGTGTCTTTCAGCCCATCTCGGAGCCAGGAACAAAGGCGATGAAACAAACCCCCATATCCAGCTGCAAGGGGGCAGGATCTGCTGGCCGCGGGAGGCTGACTCTACAATTGTTTTCTTTAAGCCTTAACCTATCTGTGCCTTACATGTAGCTCTAAACCTATCTATGCCTTCCACCTGTACCAATCCTAATTAAGTTAGCAGAATACAGCTCTTCTAAGTTTGGCATAAAAGACGCTGTCTCACCGCAATAAAGGGTGCATGACTTTAGCCACATTGATATGGCATCGTGACTCTGGCTGTGATTTTCACTGACATACACATATATCCTGTCCTTAGCTGATTTTGTAGTATCTGTACATCAAGAGGATTAAAGTTGTGTTGTTTATGAAGAAATAATTACAAACTGTTAGTTTAAAGGTGGGAACATGGAAATCAGGATTTGGATTTCATTTTTCAGGAATATAATTT
The DNA here is from genome assembly GCA_013400475.1 of Tricholaema leucomelas. Lineage (NCBI taxonomy): Eukaryota > Metazoa > Chordata > Aves > Piciformes > Lybiidae > Tricholaema lacrymosa > Tricholaema leucomelas. Next base: position 10,623 of record WAAF01002080.1, on the reverse strand, counting down.
AAATGGATTAGATTCTATTTCGTGCTCGTTCACCACTTAGCTGCACCACTCTGGCAGCTTTTTTTCTTTCTGGCAAATACTAAAGCCATGTGAAGACCCATTGTGTTGTGACTGATGCTGACACACACATTCATCCATCTTGTGTCTCTTGTAATGACAGAAAGAGTCACTGGATTATACTGAATAGAGAATTTAGGGATGACAGCATATTTATTGATCTGATACAAGGAATCAGTATGGGGATGAAGAGTATAATGAAAAAATATGTCTGTTTAAAAAAACAAAGCAAAATAAAAGGCCTGTTCTTCAAAGATATGATGAAATTCATCTCACTTATTCGCTCCACTCAAGAGCTAAACTAGTCATTGATCCATCTTGCCTGTGCCTTAGACATCTAACATAATTTTGTATAAACTGTTCATGGATGATGCTTGTTTTTTTCTTTACTGTAGAAATAATCCAGATGGCTAGTTAAATTGCAAGACTAACTATTTTGTGATTAAAGCCAGATGATCTAAATCCCACTTTCATGTTACATTTGAACTGAGAAATACAGACTTTTTTAATCTGACCCTCAATAATTTGCAAGTCATTTTTGATACAATAAAAACTACTTTAGAATGAATTTAAATATCAGATTGTCTAATCCAGCCTTTAATCCAGCACTGCAAGTTCACCACTAAACCATGTCCTTAAGTACCAAATCCACACACTCTGTTTTTTTAACACCTCCAGGAGTGGTTACTCCACCACTGCCCTGGGCAGATTATTTCAACATTTGATGAACCTTTCTGTGAAGAAACGTTTCCTGACATCCAGCCTAAACCTCTCCTTGTGCAGTTTACCTCCATTTCTCTTAATCCCTGTTGCTTGCCACCACGAAGACGCTGCCCCTTCCTTACTCTAATTTCCTTTCAGGTAGTTGTAGAGAGCAGCATGGTTTCTGCTCAGCCTCTTTTTCTCCAGACTGAACAACCCCAGCTCCCTCAGCTGCTCTAGCAGGACTTGTGCTCTAGGCCCTTCAGGAGCCTCGTTGCCCTTCTGTGGACACATTCCAGCACCTCAGTGTGCTTCCTACAGTGAGGGGCCCAGAACTGAACACAGTACAACTACCTGAAGGGAGGTTGCAGCCAGGTGGGGGTTAGTCTTTTCTCCCAGGTACCAGCAATAGAACAAGGGGACTTCAGTTGTGCTGGGGGAGGTCTAGGCTGGATGTTAGGAGGAAGTGCTTCCCAGAGAGAGTGATTTGGAATGGGCTGCCCAGGGAGGTGGTGGAGTTGCCGTCCCTGGAGGTGTTCATGAACACTGGCTGAGGCACTGAGTGCCATGGTCTAGTTGACTGGATAGGGCTGGGTGCTAGGTTGGACTGGATGATCTTGGAGATGTCTTCCAGCCTGGTTGATTCTATGATTCTATGTGTCCTCACCAGTGCTAAGTATACAGGGACAATCACCTCCTTATTCCTACTGGCCACAGTATTTCTAATGCAATCTAGGATGCCATTTGGCTTCTTGGCCACCTGTCCACAATGCTGACATGTATTTAGTTGACTATCAACCAATATCCTCAGGTCCCTTTCTGAGTTGTAGCTTTCAAATCACACATCCCCAACTCCATAGCTTAACATGGGGTTTTTGTGCCCCACGTGCAGGACCTGGCACTGGCCTTGTTGAACCGCATATAATTAACTGTGGTCTAACCCCACTATAAATCTTCCCTATTGTCTAGCAGATTGACACACCCACCCTGCTTGGTGTCATCTGCATGTTGTGATGCTGCATTATTTTTGTATGTTTTGATATCCTGTTTCACCTTCCTAAGTTTCTGCATTAATTAGCTTGCTTTCTTTTCCTCCTCCCTATACAGCTGTAGATAATACTTCAGAAGCAAAGCGTATTTATTTTGTGTACTGTTGTGAGGGAAGGATACAAACCAATTATTTTTGTTTCATTGTTTTAATACACCACACTAGGAAACATCAAAAACTAACAGCTCTTTCCAAAATGACCTTTTCAAGCTGTCATTTCATTATCGCAGCAGAAGGGTTGTGTGGCCTCATCTTGACTCTTAGTGCTCAACCAAGGCTTATTTTAAAATATCTACCTGCTCAATGAACAGCCAACATTTCCCTCTAACATCTGGGAGGTTTTCAGAAAAACATATTTGCTGACAATAAAATCCAGAAAATCAAGGAAAGATAAGAACTATTGAAGGCTCCTAAAAATATATTTTGCAGGTATTGAGGCAGACCTGATGTCACAAAAATGGTCAGTACTGTGTTCATGTAAATGTCAGAAGATCTGGCAACATATATTACTATGGGTCAGTAGCAAAACAGGGCTAAAACTCCTGGAATCACTCTTCTCCCTAGACCTGCAGTAGATTTGTGCCTCTATCGGTCCAGTAAATATATCACTGTCTAAATAGGAGGCAATGCAATTTTATATAGAACTGAGCAAACTGATACAGAGTCACAGAATCATAGAATGCAAGGGTTTGGGAGGGACTTCAGGGATCATCAAGTCAAATCTCCCTGCAAAGAGGGACCTCTTATGCCAAGCCACACAGGAATGCATCTCCAGGTGGATTTTGAAGACCTCTAGAGAAGGAGACTCCCCAATGTCTCTGGGCAGCCTGTTCCAGTGCTCTATCACCCTCACAGTTAAAAAGATTTTTTTCTCATGTTGAGGTGGAATTTCCTGAGATTTGAGATGGAAATTAAAACCAAATTACTTATCATGAGTGAAGGCTGCAGAACAGTCTTCTGAAATATTCCTTCTTAATGGATTCATGTTGAAACTTCATAAATGTATGTAGGAAGTTGTATGAGGTAACTTTGTCACTGTCCTGGGTTTGGTGATTGCCAAGTTCCTCAAAGTCCATGCAGGAGACCGGGAAGACACGAGCTTATACCAATGATACATAGGAGATAAATCAGTTTACTGAAGCTAAGAGTGGCACTTATATAGTGGATTCAGTACAGGCATGTGTACGTTTGATAGGCTCTGTTACAGAAACATTCCATGGTTCCCAGGGCTGCCCAGCCTGCCCCCCTTCAAGGCCCCCTTGCACAGCTCAGCTACAGATAGCAGCTAACTTTCACAGCTTCTCTGCTAACCTTCCCAAGGCTGCTTTCCTGCAGCTGTGCTCCTTATCAGAATGACCTTAGCATTACCCTGCCTGTTCTCCTTATTTTCAGACCACTCAATTCTGTTCAATTCTGCTCAAACCCTGACAGGTGATTAGCTCAGTTGTTGTGTCATAAACATGATAAGGTACAGATTTGGCTCTGATTCTAGAAAGTGTGTTAAAATTTAATTTTGGTCTTCTTCTTCTTCTTCTTTTTTTTTTTTTTTTACAGTTAGACTCAATGATCTGAAAAGTATTTTTCAACTGAAATGAATTTGTGAATTTGTGATTCTGTGACTTCGAATCTCTTCAGGAGGAGAGGTAATGACTTCTGCCTACTCTACCTACATCACACTGACAGACATGTGGCTGCATGTCTTTTTTCACTGCTGAGTGAAGCATCTGGACATGCATGGCCTTGGCAACCTGAATGGATTCCTAGCATTAACAATCTTGGCTCTTAGATGCTACCACTGACCAGATGTACCCCCATTCATCAGTGACAGCCAAAGGACAGTTTTTGTTATTGATTTGTAACTTGCAGTAACAAAATGTAACTTTGCCTACACTACTCAGAAGCTCTGAACTGGCTTTTCTTACATTAGCATCAAAAAAATGTTTCTAAAAACTTCTTTTGTAAATAATTTGTTACGACAGGTTAGATGCAATGACTACCATCCCTATTCTGCCTTCAGAGTGAATTACAACACACAGAATCCCAGAATCAAAGAATTAACCAGGTTGGAAAAGACCTTCAAGATCATCAAGTCCAACTTATCACCTAACACCTTCTAATTCATAAAATCATGGCACTAAGTGCCTCATCCAGTCTCCTCTCAAACACCTCCAGGGATGGCAAATCCACCACCTCCCTGGGCAGCCCATTCCAATGGCAAATCACTCTTTCTGTGAAGAACTTCTTCCTAACACCAACCTAAACCTGACCTAGTGCAGTTTGAGACTGTGTCCTCTTGTTTTGTCATTGATTGGAGAAGAGGCCAAGCCCCACCTGACTGCAACCGCCTTGCAGGTGGTTGCACACAATTGAGTATTTTAGATGCACTTATATATCGAGTCTTGCTGGGATAGAGTTAACTTTTCTCATAGCAGTCCATAATAATAAATGATAAACCAATAACAAAATGGTTTTTCCATCATGTTTTCTTCTCTCTGTTGACAAGGGAGAGTGAGAGTCACTGTACAGGGGTCTGGCAGCCAGCCTAATTCAACCTTCCCTGCCTTAGAGTTTAGTAACAATGGATAACTTTCAAGTGAGTTATAATTGTTCCATTTGATGTATTTACCATTGACTTCATGCATAGGTTTATTTCTTCCTTGAAAAGGGAAAATTATAGAACTTTCCCCCCCCCTTTTTCCTGGCTTATGCCTACTGGAAAACATACAGGAAGCTAGTTTATAATTGTGAAAAACCTGTACTTCATGCTTGTTGATAAAGGCACAATTGCATGTCCATCAGTAGCACAGAAGCCAGCAATAAAAATAGCCACTTATAATGGAAAGAGGAAATAAAGAGAAATGTCACTTAGCTGTTAAATGCCAGGAAATGAATAGAGCCCACTATATGCTTTGGTTAGCCCCCCTTGTCTGAATAGTTTATAATGAAAATTAAGATTAATCTTCATTGAGATAGTTTAATTGGTGTTTTTGATTATTATTTGTATTGGTTATGTAGTTGGTATGTGATATTTTTTAGAAGATAGATCATTTTTCTGTATATTAAGACTTTCACATCAGTTCACACAGCCAAATTTTATATCTGTGTATACCGTTAACACTCCAGGAGGAGTGTCCCTGAACTTGAAACTTGACCTCAGGAGGTTCTGACCCCTCCCCAGGGGTGGGTCTGGACACCCCCGGGTGATGGTTAGCCCACTCCCCCCTTCCTGTCCCATAAAAGCAGGGGGACTTCCTGCTCTCCCTCGCTTGGACCCTCTCTCGGACTCTCCCTTGACCACTTTGCAGCTCTCAGGACCACACTGCATATCTCCCTGCATCTCTCCACACACGTGGTCATCACCGTCACAAACTCGGTTGTATTCGTTATTCTTCCTTCCCTACACCTTTTGTAATCTCCCTACCTTTGATACCCTTTTTAAGTTATTGTTAAACTTGTTTTCCTTTTTAACTTCCAAATCGAGCGAGACTGATTTATTTGGGTGGGCTTACCTTTTCCTCTCACTTCCAATTCCTTTCTTTGGGGAAGGAGGGAGGGGAGAGGGAAGGGCAATTAATATAAATTGTCAGTGGTTCTGTCAAAATTATTAGAGTCTCTGGGAATTTAAATTAGAACCCCAGACAATCTGCATGACTAAAGAAGTGCTTTTCAGAATAAAAAGATGTCTGTTTAAAAACTGCAGACACTCCTGGGCAGATCAATAAAAGAGTTGGAGCTCACGGTCAAAACTGAGAGACTAAAACTTCTATTTATCTACTGAATAACCCTGGAAGTATCCCAAATACACAGGCATTCCCACTGTCCCACCTGCCTCACCTATCCTCTGCCAATTAAAAAGGAATTCCATTTGCAAATTAATCTTTGAGCACTCAGGTAGCTCAGGAAGACAGGAAAATTCACTCTTAAATACAGCACAGTGTGTGTGAAGAGTAACTTTACAGGTCACAATCGCTTCTACGTTGTGACAGAGGTATTGTGTATGTTGGAGAGTTCATAATCACACGCTTTAGTTAAAATTGCCATTTTCTCTTTAGTGAGACAACAGAAGGATTTGTTGCATTTATGGTAGGCACAGTGTAGATGACAGTGAAAATGCACTAGTGTGGAAGAAATATTAGCTTTAATTCACCTCTAGGCTTCCATCATTGACTAAAACTAGAGATGTCTTTGGAGGTTAAGCAGTCACAAAGTTTGGCCTTCACTCTGTGATGATTTGGGTGTTCTCCTGCCCCCCACGCTTTAGAAATCACCCAGACTAGACTCAGCCAGCTCTG
>WAAF01002079.1:1124-12703 GCA_013400475.1 Tricholaema leucomelas | reverse complement strand
CCCTTCCAAGCTAAACCATTCTGTGATTCTAAGAAATGCTGGGTTGGTCAATATTCAGAAGACTAAGGACTGACTAAGCATTTGTTTTATTAGCTATTTGCTTAAGTTCACCTGCACTGGTACATGTCTAGAACACAGATGACAAAAACACAGGGACAAAAAATAAGAGAAGGCAGATGTGATAGCTGTCTACAAATACATGAGAGATCTGCCCTGGAGAGGCCTCATCTGGACTACTGTGTCCAGTTCTGGGTCTTCCAGTTCAAGAAGGACAGGGAGATGCTGGAGACAGTCCAGCACAGAGCCACAAAAAGGATTAGTTGAACATCTTCCTTATGAGGAGAGCCTGAGGGAGCTGGGGTTTGGAGCTTGGGGCTTGGAGAGGAGGAGTCTAAGGGGTGACCTCATTCATGTTTATAAAGATGTGCAGGGTGAGCGCCAGGAGGCTGCAGCCAGGCTCTGCTCGGTGATGCCCAGGACCAGGACAAGGGGCAATGGGTGGAAGTGGAGCCATAGGAGGTCCATGTGAACCTGAGGAAGAATTTTTTCCCCTGTGAGTGTGACAGAGCACTGGAACAGGCTGCCCAGGGGGGTTGTGGAGTCTCCCTCTCTGGAGGGCGTTTCAGTGTAATCTGCTCTAGGTGATCCTGCTCTGGCAGTGGGGCTGGACCAGAGGAGCTTTTGAGGTCCCTTCCAGCCCCTGACATTCTATGATTTTATGATTTTCATTAAGCAAGAAAGAGGATGTTACTTGTATTGACATCAAAGGACAGAACAGCAAAGAACATTCAAATGGTAAGAAATCACCCCAGAAATTGTGCTGATTGAAAAGGAGAGAAGTGAAAATGAAGATTCTTTGAAAAGTTCATGCTAGGTCACCCACATAATACAATACTGACTTTAAAACATCACCCAATTACTAAAATAACTTCAGCCCTAAACATTTATTAAATAGGACTTACTAAGTCCATTTAAGAAGTGTCAAGCTCTAGTTTGAAATCTAATTACAAAAACTATGATCAGTCTCACTAAAAAAAAAAAAAAAAGCCCCAGAGAAAGCAAACAAAAATAGCTTCAGAGGGGTGACATATGTATGTTGGAGGGTAGGAGAGCCCTGCAGAGGGACCTGGACAGGCTGGATGGGTGGGCAGAGGCCAATGGGATGAGACTGAACAAGGGCAAATGCAGGGTTCTGCACTATGGCCACAACAACTCCAAGCAGCAATACAGGCTGGGGACAGAGTGGCTGAGAGCAGCCAGGCAAAGGCGGACCTGACGATATACAGTAGCTGAAGATGAGCCAGCAGTGTGCCCAGGTGGGCAGCAGAGCCAGTGGCATCCTGGCCTGGATCAGGAGCAGAGTGGCCAGTAGGACAAGGGAGGTTATTCTGCCCCTGTGCTCAGCCCTGCTCAGGCTACACCTTGAGTGCTGTGTCCAGTTCTGGGCTCCTCAATTCAAGAGAGATGTTGAGGTGCTGGAAGGTGTCCAGAGAAGGGCAATAAAGCTGGTGAGGGGCCTGGAGCACAGCCCTGTGAGGAGAGGCTGAGGGAGCTGGGGGTGTGCAGCCTGCAGAAGAGGGGGCTCAGGGCAGAGCTCATTGCTGTCTGCAGCTACCTGAAGGGAGGCTGTAGCCAAGTGGGGGTTGGTCTCCTCTGCCAGGCAACCAGCAACAGAACAAGGGGACACAGTTGTGGCAGGGCAGGTCTAGGCTGGATGTTAGGAGGAAGTTGCTGGCAGAGAGAGTGATTGGCATTGGAATGGGCTGCCCAGGGAGGTGGTGGAGTCACCGTCCCTGGAGGTGTTGAAGCAAAGCCTGGATGAGGCACTTAGTGCCATGGTCTGGTTGATTGGCCAGGGCTGGGTGCTAGGTTGGGCTGGATGATCTTGGAGGTCTCTTCCACCATGGTTGATTCTATGATTCTATTTCATACATTTATATATATCTAAATATACATTCCCAATTTATTATGCCACATACAAACCCTCCTGCAGTAATGAATCTTACACTGATCACTTTGATACCAGCAATTTGTAAAGAACCCAGAGTGTGAGTTTACTGAAACAATAACATTGAATAGAGGTCAGCAGGAAGACTTTCAGAAGGAAAGATTGCTAAAGCTAAAATGTATCTGTCAGGCTGAGTAAACACCAAAAAAAAGGAAGACATTTTAACATTGAACTAAAAAACTGAAGGATAAAAAGTTAAAATCGAAGAGGGAGATGGATTAATTAGTGTGGTGCCCAGAGGTAAGGGAAGAAGGATAATGAAGAGCATTGGGATTAAATTAGGAAACTCAAAATTTAGGCTGGATATAAAGGAAAAAACATTACTAATAATGAGTTTTATTATTTTGGGAGTTATTCTCTCAGGTGAAATGGTGAAAACACCTGTTTAAGACTTAAGACTTTCAAATTCAGGCATTAATGTATGATACACAAAGTATGCACAGAGGCATAGACACTTCCAGGAACAGTGCTGGTGGGGATGTGGCCACATCCTGTCACGTTGCACCCACTGTGCTGCTATTACTGACATCCTCTTCAAGCAGCACCAGTAGGTTTGCAGGTGACACCAAGCTAGGAGCAGCTGTGGAGCTGCTGGAAGGTAGGAGAGCCCTGCAGAGGGACCTGGACAGGCTGGATGGGTGGGCAGAGGCCAATGGGATGAGATTTAACAAGGCCAAGTGCAGGGTTCTGCACCTTGGTCACAACAACCCCAAGCAGCACTACAGGCTGGGGACAGAGTTTCTGGAGAGCATCCAGGTAGAAAGGGACCTGGGGGTACTGGTAGATAGGAGGCTGAAGATGAGCCAGCAGTGTGCCCAGGTGGGCAGCAGAGCCAATGGCATCCTGGGCTGGATCAGGAACAGTGTGGCCAGCAGGACAAGAGAGGTTATTCTTCCACTGTGCTCAGCACTGGTCAGGCCACAACTTGAGTGCTGTGTCCAGTTCTGGGCTCCTCAATTCAAGAGAGATGTTGAGGTGCTGGAAGGTGTCCAGAGAAGGGCAGCAAGGCTGGGGAGGGGCCTGGAACACAAACCCTATGAGGAGAGGCTGAGGGAGCTGGGGGTGTGCAGCCTGCAGAAGAGGAGGCTCAGGGGCGACCTCATTGCTGTCTGCAGCTACCTGAACGGAGGCTGTAGCCAGGTGTTCAAGAAGAGATTGGATGAGGCACTCAGTGCCATGGCCAAGTTAAATGAATAGGGCTGGGTGCTAGGTTGGACTGGATGATCTTGGAGGTCTCTTCCAACCTGGTTGATTCTATGATTCTATGTCCACAGCAGACAAGATTTGCTTTGAAGCATAGCCCAGATAGCAAAGAGAAGAGCATACACACTAGGGAATGGGCTAATAGGGAGGGTGCAGAAATTGTTGGCCCAAGGTAGTCCCAAGCATAGTGAGGTAAGGATGCAAGATGGAAATGACATAGCACAGTTGGCAGTTTGACTTCTTGCTGACAGCAATTTTCTTGTTATTTTATGTGGGAAGCACCTGAACCTGTTGAACATTTTTCTGGGTTTTGCTCTGCCTATCTTCCATAAAAGCAAAAATCAGCAGAGGCTTTGTGGGCAATCTGAGAGCAGTGCAGGGGCCACAACTGGATAAACAGTTTGTGCCTAAATAGGGGCAGGTTGTTCACCCAAGTGAGGGAAAAAAATGCTGTAGCTTTATCAGGAAATTGGAGGCTTTACACTGGAAGCAATTTGTTCAATGGCTACTTTGATTATAGAAGTTCCTAATCTCAGTTCCCTTAAGTTTGGCTTGTAGCCAGCCAGAATGGTTCTTTTCAGCTGCAGAGATGTCTTCCAGAGGAAGCAAAAGCATTTCAAACCCTGGAGTCATTTCCCTTGGCTCTCAGCTCATTCAGAAAAAATGTTCTTCTGGGCAGTGATATCTCCAACTTCATTCCTGCAGTATGAGCTTAAAAAAAGAGGAAGTCTTTGTGGGAAACTTTTTCTGTGGGTTTGGAAGTATGCCCTGCAAGCTCTTTGCCAGTTGGTGTAAAATGCCCTCTTCCTCCCAGAAGCTTGCTAAGCAAAAGGTCCTCTTCTCTTCTGCCTTAAATCTGAGCATACTCATCCTGCAGTTCAATTTAATGATTAAAGGCATTCACACTCACACACATAGAAGAAAGAATCTGCAGAACTGCAAACCAAAATAATCCCCTAAATTTACTTGAATCACACAGAGTGATCCACATGCCGTAGGTGTAGTAGTGCAAGCAAGACAAGTAAGTGTTTATTGTGAAAGGCAAAAGCAGGGTAGGTTTTGAGGCACACAAGCAAAATAAATTCATAGAATCATACAATGGAACCACAGAATCAGTCAGGGTTGGAAGCAACTACAAGGATCATCCAGCTCCAACCCCCCTGCTATGGGCAGGGACACCCTGCCCTAGATTAGGACACACTACCCTAGATCAGGACACCCTACCCTAGATCAGCGTATCACAGAATGACAGAGTCATTTAGGTTGGAAAAGACCTTTAAGGTCATTGAGCCCAACTCTTACCCCATCACTGCCAGGCCACTACCAATCCATCATGTCCCTCAGCACCACATTTAGATCCATGTTGCACCCCTCTGTCCCACTTGTGGGGGCAACAGTTGAAAAGTATTTGGAGATTCAGCCCCAAATCTGAAAAGTGATACAAAAGATCCAAATAATATAGGTTCAAAACAATCAGGCAGGCCAGACAACAGACATGTGTGCCCAGCTGGCCAAGAGAGCCAATGACATCCTGGCCTGCATCAGGAGCAGTGTGGCCAGTAGGACAAGGGAAGTTATTCATCCATTGTACTCAACATTGCTCAGGCCACACCTTGAGTGCTGTGTCCAGTTCCGGGCTCCTCAATTCAAGAGAGATGCTGAGGTGCTGGAAGGTGTCCAGAGAAGGGCAACAAAGCTGATGAGGGGCCTGGAACACAAACCCTATGAGGAGAGGCTGAAGGAGCTGGGGGTGTGCAGCCTGCAGCAGAGGAGGCTCAGGGCAGAGCTCATTGCTGCCTGCAGCTACCTGAAGGGAGGCTGTAGCCAGGTAGGGTTGGGCTCTTCTGCCAGGCAACCAGCAAAAGGACAAGGGGACACAGTCTCACTAAAATCAATCTTCTTGCTAAGACATATGTCAGTTTGGATGCATCCTGGTGCTTCAATGGTCATTTTAGTACAAAGGATGCCCAAGTTTGCAATTACAGGACCTACAAAAGCTACCATTTCTAAGCCTGTACCTCAGTACTGTTAGAAATGTCACAGACTGGAGGAAAGATTTGAAAAGCTTCTCTCTGTTGCAATAATGTAAAGGTAGAAGCCCCAGGTTTGATGTGTGTGGAATTGGTCATTATGGCTAAAGTCTATGTCAAAAATATCTGTGTTATTTCAGAGGAACCCTGACTATGTGCTTAATGCACCAGTCTCAGGGAGCAAGTGTAGCACTCATGTGGCCTGGGCATTACACTCCTGATATCACAGAATCAACCAGCTTGGAAGAGATCTCCAAGATCATCCAATCCAATCTATCACACAGCCCTATCCAGTCAACTAGACCATGGCACTAAGTGCCTCATCCAGGCTTTGCTTCAACACCTCCAGGGATGGTGACTCCACCACCTCCCTGGGCAGCCCATTCCAATGCCAATCACTCTCTCTGCCAACAACTTCCTCCTAACACCCAGCCTAAGGATACACATTCTAAGGTGACCCTTTTTCTATTTAGAATTAATTCAGAAGGATAGATGCAAAATGGGAATGTTAATGAGTTGAACTCTACTGGCAACCTGAAATGTCAATGTGATTTTGTGAATGGTAATTACATTATGCTCTTTAGGAAACATGATGCTTGGACTGATATTATACTTTCAGTTCTTATTTATGAATCGTGGCTTGTATAACTCACAGTCTCACAGTCTCACAGTATCACCAAGGTTGGAAGAGACCTCACAGATCACCAAGTCCAACCTGTTACCACAGAGCTCAAGGCTAGACCATGGCACCAAGTGCCACGTCCAATCCTGCCTTGAACAGCTCCAGGGACGGCGACTCCACCACCTCCCTGGGCAGCCCATTCCAGTAGCCAATGACTCTCTCACTGAAGAACTTTCTCCTCACCTCAAGCCTAAATTTCCCCTGGCACAGCTTGAGGCTGTGTCCTCTTGTCCTGGTGCTGGCTGCCTGAGAGAAGAGAGCAGCCTCCTCCTGGCTACAACCACCCCTCAGGTAGCTGTAGACAGCAATAAGGTCTGCCCTGAGCCTCCTCTTCTCCAGGCTAAACAATCCCAGCTCCCTCAGCCTCTCCTCGTAGGGCTGTGCTCGAGGCCTCTCCCCAGCCTCGTTGCCCTTCTCTGGACACGTTCAAGCATCTCAATGTCCCTCTTAAACTGGGGGGCGCAGAACTGGACACAGTACTCAAGGTGTGGTCTAACCAGTGTGGAGTACAGGGGCAGAATGACCTCCCTGCTCCTGCTGGCCACACCATTCCTGATGCAGGCCAGGATGCCATTGGCTCTCTTGGCCACCTGGGCACACTGCTGGCTCAAATCACAGTGCTCACAATTGCCAGTTCTTGCATTACAGTGATCCAAGGTGGGCTTTATGGGGTGTTCAATCCAAGGTGGACAACTAAGGTGTTTAAACGAAAGCCTCCTCCAACCTAACTCAGAGCTTTTCTAATAATGCTTTGAATAGCACAAGCTAGATCTGCAATCTACAACACTGAGCAGTGTCAGTGAGGAGATCAGCTGTAGCATTAGATCCTATGCCTCTTTTCTGAAGGAGTGTGGAGAGTTGTCTAACTCAGAAAATGAGTAAGTAAAATAAATGAAACAGTACAGTTTCCTATATGCCAATCCAAACATAGAATTACAGTATCACCAAGGTTGGAAGAGACCTCACAGATCATCAGGTCCAAGCTGTTCCCACAGAGCTCAAGGCCAGACCATGGCACCAAGTGCCACGTCCAGTCCTGCCTTGAACAGCTCCAGGGACGGCGACTCCACCACCTCCCTGGGCAGCCCATTCCAATGCCAATCACTCTCTCTGCCAACAACTTCCTCCTAACATCCAGCCTAGACCTCCCCTGGCACAACTTGAGACTGTGTCCCCTTCTTCTGTTGCTGGTTGCCTGGCAGAAGAGCCCAACCCCACCTGGCTACAGCCTCCCTTCAGGTAAGTGTAGACAGCAATGAGGTCACCCCTAGGTCCTCCTCCCTTAAATCCTTTTTTATCAAAATAAGACAACAGTGCAGAGACATTGATGCAGCATACAGAATGAAAGGTATATATGAGACTTACAGAACAAGGAGAGTTTCTGACTTTAAAGTGAACCTTTTCCTCTTTCCTTCTCTTTCTCTTTCTCTGTATGTAAATTCAAAACGTTTCTTCCCTTTCGCATTCCATTTCTTTTCTCCCTTTAGGGAATGTCCAATCTAGGGGCAGAGTTTCAGTAAAGACTGTCTAAAGTGAAATGAAATTTCTGGTTCCACTTGGTCCTGTGGGTAACATGTTGTGCTAGTTTGAGCCTAGCTAGCATGTTTTGGTGAGAAGAACTAGATGATAGGCTGTAAAATGAAAACAATGGTGAGGTCTACTTCCCTCACAGTCTTGCTGGGATGTGTAAAGAAGAAAGGCAAAACAAAGATTAGGGCATTTGCTTCTTCTCTTCGCTGGGGAGCTTTGCCTGCTGGGGAGAAGCTGAGGCTGCTGGCTGGACTCCATCTTGCTTTCTAACCTCACCCTCCTTTGCTTGGCTGCTTCACCTTGCTTTTTAACCCTCTTGGCCGAACCTCCATTCTTCCTTGGGACTGGAGTAAGGTTGAGAGGGGTAGGGGGAAGGTGAGGGGTGGTTGAGAGCCCCTCCTGGGGACTCAGGTTTCTGGGAGGGGAATTGTGTTTGTATTACATTTTTTACCTTGTCTATCTCTGTCTATAACTGTACATACTGTAACTATCTGCTTGTACATTGTGCTAGCTGTAAATATAAGCTTCATTCAAATTTCCAGAGCTGACTGAGTCTAGTCTGGGTGAGTTCTAAAAGTGTGGGGGGTGGGGGACACCCAAACCATCACACATGTGCTTCCACTCGTTGGTAAAGACAGTGGGAATGTGAGGCTTTAAAATCAGCATCTCAAAATCTCATTTTGTTGTGAGTCTTATTAATAGGAAGTGACTGAGTGATAGTCTCAACCTCTGGTTAAAATAATAGAGGAGCACTTCATAGCCATTCTTCTGCCCTATCTTTACTTCCACAACACTTTGTTGTGCTTTTGAAGGTTAATTTGACAAAACCCATTTGGGGATGATTTTATTTTCTTTCACATGCAAATGTGTGGACATTTCCTAGGCCTCACACTGGCAAACAAACACATAATTTGCAAGGAGATGAACCACACAACAGAGCCACACTTCACTCACACTTCACTTTGCATCTTCTTGCATGGGAGTGTCCTTCTAGAACTTGTTGCTAAGCAGAAGGCAACAGTAGGTTGGAGTGATGGCAATGTCACTAGTTAACAGATGTGGGCATTAGTAATCACAGGCTCACAGGATGTTAGGGGTTGGAAGGGACCCAAGGAGATCATTGAGTCCAACCCCCCTGCCAGAGCAGGACAACACCATCTAGCACAGATCACACAGGAACACATCCAGACAGGCCTTGAAAGGCTCCAGAGAAGGAGACTCCACAGCCTCTCTGGGCAGCCTGTGCCACTGCTCTGGGACCCTTACAGTAAATAAGTTCCCTCTTGTGTTGAGGCAGAACCTCTTTTGCTGCAACTTACACCCATTGCTCCTTGTCCTATCCCAGGGAGCAGTGAGCAGAGCCTGTCCCCACCCTCCTGGCCAGCCCTCAGATACTTATAAACATTGATCAAATCCCCTCTCAGTCTTCTCTTCTCCAGACTCAAAAGTCCCAAGTCTCTCAGCCTCTCCTCATAAGCCTCCAGTCCCCTGGAGAAAATCTTGGAGAAAATTAGAGGATGATCACTTGCAAACAAAGCAACAGGCTGGAGAAAGTAAGTGGATATGCCAGGACAAAAAGGAGTCACAGATCCACTCAAATACATGGCCAACAATGCAAATGAAATATTCGTAGCTCCCTAAATGTGAGACTTAAGATGGATGAATACATGGTAGAGTAAGAAAATGTTCATGTATTAGAAAGACTGTGAAAGTGAGGCACTGAGTGAACTACTGTAAGAGTAAGATACAATTTGCATGGTACTGACAGAGCTCTGTGCTGGGGATGCAAAAATAATCAGGCTAAGCATGGCAGTGAATAACACAGAACCGTCAAAAACTGGAATCCCAGCAGTAAACACAAAGTTCACCTGTACTAGAGAGGTACCACTGTACTGATGAGCACCCTGCCAGGATGGCAACACAGAATCACAGACTCACAGAACTGCTTAGATTGGCAAAGCCCTTCAAGCTCATCCAGTCCAATCAGTAGTTTCACTCTGACAAGTCCTTGACCAAACCAAATCCCTCAGCACAACATCTCATCACTGTGAATGTTTGGAAAGGACTACTGGGATCAGCCAGTCCAACCTTCATCCCAGCAGCCTTCATCATCAGACCATAGCCTCAAGCATCACAGCCACTCCCCTTTTAAACACCTCCAGGGATGGTGACTCCACCACCTCCCTGGGCAGCCTGTTCCAGTGCCTGACCACCTGCTCAGGAAAGAACTTCCTCCCAACAGCCAACCTGAGCCTCCTCTGATGCAACTTGAGCCAATTCCTTGTGTCTTATCATTAGTAACTGGGGAGAAGAGACCAGCTCCAGCCTCACTACAATCTCCTGTTAGGTAGCTGTAGAGGGCAATAAGGTCCCCTCTCAGCCTCCTCTTCTCCAGACTAAACACCCCCAGCTCCCTCAACTGCTCCTCATAGGTGATGTTTGCCAGACCTATCCCCAGCCTCATTGCCCTCCTCTGCACCTGCTCCAGCACCTCAATGTCCCTCCTATACTGTGGTGACTAAAACCAACTGCAACACAAAGAGGAAGATGCATAAAAGCAGTAATGGCAGAGAGCAGCATGCTCACAGAGGACTTCAATTGCCCCTATACAGATTGGACAAAATGGAATACAACACAAAGACCTTATTTTCTGGTGCTGGTTCAGGGAAAGCTGCTTAGGAAGCACAGAAATAGATGTAACTCGATTTGAAATGACCACAAAGCAGGTTATGGGACAAACAGACCAAAATGAACACTGATAAATTGCAACCACAGACGGTATTCACCCTTCTTATTTGAAGAGAGCTCCAGGATGAAATAGCTAGCACCACACTCTCAAAAATGCTGTGTAACTTCTCTTCTAAAACTGCCTTTGTGCCCAGGGACTCGGAGGTACAGAGAGAGCGATTTGCTATTGGAATGGGCTGCCCAGGGAGGTGGTGGAGTCACTGTCCCTTGAGGTGTTCAGGAAAAGCCTGAATGAGGCACTTAGTGCCATGGTCTAGAGACTGGATAGGGCTGGGTGCTAGGTTGGACTGGATGAGCTTGGAGGTCTCTTCCAACCTGGTTGATTCTATGATTCTATGATCAGATTTGGTCTTTATACCCAAGGACTTGGAGGTAGCAATGTTCTGAAAAGGTCCCAGATCAGATCTGGTACAAGAGATCAGATCTGGTCTTTGTGCTCGAGGACTCGGAGGTAGCAGTGTTTTGAAAAGATCCCAGACCAGATCTGGTACCTACAGGGTCTGAAAATCTGGCATCACACTACCAGAAATTCTGAGAACATAAGATCAGTGGAAATAGAATCCATAAAGGAGCAGCCTGGTTCTGTAGGTTTGCCTCCCACATCTGCTGGAGCTCTTTGAAAATGCCAACAAGGCCTGTGGATTAGGCTGATACAGCTAATACAGTCTGCCTGCATCTCCAAAAGACACTTGACAAGGCTCTCCCAAAAGACTTCTTAGGAAACTAAGCAGCCATGGCTTAAGAGATAAAGTTCTTGGATAAACAATTGGTTAAAAGACATAAATCTAAAGGTAAAGATCTTTCTTGTATGAGGGGAGCAGCGGCAGTAGAATTCCACCTGGAACTTTGCCAGGACCCATAGTGCACCACCTGTTTTTAAATGATGAGAAGAGGTTAACAATGAGGTGACAAAATCATTGAAGAGAAAAAACAGAGGATGCATCTGGGAAGAGTTGCAGAGGGACCTTAATAAACTAAGTGATTAGGTTGCAAACCAGCAGAAGCAACTAAATGTCGGCAAACGTCGTGATGTGGAGAGGAGGAAAGTCCCATTTCAGATCGTGAAATGATGCCTTTTGAACTGGCCACAGAGATGTCAGCTCCGTATTTGCTCTAAAAGGCAAAGTGAACAATAACAGTAACACCAGCCCTATGAGGAGAGGCTGAGGGAGCTGGGATTGTTTAGCCTGGAGAAGAGGAGGCTCAGGGCAGACCTTATTGCTGTCTACAGCTACCTGAGGGGTGGTTGTAGCCAGGAGGAGGTTGCTCTCTTCTCCCAGGCAGCCAGCACCAGAACAAGAGGACACAGCCTCAAGCTACGCCTGGGAGAAGAGACCAACCCCACCTGGCTACAGCCTCCCTTCAGGTAAGTCATTGG
>WAAF01002078.1:45128-58727 GCA_013400475.1 Tricholaema leucomelas | reverse complement strand
AGTGACAGGACAAAGGGCAATGAGTGCAAACCAGACCACAGGAGGCTTTAGTTGCACTTAAAGAAAACCCTCTTTGAGTGTGACACAGCACTGTAACAGGCTGCACAGAAAGGTTGTGGAGTGTCCTTCTCTAGAGACATTCAAAATCCATCTGGGCACGTTCCTACACAAGCTGATCTAGGCGTATCTGTGTTAGCAGGGATGTTGTACTAGATGATCCCCAGAGGTCTCTTCCAACTCCTACTACTAACTGATTATATGGTTATTTACACTGGGTTCCTCTCAGCACGCTACCTTTCTGCCTGCCTCCTTTGTGAGCACTTTAAGCATGGATGAGGAAATACAATAGCCCAGTAAATAACCTTGTGAGGCAAACTATACAAACTCCCTTCAATTGGGGAAAAGGGAGAAGCATTTTCTTATCACTAAAATATTCTCCCTAAGTCTAATTAAATTTGGCACAGATACAGGAGTCTTGATTAGCTGCACTGTCAGAGCAACACTGAATATAATCTTATTGATGGATAGAATTGTATCTTCTAAAAGCCAAAGACAGCTTAGAATTTGTGAAAATAGGTAATTTAGCTAATTAAGAGCATAATGTAATTTAGCTCTTTCAAATACTTAAAAAGAATTCAGTATAATCAAATTAGACTTCATGAGTAGACACCACAATGAAATAGTGTAGATTTTCAAGAGATTTGTCTTCCAATACTATCATAAGCAGAGGTGAAAATACATTTCCAACACATCCCGTAGTAACTCACATCTGCGAGGAGCAAGCTACATTGCTTTTGGGTACAGCAGGATCAGCCTTTGAGGGATCCTGCCTTGGGACACAATTCTGAGCCATCTAGGAGTTCACAGAAGTCTCCATGAACCTGCATCAAACCCAACAGCTGAACAAGACTGCTAGGAGTTCCAGCTGAATTAGCTGACTGTTGGAATATTCTACATACCCTTTGCTGACAAGCAGTATTAACTCACCTCAGTTTTGAGTAGCGCTTAGGTAATTGTGAAATTATTCTGAATATTCACAGCTCTTAGAGAAGCCTATGCTTTACAGAACAGAGAATCACACATAATCTAAATCCACACAGAGACAAAATGAAACATTTATCCTAAAACTAGCACCACTTTCAAGAAGGCAAAGGTAATGAAGGCAAAGAGTGGATATCAAGGAAGTCTTGTCACACCACGTGGATTTCATTGGATCAGGAAATATCCCATTCCTTGCCTCCTATTTTATCACAGTTTCTTGAAAACAAGGAGAGACTTTGTTCCCACCATCACCCACTAGTCAAGCAGGAACATTCATTCCACACTTGTAAGTTCAGTATTGCCTTTCCATTTCTGCTCCACAGGAAGGACCCTCCCTCAGCTTGGTGTACTGGTTTGAGGCTAAGTGGATATTTTAATGACAGAAATCAGATCATTGGCTGTGAAAAGAAAATAACAGTGATGTCTATATCACTCACAGGTTCTGCTGAAAGGTACAAAACCAAGACAAAATAACAATGGCAGTCAGTCTCTGGCCACTGCTGCTGCTGCATTAACTACCTCTGCCTGAACCTGTGTAACCTGATCTAATATTCTTTTCTTCTAACTTCTTTTCAGCTTTCTGCATCTCAGCCCTTGCATGTAAGAGATTCTGAAATAATGATGGGAGCTGGAAGGAAGAGAGGAGTTGACTTGGAGCCCTCTTGCGTGGATCTGCTGTTTGGCAGGGGGTTTGTAGTTCTGTATTACTTTTAACTTGTATATACAGATATTTACAACTATATGCAATTATATATTGAGTATATATGATTGTAAATTTGTGCCATGGTGTAAAATACATACATTCATATTTAACTTCCAGTCAGCTGAGTTAGTCTGGTGAATCCCCTGGTGGGGAAGGAAACTTCCAAACTACCACACTTGGGATAAGAGATCTCACTAGCTCTCCGGGTGAACGACATCTGTGATTCCTGCTCTAGACTTCAGGACTGGGACTATCTGACTTCCCTCCATGACTTCCAGTTTCCCCATTTGGACAGTGACACCAGCCCATCAGCTACTGCACGGACAGAAAGCAAGTCAGGTCCAAGGTACCCTGTTGAATGAAAAAGGGAAATGATTGCTCCTCTGTACTCAACACTGGTGAGATCACACCTCAAATACTGTGCTCATTTTCGGGCCCCTCACTGCAAAAAAGACATAGAGCTGCTGAAGCAAGTCCAAAGAAAGGCAACAAAGCTGGTGAGGGGTCTGGAGAGCACATATTAAGAGGAATGGCTGAGGGAACTAGGGTTGTTTAGTCTAGAGAAAAGAAGGCTGAAGGGAGACCTTGGTTTCTACAACTGGAAAGGAGACTGTTGCGAGATAGGTGTTGCTCCCTTCTTCCTAATAGCAAGTGATGGGACAAGAGGAAATGGCCTCATGTTGCACTAAGGGGATTTTAGATTAAATATTAGAAGAAACACCTTCACTGAAAGGCTATCAAACATTAGACTAGGCTCCACAGAGAGATGGATCACACAGTGCACTTCACTTTCTGGTAACATCAAGCCTTTTTTTAATCTGACAGTTTTACAGTTATCTTTATAGGAATGCATGTGACGTAAAAAGACTTTTGCTTCTGAAATAAAATAAAACAAGACTTCATTTCCAACCTAGAGAAAGTTGCCCACATTCTTGAAAAGCAAGAGCAGTGAAAGCATCACACACAGGTTGGTAGCCACAATGAAGCAGCAGCAGCTTAACCTGTCAGCCCTATTGGGAAGGTTGCAGAGGAATCAGACTCAACATAGTAGATTCTGTAAGGAAGCTGGTCGATAATTTAATCCCCAAAAAGCATAAAACCAGACAGTAGGGTACAGTGGCTCTGTACAACCCATTCAGGTCCACTCTCAAGTGTACCATCTACAAAAAATCCCCTCCCCTTCTCTAGGCATATAACTACTCTGAGCACTGCCTGAGCAAGAGGATGCATGCTCACAATTCACCTTCACAGTTTTAAAAGGGATCTGGAGAAAAGAACATAAAAAAGCCCTACCCTTCACTGCCCAAATGTGCAGCAGTGCATGCCACCACTTATGTGGCAGGAAGGATACACCCTTCCTGTCCCTATCCTGCTGGCCATCTTGGCAGGAAAAGGTATTTCATAGTGTTGAAATTTGCTGTCAGTGACTACTGCCACATCTGTCTGCTGCAAAAGACTCCATGGGAGTCAGCAAGAGAAAGCTGGCAGAAGTCTGATCAAACACCTCCACTTCACTTAAGACAGAAACCATCATCACAACACAATCCCAAATACTGATGGGCAGCTGCCAGGGTCTGAGAAACACCTTTGCTAGGGCAAAGGGATGACAACCGCAAACCTGCAAGCTTGCGGCATTTAATAAATAAACACACCCACACAGGCAAGAACATTTCAAGAATGACAAGATGCAGCAGGTGTAAGGTGTAGGCATTGGCAGAAGCACTCCGTCAGTCCTGCTCTCTGCAGTAGGCCCACAGACACTTAGGAACAGTGATGGCTGACTCCTGCTATACTCTCATGCTGACACAACTTCATAGGACATGGCAGGAAGTGTTGCGTAAATTACACCCTCACAACACAAGACACAAAATTCAGGGGGTTGTTTTACTTTCACTGATTTATCTACTTCTAAGAAGTAAAAGATCTCAAAGTCTTCATCTAAAACACTAGGAACCAAATGTCAACAAATGTAATTTAAAAGTTAGCAATACTGTGCACCACGAAAAAAAAAGCATGACCAAACAAATACTTTCTTATTTCCCCTTGCATAAAGCCTCCTTTTGGGCAGATTTTTTTTTTCTTTAAGGTACTATGGCTATATTCATTTTCTTACTAGCATATGCTGAGCTATTTGTAGCATTAGCAGTGCTATGCATTATGCTCTGATGTAAGCAAAAAAAAATCACAGAATCACAGAACTAACCAGGTTGGAAAAGACCCTTGAGACAAAGTCCATCCTACTGCCTAGTACCTTCTAATTAACTAAAGCATAGCATTAAGTGCCTCATCCAGTCTCCTTTTAAACACCTCCAGGGATGATGACTCCACTATCTCCCAGGGCAGCCCATTCCAATGGCAAATCACTCTTTCTGTGAAGAATTTCTTCCTAACATCCAGCCTAAGCCTCCCTTGGGGCAGCTTGAGACTGTGTCCTCTTGTTCTCTCACTGACTGAGTGGCTGGGAGAAGAGACCAACCCCTACCTGGCTACAACCTCCTTTCAGGTAGTTCTAGAGAGTAATAAGCCTCCTCTTCTCCAGGCTGAACAACCCCAGCTCCCTCAGCTATTCCTCATAGGGCTGTGTTCAAGCTATGTTCAAGCACCTCTACATCTTTCTTAAATTCAGGGCCCCAGAACTGGACAGAGTACTCAAGGTGTGGCCTAACCAGTACTGAGTACAAGGGCAGAATGTTTTCCCCAGTCCTGCTGGCCACACTATTCCTGATACATGCCAGCATGCTGTTGGCCTCCTTGGCCACCTGGGCACACTATTAACTAACCATGCTGAGTATTTCTTTGATTTCTCAGTGAAAGCAGAGATTAGCTACACAGCAAACAGGAAAAAAATATTGGTATTTCTAGAGACCACAGGTGGATTTTCGCCCTCAAGTATTTTAATAATCCTTTTTACAGCATAACACAGCCATGACAAATGCATGGAAATATGTATCTATACTTTAGGTATGCACAGCCATCCACCTTTCTTCAAGTATTTCCAATGCTGCTTCTCCTTCTCAGGTTATGAAAGATGTTTTTTTTCCTGGCTTTTTAACTAGGAAGATGAAAGTTTAGTAAAACTAACCTTCAAAGTCACTCTCAACTGGGGAGGGGGGAAGAGAGAAAGAAAAAAGAAACTGAAAAACTTAAAAAAGAGACCTATTTATCTTCATCAGCTGTTGACACCATCATCATTTGTCTTGGAAAAAAAAAGGAAAGTCAGAGGAGAATACGTATCCTTGGAAAGAGAGGGGATTTTTTTTATGTTGTTATACTGTGAATACTAATGAAGTGAAAGCAGTTTAGCTCTTTATAAAGTCTACTTCCATTCACATTCACCAATATGCTTCTAGAATACCTATAAATGTTTAATTTATTCTATCACATTGGAGGCCTCAGAAAACTAATTGTTTATTCAAGTCTATCTGCTCCATCCGTGCTCAATTAGGTCTCACTTTTCCCTCAGTTACAGTAAAATTAAAAATCAAAATGCAAGGTGAAATACTCTTTGTTCCACTGACCAGCTCCCTATAACAAGATACTCTGAATAATTGCCACTCTAAGCATAGTGACAGCTTCTTTACCATAATGTAGCATTTGAAGGACCTACTCAGCAACTTACAGAATTCCTACTCATTAACCTATTCCTCTGACTAATGGAACACAGGCTTGTAAAGCAGCTTTCTAACAAACACTACCAAGCACTGTTAAGTGTAACCAAGCATTCCAGCTACAGCAATTCACCAGCACCTCAATTATAAGAATAGGAAACAACAATTATACACAGTAAGACAAAAATTACTCTCAATTTATTATTCCTTATTTAGACCATTAAAATAGTAAATAAACCGTTTCTCCATAGAAATCTTCAAACCCAGCATCACTTCCAGTAGGAATAACGTATCAAAAGGACTCTCAACACATTTATGCAAGGCAGATACAAAATAGAAGAGAAAAACCAATGATGAAATGAGCTTGGAGTAAAAGGTTTTGAACATTTAATGGAGCAGAAGTTGATCCATAAATCAATGCAAGATGAAAGCAAGACTATTCATGTGAAGGGGTTGGATTGTTAATTTATAGTCTGATTTAGAAAAGAAATGCTTTAATTGATCAATGTAGCAGTAATACGCATGTGTACTTCAGCACAAATTAGTAATAATTATCCGTAGGTGTACATCTTCGTATTTTTTAATTAACCTTATCAAGCAAGCACATAGCAGAAAATACAGGTTTTCCTAGAGTCTGCCTTTAAGGTGCTCCTAAGTTTTTAAATAATGCATCCTCGCCACAAGAGACCACGCAGACAAGGGCTTTTTGATCTCTTTCTTCCCGTTCAGTGCTGAGAAAGATACCACGTGCAGCTACTGAACAATAGCTGCAGCGAAAAAACCTTTTCCTGAACTGTTTTGAAAGTGAACTAGGATAAGGCATTTGGTAGCTTTATAGCTTTACCCTAGACATCTAACACAATTCAGAGATTGTGATGCTTCCCCTTCAGTCTAGCCAACACAATTAGCTAAAAAATCGTAGAGGGACAACTGTATTTGGGGCAGGAGAAGCAGAACCAAATTTATCTTTAACAGAAATTTGTAGTTTAGGACAATAAGCAAGAACCATGTTCGTAATTTTAAGTGCTTCTACTACATTTTACACCTGTCAGAAGCCATTCATCAGTCTCAGACAATTTAGCTAGGTCTGTTATTACAAGAAGTGTTTATTAACACTATCTAGCGCAAAGAAGATTTTGTAATTTTTTTTAGCTTGAAGACTTCAAGTATTACAATTTGGGAAAAAAAAACCAAAACAACAATGACGACAACAACAACGAAAAAAAAACACCACAAAAAAACCCCACAAAGATCATGTAAGAATGTAATCAGAACAGCAATAAAGGATGGTGTTAAATAGTCCACCCATCTATTTAATTATTTCTGTAATCTAAACAAGTAATTGCCCATAGATTCTATTTAACCTCATTGCAAAACCTACATTTAGTAAGCAGACTTATCCTTACTCAATTTGGTCTTTTTATCCAGGCTTTTCCAATTAAGCAGATAGCTATTTAAATCAATGACACTGATGGGTGGGAGTAGGAAAGATTCCTGCTTAGATTAAAAAATAATCCTATGTTAAATCCCATTAGGCAGTAAAATGATAGCAGACTGTGTCACACATTGTCTCTGAAAGAACAGGCATCAGTATGTATATGCAGAAGAGCATGAAACAGGCAGGCTTGTAAAAAGGGTCCTGGATCAAAATGGCCACATTTTGTCTTCATAAACACTTTAGAGGTGATCTGGTTTCCTCATCCTTATACAAAAACACAAAAATTAACAGCAAAATAGGATTTACTTTTAGAGTTTTGTTTGTAGATCATATCACCTTAGAGATTTACACACACGTTCTCTAAAGTTAGTTACAACTTAGAACTCTAAATTACACAGTGTGCTAGTTTGAGCCTAGCTAGCATGTTTTGGTGAGAAGAACTAGATGATAGGCTGTAAAATGAAAACAATGGTGTCTACTTCCCTCACAGTCTTGCTGGGATGTGTAAAAGAAGAAAGGCAAAACAAAGATTAGGTCACTTGCTTCTTCTCTTCGCTGGGGAGCTTTGCCTGCTGGGGAGAGCTCGTGGCTGCTGGCTGGACTCCATCTTGCTTTCTAACCTCACCCTCCTTTGCTTGGCTGCTTCACCTTGCTTTTAACCCTTTTGGCCAAACCTCCATTCTTCCTTAGGACTGGGGTAAGGTTGAGAGGGGTAGGGGGAAGGTGAGGGGGTGGTTGAGAGCCCCTCCTGGGGACTCAGGTTTCTGGGAGGGGAGTTGTGTCTGTATTACCTTTTTTACCTTGTATATTTCTGTCTATAACTGTATATACTGTAAATATCTGCTTGTAAATTTGTGCCAGCTGTAAATATAAGCTTCATTCAAATTTCCAGAGCCGACTGAGTCTAGTCTGGGTGATTTCTAAAAGTGTGGGGGGCGGGGGATACCCAAACCATCACACACAGATTAGTCGTACACCAAGTTGTTGCAGTTGATTACTTTGATATCTCCATGAATCTCAGGAGCCAAAGTAATTTAATTCAAGTTTCATCAGAATGTCTAGAGTACAGAACTTAGCACAGAAGCACTACAATATCTGCAACATGTTAGTAATCTCTGACTTTAGATGGGGTTTCTAATAATATTTTACTAAAGTAACCCAATTTAATAAAAAATAAAGGACAATTCTATCCATTGTTTCAAACTTCAGCTTTTTCCGACTTTTCACTAGTGAATGGTGCGTGCTGTCAAAGGTAGCACAATCGTGTTTCTCTCTGTCACACATGCATAAACACACGCGTCCCTCCATTAACAGGGTCCCTAAGGTGTCTACTAGGATTCCTCATGTCTGTAAGGCAGCATGGGCTGTATACCTTTTAATCAACTTGTAAATCAGCTTTGTGTCCTCAAGTGAGCAACAGACCACATCCTACATTCCCAGGGTCGCTTTCTTATTCAGAATAATGGGACATCACACCTTTCCTAAAATAGAAGTAGATCTAAGATGAAAAATATGTCATGTAGTCCTGTCATCTGTTTCTAGTTAGAGTAATTCCACACTGGTAGCTTCAACATACAGAAGTATTTTCACCCTTCAAGAGCTAAAAACACAGCTACTAGAAGGCAGAGCTACTGTCTTTTCTATGGTTTAGAAATTTGTCAGTTTATAGAAATCCATAGTCTCTAAAGGCCATAATGCAAAGCACAGATCTGAAAACGGACACTATATTTGAAAGTGCTGAGAACTAGATTAAGGGATGAGATCCAAGAGCCAAAGTTGTCTGGAAAACAACCACTTTGCCTTCAGTTGGCATGCTGGCACCAATCATCTGTCATACACACAAAAAAGGCCTAAGACAGTTTCTTTAAACCACACATCTAATGTTTCAGTGTTTCTCCAGCATATGGAGAAGCAATATGGATGTATCTAACATGAAATCAGGGATACTTCATTAGTTTCACCCATCTATAGAATCAGCATTGTATCTGGATATATTTGCATTGACCATTAAACACTTCCACCTCATTTTAGTTGATTTCTCTTACTTCAGTAGCAGACAATAACCCAGGACACTATCGCTTCAACTGCCATGAAAACAAACTTGTTAAGCCATACTAATGAGGGTGGCAGAAGAAAATGCACACAGCATACAGCAGCACTAAAAAGTAAAAAGCTTTGAATTGTACGACTTGTGTGACTATGTACCACTATGGGACTCGACTTAGTTTTTTAGTGCTGTTCAACTGTTCTATGAACAAGACTTCTAAAATACTGAATGTAAAAGCTACTTCATAAAACAGTTTCACAGAAAGAAAAGCACTGAATAACTGTAAGTCAAAGCCCAGGTTAAATCACTGAGAAAAACTGCAGGACTGAGATCAGTGTATCCCTCTAGAAACCTGCCCTTCACTTGGATCAGGAGTATTAAAGCTTACTTCATCTCAGAGTCAAGTAAGAGGCTAGTAACAATAAAACTCAAGTTCTAGTTTTATCATTTGTCTATTGGAGCACCAGCATAACCCAAAAAGGGGCTGTTTCCAGCATTTTTACCACAACTTACCTGTGCATTTTTTCCCTCTAGAAATCATACTGTTTTTTTAGAAACACTAATCCCAACACAGCAGTACACACTTCTAAAGTTTCTTCTTCAACACTCAATGTTTAAGAACATATTTTCCCATAAGGACCCCAGCAGTACTGTATGGTTCACCAGCATACTTCCAAAAGAGTAAATAACTCTTAAAAAGTTAACTGTTAAAAAACAGGGTCTTCCCTGACAAAACAGAGAAATCAGTAGCTGTAATGATTCTTCCGAATTGCTTGTTTCACTATGTGAGGTGCACTTCCCTCTTGGAGTTCAGAAAAAAGATAACAGCAAAAATTAAGGAACAGCAAAGCAGCTGGGATACAAAAATTGGCTTTTTAGTAACCTCATCTTTATTTGCACAATAGCTTCAGAAAATGATTGTTAACAGCCTCAGTAAGCAGCACATGGACAAGAGAGAAACAACTTTGAATCTCAGAACTACCCTACAATTATTTGTACTTGAGTAATTCACTAAGCTTCCTTCGGCTAAGACTTAAAATGTTTTTTTTACCTACACATACTATTAGGTGATTCCCAAGATAAGGCCCATTTGAAAAAGAAGGCTGTATTTTGTATGTTAATAATTATGTTTGAGTATGTAATTTCAAAAGAATTTATCTTTAACATTTGATTTCCCTAAAAACTACCAGTACCTAATCAATCAACAGCATACGCTACCAAAGTTACTCAACAGAACTCCACACAGCATTTCTGCAGCTTATTCCTCCCCAAGAAGCAACCAATCTCAAAAATTTCAAGACCCTTTTTATAAACTAAGGAACCCAGATTTCAGCTAGGAATCCAGTCCATAGGACTACCACTTCCACAGTGCTTAGAGCTTCTGCTTGTCCAGGGAATAGAGGATTCAGAATTCTTTTCTTTAACAACTGCACACTATACTGCCCAAAGGCAATGAAACAAGCAACCTTGGCAAGGTTTTCCAGCAACAAAAATGCAGTTTGCATGCAGGGTCTGGTTGCACAAAATCACATAGAAACTCCTGCAATTAGTGTATTTATTAAGTAAGAAATGTAAGCACACTAAATTGTCCTTTATATTTAGACAAAGAATATGTATTCCCAAAGCCATCCAGTAATACTGCTGCTGCATCTGGTTTTGCAAGTGGAAAGGTGCAGAGCTGTATGCATGCAGCAAGGCCCAGATTGCCACAACACACTTGTTCATGCCTCATACAAACACTGTCAGTAAAACTGCCTTACCTACAGCTTTTCACCTCACATAGCCAGCATACCAGGAGATCACATGAGAGTGAAGTAAAACTACAGGCTCCTCAGGAGCAAGAACATGAAAGAAGCTACACCCGCTTTCAGGCTACTATACTATCCTGTACTTGCAAACACACATTAGAGCCTCATTAAGAAATACAGCACTGTCAGAAATCCTCACTCAACAGCACGCCAAAACTAATGCAAGTTGGCTGGGAGGGGAGACACTGCACAGGTGCCTGGAGGAACCTGGAAGGAAGCTATGAGGGGAAGAAAAAGACAATACCATCCCTACCAGCCCATATAACTCCCTTCTCAGACAGCCCAGCTCCTGTCAGGGTCCTCTATTATCCATGTGCTTTGGCACATTTCTTCACAAGCACTTGCTGTACTTCCATTGAGGCTGTTATTTTCTGTGACTACAGAAATAATATTAATTTACTGAAAGTGGTCTAAGTACAAGAAAGGAACCATCTTGATGCCACTGTTCAGCAAAAAAGAACCAGAAATGAAGCGATGCAAACTTCAATGTTAAATAGAATTTTTGTCTACTTTGACCTTACCATTTGAATCTTCACTATTCTCTGTTTTGTACTGCAGACATTACTTCCCTTCACAGCTCTCCTAAGATGACCGGTAATGCTGGCTGCATTATCTACAGAACTATGACCTCAGGGTGTGCAGCTCCTGATGCATAGACTTGTAAACCACTTATTTTTATAACAAAGCACAAAATAGAAGTCTGATGTCAGAATTCTTTTCCATCAGAGCCATCATCAGGAGTTTTCAGAAGACTGCATCAAGGAAACCTATAGATCACAGCAAGAAAAAGGTAAAACAAGGATATTCTGAAAAAGAAACGAGGGAAATTTTACTATCTTTGGAAACGTGAAAAGAGAATCCTCAAAATTCAGCAAGGTCCCTTTCCTGTACCTTGAAGGTCTTATTCCCTTCTTGCTTTCACTGGCAAACTCCTAAATCCACCCCGAAAGAAACCTCAGGGAAAAAGTCTGAAAGGTGCTGGGAGTTTCTTGAACTTTATTCTTACACATTTCACTCCTGTTTTCTACCCAGAATCTACTCTCATATCATTCCCTTGGAGTTTCTCTAGGGAAGAGGAATCAGAACATTCTTCACATCAGTGTTATCTGCAGACATCTTGGCATTTAGACAGCATATTTTGGAGTCAGCCACCCTCTTAGGTCCATATCCATTCCAAAGCCACAACATTCATGGATTCATTCAATAAGAAACTATTTAGTAAACAATTTTATATGTGCTGTCACACACAAGAAGTAGAAGTTGGACACATCAAGCTTTACAGTTAAGGACACTGTTAACCAAAAAGTATGGTAAACTTCAGAATTTTTTACAAGCTCACATTACAGTCAAGAGGAGCTACATTTATCATGTGTGTTGGTCTAGCAACATGATTTTGTATTAGAGCCCTGGATATAGCCGGGACAGAGTTAATTTCCTTCCTGGTGGCTGGTACAGTGCAGTATTTGGGATTTAGTGTGAGATCAGTGTTGATAATACACTGCTGTTTTAGTTATTGCCAGGTAGTGCCTATCCCAAGCTAAAGACTTTTCTGTTTCCCATGTCCTGCCAGTGAGCAAGAACACAAGAAGATGGGAGGCAGTGTAGCCAAGACTAGCCAAAGGAATATTGCATACCGTGGACCATCATTCTCAGTATACAAGCTGAAGTGATATGGCTGGGGCTGGGGTGGGTCACTACTTGAACACTGGTCAGCAGGTAGCAAGCAATCGCATTATGCACCACTTGTCTTCCCTGGATTTTATTCCTCTCTTTTTCTTATTCTCCTTTTCATTACAATTATTATTACTATTATTACATTTTATTTTTATTTCAATTATGAAACTGTTCTTACCTCAAAACACAGGTTTTACTTGGTTCTGATTCTCTTTCCCATTCCACTTAGGTGGGGACACAATTATTTTAGGGTCAGTATGCATGTGCTTTCATGCAAAGTCCTCCTTGATGAACCTGACCTCCTTCTACCACAAGATGACCTGCTTAATGGATGGGGCTGCAGATGTTGTTTACCTGGACTTCAGTAAAGCCTCTGATACTGTCTCCCACAGCATCCTCCTAGAAAAATCATCTGCACTTGGCTTGGATGAGTGGATGTTTCGCTGGGCTAAAATCTGGCTGGATGGCAGTCGAGTGCAATTTTGAAGCACTAGACTCATGCATCAGAATCAAACCTTTCTTGGGAAGGTTTCCATGGCTCCCTCTTTTTTATTACTGATAATCTGCTCCCCAATAGCTCCTATCTACCTTTAACAGCATCTTATTGGAAAACTAAAGCAGAGAAACTGCAAAATCTTTTGCTAACACCTGAAAACTCTTTCTAGACTCAGGCAAAGCTGCTTGTTTTCCAAGTGAATCAGAAAGTCACGGCTCACGTCAACCCCTGCTGAAAAATCTTAGAGAGGAAAGTCAACATTGTGCAGATGACACAGAGCTCCTGAAATCTGTATTTAAAATTTTGTACTGCAGATGATTTAACACTGTGTCCAGAGACTGCTCTCAGAACAAGTCATTTGTGCAATAGTATCTCAAAACACCACTAGCCATTTATTATTAGCACTTCACTGGAAGAATAAGGAAAGCTCTTCCCATGCTTTACCATTTGGCTTCAGACTGATTTGGGGAACAAAAAAAAAGATTAGATAAACAAATACTTAGGAATTCTAAGCCATGACCTTACATCAACATTGTTGGACAGCAGTTCCTCTGCAAGTGACAGATTAGGCAAGAATTACTGCGTTAGACAACACTGCTGGGGTTACAAAAGTTTATGACTCCTATTTCTGTAGGCTTCTGTGTTAACAGTCCATATACTGAAACATGTGGTCCCACTGGGCAGGGCAAGCATCTGCACAGGTATAGAGCATCAAAGATGAAAAAAAAGAAAAAAGAGGCTGAAATACTTCAAATTTAAACAAAAAAAAAAAAAAAAAAAAAAA
>WAAF01002078.1:23901-39239 GCA_013400475.1 Tricholaema leucomelas | reverse complement strand
GGGGAAGTATAGGCTGGATGTTAGGAGGAAGTTCTTGACAGAGAGAGTGATTGGCATTGGAATGGGCTGCCCAGGGAGGTGGTGGAGTCGCCGTCCCTGGAGCTGTTCAAGGCAGGATTGGACGTGGCACTTGGTGCCATGGTCTAGCCTTGAGCTCTGTTGTAATGGGTTGGACTTGATGATCTATGAGGTCTCTTCCAACCTTGGTAATACTGTGTGATACCGGGTGTGTGTGATACTGCGTATCTGCTGTTGGACTCTCTCCAGTACTGTTCTGCCTCTCTTGAACTGGGGAGAATGACCTGAGAAAGTGTCTTACTTAAAACAAACAAACAAACAAGTAAAAACCCCAAAAAAACAACTAATCAACCTTCCTACATCAAAAAAATTCACTTACATGGAAAACTGCACAGAAATACAAGTATCACAAAGGCAAAAATTAGCTTGTCCTCTTAAAGCAGTTAAGAAGTAAAGCTGATAACATGCACAGATACTCTGCAACTATTCCAGGGCATAATTTCAGGTTTTTTAACCAAAATTTGATATTATGTCCTGATCCTTTTTGCAAATCCTTATCAACCCTGTGACAAGGAAGGCAAACAACTTCTTCCTTTTTAATGAAAAAATCGTCAGCAACCTAAGTGTTAGTACTACTTTAGAAATTTATCTGGTATTCCTTTCTACCAAGGCAGCAAAGTTAAAACATTCAAAATCACATGTGTGAATTTTCTCAGTCTCCTGGAAATAGTATTTTTTACCAAGAGGATTAGGACTAGCGTATTTCTAAAATAACCCCAAAAAAAACATTCCCTAGTTAAAATTTATGAAAATACTGTGCTCATAAACTCCAGGTTCTCAAAAGCAAGTCTATTATATATGACTAAATATTGAGAGGAAATCTCTCTACTTGCCCTGGGGACTTCTTCAGAGCTATCTGCTAAAGAATGCAAATCTTTAGCAATTGAGTCAGATTAACACCATTCACAAACTCAGAGGAAGGGAGCATGAGCGGAAGGCTACTTACAGTTCACCTGGGACTTAGCAGAACGTTTAAACTGCCATATATAGTAATTGCATTTAAAAGGCTAATTGCAAACCAGAATAGTCCAACTATTGCAAAGGACCACATGCCACACATACACAGATTTATTCAAGCAAAGGAGATACTTGCACTAATCTGTGGAATCTATTAGCAATCATTTAACTGGAAGCATCAAAGATTATTTAAATACAAAGGAAACCATGACTAACAAGTAGACTTTGCTGTTGGACAGCTGAACTCTAGAAACACTTTAGAGTATTGATCTTGCTGTGACAGGTACCCTGTAATGAGGCCGGCATCAAGTTGTGTCCGTGAAAGGAAAAGTCAAAGTTCACTACCGGTAGGAAATCCAGATTTAAGAGAAGAAGCTACCAATTATCATTTCAACACTGTTATAGCCCACTAAGATTCAATATAGTTTGGTATCTTACATCTCTCCTAGTGCCATTTTAGCACAGCCAACTTTGTCATTTTGATGTAGCTCATTTCTTTCCAAAAGCTAACAGATAAAGTGTTTCAACACTGTTCATTTTCTGCTTAGTATATCTTTTCTGGGAAGAAAAAAAGCAGTAATTGTCTCAGAGAAGTCTATCAAAACCAGCAATGCATGCTAACAAGATACATCTTTTCACCAAAACAGGCAACTCTACAAGTTTCCATTTAACAAGTACCTTTTGTCCTTTAATCCATGGCAAATAGCCATCACATGACTAATATGGCATATTAGTGCAGCCAATTATGGAACACAAATCAGAAGAAAAAAAGTAAACCAAATCCGCTCCAGTAATATGCATACCATGTAATGAAGGACCTTTACATCTTCATGCATATTTTTTATGCATGTAAGTGGAAAGGAGTGCTTGTTGTGGGGTGGAGAGGGATGGAAAACCAAGATGGTCTAGAAGGAACACATTTACTTTTCATTCACTGTGACTGAGCAAGAATTCCATGCTTTGCACTTACATCTCATTACTTCTTTTTGCTGTATATATACAATCTAATGTGCTATTCTACACACACAGTCACAAGCTGAAGATCTGATTTCTGACAATGCTTGCATTTTTGTAAGGATCCTCAACAGCTTCATGCATGCACTCCAATCAACTAAGTCACATTTATTTCATAGTGAACTGATGGGTTTTTTCCTGATTTTAAATTCCAGATTTTAAAGACTGAAAATGTTTAATTCTTGAGGAATGGTTATTAGTCACTAGTATTTTTGCTCATGTAAAAGAAAAAAAAAATGTATAGAGAAAGGACTTTTTAAATAATTAAACTCCCTCCCTGAGCAATAAAAGAAATTACAAATTCCCAAATACATTTAATTGAACCTACTGCTGTTTCAAATTCAATTTTTCTTTAATTGGTAACTATAGCACATGTGAATTATTAACTATCAATCCCTGAGAACAGGATATAAAATACAGAGAGAAAAGGCTTCCAAATGTAGCTGGAAGACAAAGTCACATTTTTCAAGACACTCTGCAGAATTCTCCCTGCTGTGCTGCTTTTTTTATTACCATCTACCCGAAGTTCTGCTGGAAGGTTTCCTCTAAGGAGCTTGAGGATGATAGCGCGATGGTACTCACTTTCTCTGAAATGTTACAAAATTTTTATAAGGGCTAGAAGCACTAGAATTTTTATTGTTACTTGTAAAGAAGCTGAAGAGTACGCAAGAACTTTTTTAAGTTACCTCTGCTCATGTGTCTAAGGGTGCAGCTAAGAAGCGTTTACCTGTTAATCTGGGAAACAGACAGGAACCAGGTGGAGACACTTCAGTTAAGCCCCATGGCAGTGAACACAACCACTTAATGACAACAGCAAGAAGCACATAATAACTCTGCATGAATAAATCCTTGAACAGCAAGTGTCAGCTGTTTTCCTACATTTTTCCACGTTGTATTTTTCAGATGCCTACAGTTCTTCAAGCTTTCCTGTGTTTAAACAAAGTTATGACCCCAGATACCAGCACTCTGACATTAACTGCAATGAGCACTACAAGCTCTCAGTTTTATTCCAAATCTTATGCTACTCATGACGAGTGGTGTTCCTCTCAGCTCAGTATTACGATCACTTCTGTTTAACATCTTTATCAACGATCTTGATGAGCGGCTAGGAATGCACCATTAGTAAATCTGCAGATGGCACCAAGTTGGGTGGGAGTGTTGATCTGCTGCAGGTTATGGAGGCTCTACAGAGAGACTTATACAAAGCAGATCAATGGGCCAAGGTCAATGGTTTGTGCTTCAACAAGGCTAAGCGTCTGGTCCTGCACTGGGCCCACAACAAGCCCATGCAATACTACAGACGTGGGGAAGTGTGGCTGGGAAGCCGCCTGGCAGAAAGAAACATGGGGGCTCTAATCAACAAGTGGCTGAATATGAGCCAGCAGTGCACCAAGCTGACAAAGAAAGCCAATGGCATCCTGACTTGTGTCAGAAACGGTGTGACCAGCAGGACAAGTCACCCTGCAAAAGTGATTGGTCCATTTGTACTTCACATTGGTGAGGCCACACTTTGAGTACTGTGTTAAGTTTTGGGAAACTCAATACAAGAAAGACATTGAGGTGCTGGAGTGGGTGCAAAGAAGGGCAACTAAGCTGGTGAAGGGCCTAGAGAATGTGTCTCATGAAGAGCAGGGACACTTTATTTTGAAGAAGAGGAAGTGGAAAGGAGACCATATTGCCCTCTGCAACTACTTGAAATGACAATATAGAGAGGTAGGTGCTGGTCTCTCTTCACAAGTAATTAGTGACAGAACATAAGGGAATGGCCTCACGATGCACCAGGGTAGGTTCAGGCTAGACATTAAGAAAAAGTTTTTCAGTAAAAGAGCAGTCAAGCATTGGAACAGGCTGATCAGAGACATGGCTGAATTATCATCCCTGGAGGTGTTTAAAGGTCATTAAAACGTGGCACTTAGCAATATGGTTTAGTAGTGAACTTGGTAGTACAGGGTCACTGGTTGGACATTATGATCTGAATTGTCCTATGACCACTCACCCAAAAATGCTGATGAAAGATATCCTACTTTGGCAGACACCAGCTTTGTTTCAGAAATACACCAGGCTTCCCTGGAAAGCTGAAGTCTAAAATGCCAAATAACCGTGATATAGCTGGTACCATTTAGTCTTTTTTACTTCTATTTTTAAACTAAACTCTATTGAATAAAAGGAGCTGGTATCTCAGCTCTTCTGAGTGAGGATCACCTCACCAGAGATAGCATGAGTCTATGAATAACATGCAAGAAACCATGTCAGTGGCAAAGAGACCATTCCATAGGTCCAACAATATCCTAACATTCACACTTTTCCCCAACTGCAAGATGTGTGTGAATTTCTCCTACTCTTTGGAAGGAAAGACTTCCCCAGCCAAATAAATGCTCAGGCAAAACCTAAGGTAAGAAACTCTGAGACACAGGCACATGCATCAACTTAGGATTCATCTCTTTACCAGTCATACACCCTTGAAGCATTAATCCACCTTACTGAGTGGCAGCACTATCAGTACCTGCTGCTGCTACAGTTCCAGTACCTGCTGCTGCTATAGTTTCTCAGCAATTCCCTTGTTTAACAGTGCCTATCACATCACAGAGGCAGATATGCTATATGGTACAAGTTGACAATGTGAACACAAGATACCTTTTCCTAGCTATTCATTAAAAAGAAAGCAAATAATTACAGGAAAACAGTACTTAAAAAAAACAGTGGGAGAGGCAAAGCAGAGAGGGATCATTCTAGAGTGGAAGACACAGTCAATTCCTTGTAGGCAACAGCTAATGTGGAAAGATAACGTGGTTTCTCAGAGAGACTTGGGAGAGGTCATGTTAAGCTGAAGAATTATCCCATGCTAAGAGAGCTGCCTACCACAAAGTAAATAAGGTAAAGCAGGGTGAGTCCAGCAGGCATCAGAGGCAGCCAAAGCACATGCCAATAGTCCCAGGAAACTTTTGCTGTGGAGTGGCAGAAGCAATAGGATTGTGTCAGGAGACACAAGACAAAATCAGGTTCGATTAACACCTACCACAGGCACAGAAGAATTCATGCTCCACGCTCACATGTATTTCACAAAGATTTCTCCTGATGAGAAGGGGAAGCACACCTTCCACCATATAAGTGAAAAAATAAAAATCAGATAAAATGATGGAATGTCTGAATTCATGACTTTAAACTGCTTCCTATCTTGAGAGGCAAATATCCTGTGAGATTACTTTTCTTCTCCTACTCCCTCTGAAAAACATTCATCACCCTCTACTGAAAGCAACAGAAAATTGTTGAATGCTTAGATACAGCTTTTCTAGGTTTGTTTGTTCGGGTTTTTTTTTTTTTTCAGTTCAGCCTGGACACAATTTGCAGGACTGCAGCAGTTGCTGGTGTCACATCAGACAGCACTGACATGAGGGGTTGTCCTAGAAGAGCACTTTTTAGTCAATAAAGAAACAGAGCAACTCATTTGATCAAGAACCCAAAATCTCATTCTTCCCCAATTTGAAAAAAAAAAAAAATTAGAGAAATTTCCAGTCTGAATTGGTCTAGTGGGAAAAAGTAAATCTTTGCTTTTCAAAAAAAGTAACAGATCTGCTGCTGCTCAAAAAGAAAACAACTGAAGAAAGCCTTGTATTCTCTGTTACTTAAGCAGGTCAGGTGGTATCATTTTCTCATGCTTTTACTGCAACTACACCAAAAAAGTTGTGAAAACAAACTTCTTCACAGAGGTTTCATCCAGATCTGTCAAGTATAATATCTATCTCCCACTAAGCAAAGCAGCAAGCTTGCTTGTGGTACTAAAATAACAATAAAATACCTTGAAATGTATCTTTGTGCACTGAGTCTTGCAAAAAATGCTCAAACTACTTTTGCCTTGGTTAGGACACAGCCACACACATGCATGAATGAGTGTGCTCAGAAACACAAGTGCAGAGGCAAAGCACATATGAAGTTCAATCCTCAGAGCAGTACTTGCAACTATCAGCAAAATGTAGTCATGCAAATAAAAGGACAGGATCCCCTGCTGCAGTTCTCGGGAGGCAGCCTGTTCTCAATTACTTGCCCCCAGGAAGGCAGCAAATTTCACTTTCTAGTCTAATTGATGTTACAGGTCTTGTGTGCAGATACAGAAGAACACAAAAGCATATGAACCTGCAAGGGGAGGGAAGACACGGGACAGAGTCAATGTAGAAACACCAGCAAGCGGACTACACTCTGAAACTGCATCTACTTTGAAGTCAACTTTGGCAATTCTGTCACAGAAGCACCATCTTGTCACTTTCAGACAAGATTTACCCTCCTGCAGAGGAGAAATTTAATATCCAATTACAATCCAAGAGAGAGAGAAGTCACATCATGTTTGTCAGTAAAAAGCCACTCTGATGGAGAGTTTCGAACAGAAGGGAAATACAATGAAAGCACTGCCACTCCACAGGAAAGTGCTCCCACTTTATCCATTTGGAAATGCATAATGTGATTTTTTTGAGCTCTGAGGAACAGGAAAAAAGGATGTCTTTTGAGGGTTAAGTTCTTCAAACTCTTGTACCTAAGCTTTTGAAATTATTCTGTATTCAGCTATAATCAGCATTATCACTTTACTTAGAATGGAATTTATGCAGACTACTTTAAGTGCAAAACTCCAGGAAACCTGATAACCATCCTTTAGAGTATGTACATAAATATCCTTTCAAGCCAGAAATATTACTTCTACAGTAAAAATCAGTGCATCATTTTCTAGCATGGTTCACTGTTTTACATAACTACAAGCAAAATTTTCTTGAAGCTGTTAACATGTATGGCTGGTACACTGGTCATTCAAGTACTTTTTGTCTCAGTTTTATAAGCCTTCAAAAACACACGGAAAAGACTCTCAGTACATGCTGCATGGGGGATTTTTTTATTTCCAGGAGTTTAATGAGCATTATGCCTTCCAGGTTTAAAAACAAACAGACAAACAACAGATGAGTATTTTCTCTGAGCACAGTAATTATTTTGTGATTTCATCTCCCTACAGAAATTCTATATCCTGCATTATTTGCCCCAAGATCTTGTTCTGAATTACTTAACGCTGAAAATTGAAAACATTACCTTTAACTGCTGCTTAGGAAACACTGAGCACTATTTTGGTCTGCGACCACCTATTGTGCACAAGAGAGCATCACAGAAACAGTTTTCTTGTTTCAATACGAAGTTATAACTTGGGCTATTTTTTGCTAGTTATATTGAAACATTGTTTAGAAATCTACTCAATCATTTAAAAAAAAAAATAGAAAAAAAACAACCAACAAAAAAACCCCATAGGTATGGCCAGTGCTGCAATAAGAGGCTGTAACAAAAGAAATTAATCAGCTGCAGGAGCCCATAGAATGCAACTCACTTAGAGACACCTGAACATGTTCAGACTAAAGACAGGTAATCCAGAATTGCTGTGTTACATAAAAGTAGCCTAACATAAAAGAGTGGTGAAGAAAAACAACAATTACTTTATTGCATCATATTAAGAGCTCACAACATTAAAATATGCCCATTGCCCATAGCAGTGTCTGGATTTCACAAAATAAAGTCCTACAATCCATCCTGTCATAAAGGATTTCCAAACTTTCTCAAATTCTTACAGTAACTAAACCAAACATATTACAAAAGGGTACAGCACAGTGTCACACTGGCAATGTACCAGGCTATCGAGTTGGTGTATTTGCAGTTTGAAGGAGGAAGCAGTCTCATTTACCATGTACTCCTTCAACTAAACAAGCACTGAAGAATAAGTTTAAAATTATTTTTTAAATTCTAGCTTTCCTCCGGTTTAGACAGCATAGGCAGCAAACAGAAGTATCCCTATCTGCATGCCTAGGCTTCTCTCTCAGTACCAAAGTTCTCCTCAGCTTTTAGACTTGAGGAGAGCCTTAAGGCCTCTCACCCTTCCCTCCCTTTCCACCTTTCAGCTGTAGTCTCTTCCCTTGCCCAAACAGCACCACAGTAAAAGACCCCCTTTCTTCACTCTCCATCATTTTCTTTGCACACCACTCAAGAGAAGGATCCAAAGAAACACCTGCAAGGCTCACCTTCACTATATCAGAAATTGCACAGAGGTAGGCCACTTCCTTGTTCTGCTAATGTGATGTTAATGTACTTGCTCCATGTCCCACAGACAAAGAATCTCATCTCAAGAGTAAGAAAGGCAAGTGGCAGGTGAGGCCCCATTCAAAGCACAGCAGACAGGAGTTAAGCCACATGTAAGCAGCTCTCCAGATCACTCCATTCCTGTGTCTCAGCTTCCATAAAAGATTTTTCACAAATGAGTATGTTTAGCATATTTTTTAACAAACATGGAGTTCTGTAAATAACACAGCATTGAAGCACCCAACCATTCTGAAAGAGCAGACAACTCTTAAGAATTCCATATTGACCTAAAAGAAGACTGCTGTCACAGACTGGTATTATAAAATAAAACATAAATAAATGACTGGAATATTCAACACAAAATAACTTAAATTCACAGAGGCTCAGGGTGACCTCATTGCTATCTACAACTACCTGAAGGGAGGCTGTAGCCAGGTGGGAGTTGGTCTCTTCTGCCAGGCAACCAGCAATAGAACAAGGAGACACAGTCTCAAGTTGTGCTGGAGGAGATCTCGGCTGAATGTTTGGAGGAAGTTCTTCACAGAGAGAGTGATTTGCCATTCGAATGGGCTGCCCAGGGAGGTGGTGGAGTCACCGTCCCTGGGGGTGTTCAAGAGAAGACTGGATGAGGCACTTAGTGCCATGGTCTAGATCACTTGATAGGGCTCGGTGATAAGTTGGACTGGATGATCTTGGAGGTCTTTTCCAGCCTGATTGATTATATGATTTATGAACTAAACCTGCCATTGATGAGCTGACTGAACCTACTCACTTCATTACATTTATGCACAGTCTTAAACACTTTTTTGTGAGCTGAGTTCTATCAGGTCACAGATTCCACCCATCACAAATTCAGTAGCAGTAATTAACAATTCTTTTTATGATCTAAGTCCTGAACGACTTGCTCACACTGAACAAACTGCTTAACCTTACAAATTACCTACTGACAGAAGTCATCCTACAGAAACATTTCCCGTTTCCTGAATTTAATATTGGACACGTGCTGCTCCTCTTCAATTATGTACACTTTCCAAACACAGAAACTAAAATGGCAATGATAATTCTGTGAAGGTAAGGTCAATGCACCTCCAACTCTTTCATATCCTATATTAATATTTAAGTCAAACTGAAGTCACTGAATCTAAGATTCACCTTCTTCAAGCTACAGGCACCAAAAACAATGGGATAAGCTCCTAATAAGCAGCAACACTTTCATAGTTCACTCACACAGCTGTACTTCATAAAAACATTGCATTTTATCATCCATCCACATGTCCACAAAAGAGCATGGACTATTTTGCAGTCATACATTTTTCCAGTCGTGGCATTCAGAACAGCCTCTCCTTTCAGTGTCACTGCATATATGCAAGGAGTCAATGTTTGCTTTTTTACACATTCACATTATGAAGAAATTGTCTTTATTACTATGGCAACTACCATTTTATCACTACAGACAAAGACAACAAAACAATTTGACCAGAATTTCTAGGTGCAGTTGAGCTTCCAAAAGCTAATCTGAACTGCAGCTCCACTACACTCAACATTAGAAAGTTAATAATCAAAGCAGGACTTTCTCCAGTTCCACAGTGATGTATATTCACAAGTATCTGTTTAAAGAGGCATTAAGCAATAAACAGATTACTTAATTCTTCATGCCTTCTTTAACAAGTCTAACCAAGAGATGGAAACAAAATCCTTTTCATTAACAGTAAGATAGAATTAATTTTATAATGAAAACCAAAATATTTTCAGGGCTTATTTTCTCTTTCATGCTTGAAACTAATTTGCGTTGATAACATGAATCACTATCTCTAATTGTACTCCACAATGGAAGAGCATCACATTGCAGCAAAGTATGTGTATGTCGCCTATTTCCTATCTCACATGCACTAGAAAAAGACTGCTCAGCAAGAAAGAATTAAAAGTAATAGCTATTTTACAAAGCCAACTTCTTTGGCATGTTGTGGGGAACAGAAGAATAACATTAAATTTTAGTAGTGCAGACGAGACAGCAATTGATCTGAAGTGCTCTGGATGCCAGCAGAAAGTTTCCTACATCAGCTTTCCTCGATAGACTTCACATACAATAAATATCTCTACACTAAGATTTAGATTTCATATACAATCTACTTCATCACATTTTTTAAAAACTAGTTCACTTAATTTAGTCTGCTCCAATCTTGACGATGGGTAAGGGAAGCTAATTGGAGACTGCTTATACAAGTTGTCTGTGGCTATGGTTGGATGACCAAATGCATGTCCAGAGACCAATTTTCTGATCAGCTCCCTCAAACTTGTTTCTACATGGTGTTTTCAAAGAAGGAAATGACAGGCACAGCTAAAACGAATGATTGTTTTTCTGATGCAATTTTAATTTGTCTAAACCAAGGAAGTGACAGCACTAGAAACTCCCTGATGGCAGTGACAATAATTGCCAGTTGCCCTCCTCTGCAGACTTAGTTTCATTTTTGGAACTGACTGAGAATTTTTCTTTTTTTTTCCCAAGAGTTATGTTAAATGAACAACTTGTTCTGCCCTTTGATGTCTCCATCTAAATTATCAAGAGTTAGAGACAGAAATCAGGTACGGTATGAAGTGGGTCCAGAAGTTTAGTTTCATTTGTGATGCCAACAAGGTTTTATCACCAGATTACGGTTCTATTTTGGTGTGACCCCTTGATCTCATCCCTTTAGCCTGAAAGCAAAACATTTTATTAAATACGAAGTGAATTGAGTTGTGTAAGGTAAATGCTTGAAAGTTGACCTAGCTAGGAATATATTTTTAAGCTTCCATCAACAAGATGCTACATTTCATTCAACCTTCTAAATAAAGAATTTAAAAACAAAAGTTTGTAATTTCCCAAGCTACTCCATATTTCCTGTGTAACTACTGGACTTCAGCAAGGCCATTGACACTGTTCCCCACAGCAAACTGCTGGCTAAGCTGTCAGTCCACGGCTTGGATGGTAACACTCTGTGCTGGGTGAGGAACTGGCTGGAGGGCCGAGCCCAGAGAGTGGCGGTGAATGGTGCCACATCCAGCTGGCGGCCAGTCACTAGTGGTGTCCCTCAGGGATCAGTGCTGGGCCCCATCCTCTTTAACATCTTCATAGATGATCTGGATGAGGGCATTGAGTCAGTCACCAGCAAGTTTGCAGATGACACTAAGCTGGGGGCAGATGTGACTGAGTTGGAGGGCAGAAGGGCTCTGCAGCGGGACCTTGACCACCTGGACAGATGGGCAGAGTCCAAGGAGATGGCATTCAATAGCTCCAAGTGNCCCCCCAGTTTAGAAGGGACATCGAGATGCTTGAGCGTGTCCAGAGAAGGGCGACAAGGCTGGTGAGAGGCCTCGAGCACAAGCCCTGCGAGGAGAGGCTGAGGGAGCTGGGATTGTTTAGCCTGGAGAAGAGAAGGCTCAGGGGTGACCTTATTGCTGTCTACAACTACCTGAAGGGTGGTTATGGCCAGGGGGAGGTTACTCTCTTCTCTCAGGTGGCCAGCGCCAGAACAAGAGGACACAGCCTCAGGCTGCGCCGGGGGAAGTTTAGGCTTGAGGTGAGGAGAAAGTTCTTCACTGAGAGAGTCATTGGCTACTGGAATGGGCTGCCCAGGGAGATGGTGGAGTCGCCGTCCCTGGAGCTGTTCAAGGCAGGATTGGATGTGGCACTTGGTGCCATGGTCTAGCCTTGAGCTCTGTGGTAAAGGGTTGGACTTGATGATCTGTGAGGTCTCTTCCAACCTTGGTGATACTGTGATACTGTGAAGTTACAGCTTCCTAGGTAAGAGCTGTAGTATACAATTAAAGCGTCAACATGATAAGATATTTGCACAATAATTATCAGAAAAAATTACTCCTGAAGTGAAAGAATTTCGCCTGTTAATATTACCTATAAGCTTTAAAGTTGCATGCACGTTCATTTGTGAAAGAGTCATCAGCCACGTTCACAGATCAATTCACCTTGCTAGGAAGAATATATTCATGAATGTCACTCACCAGTGAGGGTTTTTTTATAAAATACTAACCTGCAAAACAAGGCATTAGCACATTATACAGATGAAACCTTTTGATTAACCCTAATTATTTAGTACTGGGCAATCATGTTCTAGCATTAAGAGTAGCAGAAGCATTCCCAAGCCTTTGCATGTGGCCAAAGGCTGGTGGGGGAGAGGCACAGGCTACTTCCCATGCAGGCACAGAATTTAAAAAATATATGCATTAAATGAATGCAAGCACACACATAAGCAGAGATAAACTGCAGACTCACTAGTTTATAAACCACAGAAGCAAAGAATGGTAGAGGTTGGAAGTGACATCCAACTCCACAGCTAAATCAAGTTAACCTAGATTAGGTTGCACGGGAACACATCCAGTGGGGTTCTGACTCTCTCCAAAGGTGACTCCACAACCCCTCTAGGCAGCCTATGACTACTAGGCAGCCCGCACTACCTATGACTATACCTTCGATTGTGCTGCAGTGACGACACTGCCCTGTACTGTGACGCAATGCCACACCCTCACAGCCTCAGATTAAACTGGTTCTTCAGAAGGAGGATTTTTGCACCCCTTGCATTATCAGAAGATGTCCTTGTGGCATTTCCCACTTGCAGCTCGATCAAATACTACTCCCTTTCTAGAAACGAAGATATTCATCTCAGAATCTACGACCTTAGTCCTGACAGGTTGTCCAATCTTTTTGATAAATTTGCAGACACTGAATAATTGGAGAGTTTACATGTTAAAAATGTACTGAAATTGAGATGCACATTTAAAGGCCTTCAAGGCTTGCACAAAATCGTTCAGAATCCCAGATTATGTGAAGTCCCTCTCTGTCTGGCTTAGTGAACACTCAGCTGGATGTTGAACTCACAACAGCTACAAGCACACAGAGAAAAAAAATCATAGTCTTTTCTCCCAGCATAGGCAAATGACCCTGTGGACAGGAAGTACACCTGGGATTTCAGTCTCTGGTCTGAAACTAGAAAAGCAAAGCAACACAGAAACAGACCTGTCGCAATCCTGACACACAATCCCAGAGCTCGGCTATGGCATGGACAAAGGTACATCAAATGCTGTTCAGAAAAAGAGATTCTCTCTTGAGTCA
This sequence comes from Tricholaema leucomelas, assembly GCA_013400475.1. Classification (NCBI taxonomy): domain Eukaryota; kingdom Metazoa; phylum Chordata; class Aves; order Piciformes; family Lybiidae; genus Tricholaema lacrymosa; species Tricholaema leucomelas. Next base: position 25,987 of record WAAF01002078.1, on the reverse strand, counting down.
GAAAAATATATTCATTAACAATATTACTAAGAGTCTCCTGCTGCATACATCTCAGCTTCATTTCTTAAGCAGATCAGATTGGGAAAAGACTACAGAACAGAATACAGAGGCTTCATCAGTGCAACAGGGCCTACACAAAGTAAGAACCAAGAGTTAGCATCATTCCTTTTTCATTTAGTCCACTCCAATTCAATGACCAATTACTGCAGAGTTCCCTTCATTAAGAATATTTAAAGATTTTATATCATTGCTCAGAGCATGTGCTCTTACAGACAGCACCTTCTAGTACAGTAAGCCAACCAAAACATTCATATTTCAACATTTCCAAGGCTGGGTGGGCTTTTTTTCCCTGTGTGTGTGTATAAATACTATATTGAAGAAATGTTTAAATCACATGACCACAATGTCAAATATTTGAGTTTAAAATTATTATCCTTGCCATTAAAAGTTTTTCTGTGTGTTTATTCTTCCAGTAATCAAAATGACTCTGCAATTATTTTTTTTTTTAAATGTGAGATAGAACCGTTGATCTAAACAGTGATCTAGCATGAAGACAGTTCAGAAATTGTTATACTGCAAATGACAAATCAGAATTTCTTATACTGCAAATGATCTCCTGTTTTCCAGTTTGACCAAGAATTCTCACAGTCACTAAAGATACAGGAACACTTCTCTTGTAGCTAATTCTGTAAACAAGACGGAGTGACTTAAACTGGACAGCAGCATTTGCAGTGCTCATTACCAGGATACAAAGTGCTTAAGCTACTGTTTTTTTCGAAGAACTACCACACGTTTCAAGAAACACCATACTGTACTTTGATAGCAGTGTGCATTCATCTGGAAAAAATATACATACAGATGAGAAGACAGAAAGAAAGTAAGCCCAAACAGAACCAAGCAGATGAAAACTGGACACATCTGACAGCTTCACAAGTCTCATTTACCTCTTCCTACCTCTGCATTGAAAATAAAAGAGGAAAAAAGGGATAGTGAAGCATCTGAAGGACTGAGAGTGCAGTGACATGGTAGCCTGGATCACCAAGCAAGGCTAGTCTGAAGAACAGCACAGACATAATTAAGTTCAGGAGTAATATACACATTGAGTCTGTATGGAACATCACAGTATCACCAAGGTTGGAAGAGACCTCACAGATCATCAAGTCCAACCCTTTACCACAGAGCTCAAGGCTAGACCATGGCACCAATGTACAGCAAATTATTAGTAATGTAAGCTGCAGTGTAAACCACAGGAGTAGTATGCCTCAAGACTGAGACACTCTTAACTACTTTTACAAATTACACACTCATGATATCTCCTGAAAGTATCTAAAAAACATGGGTACGCTGTTCCAAATGCAGAGTCTTAAATGCAGAACTCACTATTTAGATCAGACTGCAAGTCTAGTAAAATATCCAGAAAAAAAAAATAGCAAAAATACAGTAAAAAAAAAAATCATGATGTTGTCATGGAGGGGCTGTGGGCCTGAAAATAGGCTTATTTCTATTCCTCACTTTGCTTTTGCCCTGTCTGGACATGCTCACCTACCCCAGACAGAGTAAACATGATGAAGGCACATTGGGGGGGCAATGGCCTTGGCACCACTCTGTCTGGCTGCTCAGACCCACGGGGTAGTCATGTTGCATAAGGTCACACGTTGGGCCTGTGGCTTGCTCCTGCTTTTTCCACATTTGGGGGTACAGGACCTGGGGACCTTTCCAAACATGGCATGTCCCTGCCTGACGACAGAAGCCTATTGGACAGTGCTATGGCCGACAAACCCATCCATCTCCATACACTGCTTATACATGGGGCAGTCTGAGCAAACAAGGACCCTCCTTTGCCTTTGGGACACCCTCTCCTTTGCCTTTGGCTTATGCCTGTTGCCTCCTGTTTTCAGCTTTTGCCACCTTTTCTATTCTCCACCCGTCTGACTTCTGCCTGAGGCTGCTGCCTTTGTCTCGACGACCTGCAGCGATTCAGCCTGATCTGCTCAGACAGCGCACCCCAGAACCCCAAGAACTGTTGTCCCCACGGGATCCACTCCGTGACTGCCTTCACCTCATTTTGGGGACCACAGATACCAAA
>WAAF01002078.1:907-23655 GCA_013400475.1 Tricholaema leucomelas | reverse complement strand
AGAAGAGAGCAACCTCCCCCTGGCCACAACCACCCCTCAGGTAGTTGTAGACAGCAATAAGGTCACCCCTGAGCCTCCTCTTCTCCAGGCTAAACAATCCCAGCTCCTTCAGCCTCTCCTCGTAGGGCTTGTGCTCGAGGCCTCTCACCAGCCTCGTCGCCCTTCTCTGGACAAGCTCAAGGATTTCAATGTCCCTTCTAAACTGGGGGGCCCAGAACTGAACACAGTACTCGAGGTGTGGTCTAACTGGTGCAGAGTACAGGGGCAGAATGACTTCCCTGCTCCTGCTGGATTAAAGTCACTGAGACGACTAAGCTGCATTACTTTACAAAAATTTGGGGGTTTTGATGTTTCTTTTTTTTTGTTTGTGGATACTGTTTCACCATACTTAAGTTTCAGTAAGTTTCTTTCTTCAAAGTAGTGATATTTTTTAAATTGTTGTCTCCTTTCTTAAGCCTTTCACCACCAGGATGGCAAACATACACAATAATGATTTAACAAGTTCTGCCCCTCTGCTCTGTTTGGTGAGACCTCACCTGGAGTACTGCACCCAGCTGTGAGGCCCCCAACACAAGATGACCTGTCGGAGCAGATCCAGAGAAGGACCTCAAAGATGACCAGAGGGCTGCAGCACCTTTCCTACAAAGATAGGCTTAATGAAGACAGCTTGAAGAAGAGATAGCTCTGGGGATACCATATGATTTTATTTCAGTATCTGAAGGGGACCTACAGGAAGGATGGGGAAGGACTGTTAGAAAGACTTAAAGCAGTCGGATGAGGGGCAATGGTTTTAAACTGGTGCAGGGTAGATTTAAGTTAGACATAAGGAGAAAGTTCTTTACAATGAGAGTGGTAAAATACTGAGACAACTTGCCCATGGATGTGGTGGAGGCCCCATTCATGGCGACATTCAAGATTGGACTTGATGTGGCTCTCGGCAGCCTCATCTATTTGGAGATGACCAACCCTGCTCACTGCAGGGCCATTAGACAAGGTGACCTTTAAGGGTCCCTTTCAACCCAATCCAATCTGTGAATCTATGAATCACAGAAGGTTAGGGGTTTGAAGGGAGCTCCAGAGATCATCAAGCCAAAAGCAGGATCACATAGAGTAATCCATGCAGGAATGCATCCAGGCAGGTTTTGAAAGCCTCCAGAGAAGGATACTTCACAACCCCTCTGGGCAGCCTAATCCAGTGCTCTGTCACCCTTGCTGTAAAGAAGTCTCTCCTCATGTTGAGGTGAAACCTTCTATGTTCAAGTTCGTACCCATTTTCTTATTACTGCGCACCACCAAAAAGAGACTGGCCCCATCCACTTAACACCCACCCCTTAGATATTTACAGACATTGATGAGATTCCCTCTCCTCTCAGTCTTCTCTTCTCCAAACTAAGCAGACCCAGTTATCTCAGTTTCTCTTCAGAGGTGTTGTGGAGGGCCTGCAGGCCCGAAAATAGGCTTATTTTATGCCTTACTTTGCCTTGCCTGCCCAAATATGTTTTCCTCCCCAAACCAGGGGTAAACAAGCTCAAACCAGGTAAACACTTTAAAGACACAAAGGGTACAATAGGCCTAGGTGCTATAGAGTCTGGCCTGCCCAGGTAGTAAACAGGTTATATAGCAGGTTGTAAACAGGTTGCGTAAGCCCACACTGTCAGCATGTGGCCCAGCCTATGCTCTCTCCATATTTGGAGGTACCAGGCAGGTGAGTTAGCCTACTATGGTATTGTTTGGCTGACTGCCAAACCTATTGGTCGCTGGTGGCCAATCAGGCCATTGATCTCAAGCCCATAGTTTATAAATGGGAGCTCACACATGCTTCCCCCTCCTCCATTGCTGCTTATTGCTTGTTGCCTGCTTCTCCATTTGCTTGCTTCTCCCTCCATTGCTTCTTTTGCTCTGACTCATGCACTCTCACTTCGCAAGCGTGCTTACACTCACACTCAGGCCCCATCCTCAAGCCCCCCTGCTCACAATCGCTAACCTTCGGGCACACATTGATATTATTAGATTTAGACTCACTGGCCTTTGCTTATGCTATTATGGAGACAGAATCTCCCAGCCAGCTGTGGTGAGCTAATCAGGACTTTGACCCTGCATTGCCTATATATTTGTGGAGCTCCTATGCAGCTGTGTATGCCCACTGCCTTCATTGTCTGGTAAGAGCCATTGCTGCAGAGATACCAGCAGCAGACCCTCTTGCCTGCACATGCAATCAGCCTGCCAGCCAGCATGAGAACCATGCTCAGACTGCACAGCATCCTTCTCCAACACCTGAGGTCCTGCCTGCAGTCCCGGGACCAGTCCCTGGACCAAGTATCCAGAAGGAACTAGGAGACAAGGCAGACAAAGCATCCTTGCCAGGAGAACAAGGTCAGAGACTGTATTCATTTCCCCAGATAGCTGGGAATACTGCATCCTCTCCCCAGAAGCTGGGAGGATTATTAATCTCCCCTAGAGCCGGGAAGAATTCCTTTCCCCTCAAGGTGGGAGGATTTCCAGCCTCACAGGTCCACGGGCAAAGTTCCCCTGAGGTCTGGACACTGTTAGACAAACAGGCTGTTGGCATAGCCCCGGAGGGTGATTAATGATTATTGATGATTAATCAGAATTGTGAGCAAAAGCTTTAATACCTCTGTAACATTTGTAATCTCCTGCCATAGAGCAGAAAGAGTTTCAGCCCACTCTGCTGGGCAAATGGTATATTGACCCCAAAGAGGCATTGAGCCGCGGGAAAAACTTCTCTCTCTGTTAATAGTCAGTTAATAGTTGTATACTAGTTATTGTAATATAGTTATTAATAAGCCAGATTGTGTTATTCCCATAAGGTCTTTCATAACCGTGAGAATCCATTTTAATATTAAATACAGTGGTTGGGGGTGCCGAGAGTTCAGAATATTGAGTTTAATAAATATATATTTGTATACATAATTATCTCACACTGACTGATTTCTCCCCTTCGCCACAAATCGGCGTAGGTGACAGAATACCCCCTCCGTGACAACAGGAGAGAGACTGAAGTCCCCCGGTCATCCTGGGGGCTCTCCACTGGCCTCTTTCCAGTAGATCCTTGTCTCTCTTGAAACTGGGGAGCGCAAAACTAGACAGAACACTCCAGCTGTGGTCTCACCAAGGCGGAGTAGAGGGGCAGCAGAACCTCTCTAGAGAAAAAAAAAAATCACAATATATATCTGCATGCTACTTCACCATCAAGGAAATAATCTCCTAATCTAACTTTGAATGCATACAGCTTTCTATTGTGCATATGACTTTGTTTTATATAAAACAAACACCAGGTGTTTCCTAACATCAGGCATATGTGCAACACAGAATCACAGAATGCTAAGGGTTGGAAGGTAGCTCTAGAGATCATCTCGTCCAACTGTCCTGCCAAGGCAGGATCACATCCAAATGGGTTTCGAAAGTCCCCAAAGGCTCCACAACCTCTCAGAGCAGCTTGTTCCAGTGCTCCATTATCCTCACTGTAAATAAGTTTCTCCTGATGTTGAGGTACCTCAACATGCAATCATTAATTCTGACACTGTAATAGCTAACAAAACATTAGGAATTCATACACATGCAAAGAGGAAGGGGATAAACTACTTAATTTTGACATTAATCAGCAATAAGCAGAGCTCATTTGTTGTTGCATCACTAGAACTATCCTTTTTTTCCTAACTGAAGAAGATGAATGTGTTAACAAAGCGGTCAAGACATTTCTGATGTCATGTGCTGATTCAGAGAGACAACAAAGCATGAACTTCAACCTGTCAGATCAAGAAAAGCCAATTTTCAAGGTCTGCAGCTCAAAATTTGCAAATCTTAAAAACACTTGCTGTGAACATGACCTCACTAGCCTTTGTTCATATAATGCAATCCATCACACAGGCAATGCAGTTAATTTCCATTTACTTGTATTTCTTGCAGGATTATTCCACATATACTGCAGACCACATATATTGCAGACTCTGAACCAAATCATTCCTTGGCATCTAAAACCTACACAAAAAAATACACATCTTTTCCAAAGTTCTGCTTCCTTCCTCCCCAGTGACTTAATGATCAAACAAATTCCTCATAGGTAGATGTAACAGAGTAAGTACAATGGCTTACAGTATTTAATAGCAATCTAATGTATCATATCATCAAAACAGACATGGAAAAGTAAGAATAGCAAACTGCACAATTTTCTATGGCATTAGAATTATACTAGACAAATATTAAAGAACCTATTTTGTTAACATCTATCTACAAAACCCCAGATTATTGGACTCTAACCCTCCTCTCTCTCAACGTAAAACAAAAGTAATCATGGCTTTAAAATCTTGTCAGTAGAAATAGCTTCACGGCCACAGGTGACTGGGTCCCCTCAGCAACCACACCTATGCATGTTTTCCATTCTGCAGTCTTCCAGTTTAAAGCCCTCACATCATTTAACAATGAGTTTCTTCTCCACTGATCCAATAACAACCTAATGCCTGTACTTGAATAATCTGCCTGTACCTGATCTAAAATATGCAATTAAGATGCTCCCATCCAGACCTGAAATGCCTGCATCTCAACCTAGATGTCACCATGCACGAATGAAGTTTCTGATCATGGTACCTCTAATCAGCTACAAGTCTGAAAAAAGAACAGAATCCTACACCTGTATCTGTAGTAAACTGTGATGAACCATATCAGTAGGAGGCCACATGCAATGTATTTTCTACCGTCATTTGGAAAGCTGCCCTAGACGTCAGTGGGAAGCAGGCCTGGGTTTCTGCAAGTTTATCAGACACCTCCCCAGCATACCTGCAGGGAGATAGAATATCCAGTATCATGTTTAGGTCTGTAATTACAGGTTACAGGCTGGACATCCTAGGCCACCACCATTACTATAAGGCAATACACTGAAAACAAAGTTCAGCTTCCTCTATGCAGACAAAGCTCCATTACAATGTCTTCGTACACCAGGATGAACACTGCAACATCTTCTAAGAGAGGGATGCTATGTAGAAGCTAATGATTTTTCCAAGCTCCAAGACTTTCACATGCATTCATTAAGACTTTCAAAATCTGAACCTAAGCAGCATTTACAACAGATTTATTGCGAAGATAGGAGAAATTAAAGAGGCTGAGGTATTCAATATCTTCTTTGCCTCAGTCTTTAGCCTTGCCTCAGACCAGCTGCTTGCTGGATACCCATCTCACTAACCTGAAAAGATAGGAATGGGGATGTGCTAGTTTGAAGCTAGCTAGAATGTTTTGGGTAAGAAGAATTAGATTACAGGCTGTGAAAAGGAAACAATGGTGATGTCTATGTCACTCATAGGCTTGCTGAGATGCATAAGAACAAAAACATAAATATAGATAACAGAGTCGCTCTCTGGGCTTTGTGGGCTGCACTTCTCTCTCTAACCTAACCTGCCATCTGTATGACTAATCCATCTGCTTCCTAATCCCTCTGGCCAACCCTCCAATCTTCCTTGGGTGTAAGGCGACATCTTGGGTAAAGTAGAGGGGTGGGAGGAAGGTGGAAGGGTGGTTAGGAGTCCCTCCTGGGGACTCAGGTTTCTGGAAGGGCTGTTGTGTTTCTGTATTACTTTTTAACTTGTATATTTCTGTATATACTGTAAATACCTGCTTGTATATTGTGCTAAGCTGTAAATATAAAGCTTCATTCAATTTCCAGAGCTGCTGAGTCTAGTCTGGGTCATTTTCCAAAGTTGGGAGCGGGGGAAGGTAACACCCAAACCATCACAGGGAAGCAGAATGAAGGTCCCATAATGCAAGAGGAGATGGTTAGTGAAATGCTGCACCACTTAGACATACACAAGTATACAAGGCCAGATGGCATGCACCCAAGAATACTGGTGGAAGTGCTCTCCAAGCTACTTTCCATCATTTACCAACAGTCCTGGCTAAGTGGGGAAGCCCCAGCTGACTGGAGATTGGCAAACAGGACACCCACCTACAAGAAGGGCCGGAACAAGGACTTGGGGAACTACAGACCTGTCTGTCTGACCTTGGTACCAGCAAGCATCATGGAACAGATCATTTAGAGTGTCATCATGCAGCACTGGCAGGGTAACCAGGTGATCAGGCCCAGTCAGAATTGATTCATAAAGGGTAGTTCCTGCTTAAGGAATCTGACCTCCTTCTACATGGTGACCCACTTAGTGGGTAATGGAAAGGCTGTAGATGTTGTTTACCTGGACTCAGTAAAGCATCTGACAGTTTCTCACAGTATCCTCCTGGAGAATCTGGCTGTTTATGGCTTGGATGGATGGAGGCTTCACTGAATTAAGAACTGTCTGGATGGCAGGGCCTGAAGAGTGGTTGTGAATGGAGACAGTCACTAGTGATGTTCCCCAGGGATTTGTATTTGAGCCAGTTTTCTTTAATATCTTTATCAATGATCTGGGCAAGGGAATCAAGTGCATCCTTACTAAGGTTGCAAATGACAAACTTAGATGGGTGGGAGTGTTGATCTGCTTAAGGGTAGGAAGGCTTTGCCAAGGGATCTGGACAGGCTGGATCCATGGGCCAAGGCCAATTGCATGCGGTTTAACAAGGCCAAGTGGTCAATCTTGCACTTGGGTCACAATAACCCCATGCAACACTATAGGCCTGGGGCACAAGTCAGCAGTGTGCTCAGGTAGCCAAAAGGCCAAAAGCATCCCAGACTGTATCAGAAATAGTGTGGCCAGCAGAAGTAGAGAAGTGATTGTGTCTCTGTACTCAGAACTGGTGAGGCAGCATCTGAAATACTGTATTCAGTTTTGTGCCCTTCAGCACAAGAAAGACAATGAGTTATTGGTGTATGTCCAGAGAAGAGCAACAAGCTGTTGAATGCTCTAAAGTCTTATGAGAAGTGGCTTGCTCTAAAGATCAAGTCTTATGAGAAGTGGCTGGGGGAACTGTGACTGTTTAGTCTAGAGACGAGGAGGCTGAGTGGAGACCTTATTGCACTCTGCAACTACCTGAAAGGACGTTGTAGTGAGGTGGTTATCATTTCTCACTAGTGACAAGTGATAGAAAGAGGGGAAATGGCCTGAAATTATGCCAGGGAAGGTTTAGATTGGATCTTAGGAAAAAATTCAAGAGAAGAGTGGTGAGAAACTGCAATATGTTGCCTAGGGAGGTGATGGAGTCATCATTCCTGGAGGTGTCCAAGAAACATACAGATATGGCACTTTAGGACCTGGTTTAATGGTAGTTGTGTTCTTGGGTTAATGGTTGGATTCAATGACCTTGGAGGTATTTTCCAACCAAAATGATTCTATGATATTATTTTTTCTTTCTCTTTTCTAAATCATTGCTATCTTGTATACCCTGTGAACAGTGGCATTTTTGATTCTTTTGACAATCTGTCACAGTCTGAGGAGTCCCAGGGTCCCCTTAGAAAAGTACAGGGACCAAGACCCGTCCCAGGGGATGGATCTGGGTGTCCCAGGATGTTTTAATATTGTTACTCCATTCCATTTTCCAGTATCACAGCTTATTAAGCCAGTGCCTGGTTGATATCTCTCTCTTTACCTCCCTGCCTCTTCTCTCTTTGCTTCTTTTCTCTCAGAAGAGTGCACATTCCTTCTTATCTCATGGCTTGTGTGTGGGAGATGGCTCCTAGCTGGCAGGGAATTTTGAGCTGCGTCATGCAGCCTGCTGAGGCCTTGTAGCACCAAGATGGGGTGGGGACAGAAGTTATGGCCTCTCAGGCCTATCAAGGGTGGAATGAGGGGAGGATTCTGGATGGTTTTAGTCCAATAGACTTGGCTTAGCTTGTGGATGTATCCATTCTATCTGATTGCCTTTTGCGTATATGCACTAGTAAATAGAGCCTCTCTTTAAACTTCCAATCAGAGTGCAGTATTTTCATTCTTATTCTCTAAAAGGACTAAGAGTCACCCCTGGCATCCAGTCCTGGGCTGCTTGTGAACTCAACCATGACACAATCACTCTTTCACCTACGTATGGACAATCCAAACCACAATACCACAGATAGTGAAACCTGATTGAGAGAAATCCATGACACTGAAATTTGGACAAGATCTTTCTAAGTTAATGACAGGGTAGGAAGCTATCTCAGACCTTTTTAATTTCAAATGTCAATAAGTCAAGAAACAACTTTGCACATTTTGCCAGAAGCAGATGGATTACAGTTTTATTCCAGGAACTCCACTGTTCCATTAGCCAGCTGTGCATATGAACACATACAAATGTGTTTCATCGGTTCAAGATCAGCACTAAGTGATTTGTGAAAAAAAGGTTAGCATTAGGTGTAGAACAGATAGCAGTAGTTTGCACAAGTAGCAGTTTCACCACACTGAGAAGTTTGCACACTTACCACTTGTTTGATTTGTTTTGATGCTGAAACACGCATTCCAGAGAGTCAGACACTGACACAGAATCCAAGAAACACTTCGGTTGGAAAAGACCTTTAACCTCATTGAATCCAACCATTACTTAACTCTACCAAGACTGGTGCTAAACCGTCTTTTAGCATCATGTCTATGCATCTTTTAAACACTTTCAGGAATGGGGATTCAACGACCCCCCTGGGCAACACATTTGTGGTGGTTTGGGTGTGCCCCGCCCCCCCACACTTTAGAAATCACCCAGACTAGACTCAGCTGGCTCTGGAAATATGAATGAAGCTTATATTTACAGCTAGCACAATTTACAAGCAGATATTTACAGTATATACAGATATATACAGAAATATACAAGGTAACAAAGGTAATACAGAAACACAACTCCCCTCCCAGGAACCTGAGTCCCCAGGAGGGGCTCTCAACCACCCCCTCACCTTCCCCCTAGCCCTCTCAACCTTACCCCAGTCCCAAGGAAAAAACGGAGGCTCGGCCAAGGGGATTAAGAAGCAAGGTGAATCAGCCAAAAGCAAATGGAGGATGAGGTTAGAAAGCAAGATGCTCAGCTCCCCAGCAGGCAAAGTGCCCAGAGAAAAACCCAGAGTGAAGTGAGCGAAGTGACTTTATCTATGTTTTGCTTTTTATTCTAATACATCTCAGCGAGCCTATGAGTGAAGTAGACCTCACCATTGTTTTCATTTCACAGCCTATGATCTAGTCCTTCTCACCAAAACATTCTAGCTAGGCTCAAACTAGCACAATAATCCTGTGTCCAACCACACTTTCCTTAAAGTAATTTTTCCCAATATCCAATCTAAACCTTTCTTAGTGCAACTTCAGACCATTTCCTTTTGTCCTATTACTTGTTTCTAGGGAAAAGAGATCATCATCCACCTCTCTATAACCTCCTTTTGAGCAAGGTCTCACCTCAGCCTCCCTTTCTCCAGGCTAAACAACCCTAGTTCCCTCAGTTGCACCTCATAAGACTCGTTCTCCAGACTCTCCACCAGCTTTATTGCCCTTCTCTGGATCATCTCCATCCCAATGTCTTTCTTGTAGTGAGGTCTGCAAAACTGAGCACAGTACCTAAGGGCTGATCTCACCAGCACAGAGTACAGGGGGAACAATCACTTCTCTGGTCTTGCTTGTCACACTATTCCTGTTGCAAACCAGGATACTGTTGGCATTCTTGGCCATCTAGGCACACTGCTGACTCATGTTCAGACAGCTGAACAACACTCCTAGGTGTTTCTTTGCTGTACAGCTTTCCAGCCACTCTGGCCCAAGACTGTAGCATCGCATGGGGTTGTTGTGACTCAGTGTAGGACTTCACACTTGGTCATGTTGCTCTCCAAGTACTTTAGCAATTAGACATGTAGGACTCTGCTACAACTCCCAAACGCCCAGAAGCTGCTCTGAAGTGACTGGCAACGTATAGGACAATTAGGCTTTTTACTACATCTCCTGCAAATGCAGTCACCAAAATGATTTCCAGTGCTATGTCTTCAGGAAAAAGTCTTCAAAGTTAATGCTCCTGCACTTTTGTATATATTAGTCAGATCTCTATAAAATTGTTCATTTATGTTTGTAAGAGTCCTGCAGGAAGAGTCATAACTGTACTAACACTTAAGAAGATGCATAAATCTATAGATTTTCACATACAACTTCTCTCAATACATGCTCTGTAGCATCAAAACCAAATCAGAAGGATTCTTCTGAAGGCTTCTGTTACTGAAGTATCACTGACCATCCAAAGACCAATTATATGCTATGTGCATGCACGAGAACTTGGGACCTTCCGCCCATAAGTTTACTGAAGTATCTTAATTTCCTTTATTTCCTTTATTTGCATGCTATCTGAACAAGTGCAGACATTGAGCAGTTACTAATACCACACTTGCAGGAGGAATCTGTAAGCAGTACCATCAAAGACAAATGCAGACCATTCTAGTTGTTCAGACTCCCTAAAATACAGGGAATAATATTTTTCCATGATTATTTATATATGCATAACATCTTTAAGGATTAGGATTAAAATTACATGTGACGGCATTGCTTTGTCTCCAAGGAAACAAGCAAATCAGTTTAAAAGCAACTACATCTAAACATAAGGAAGAAGATGCCAAGGAGTAGCCTACATGCCAAGCTGCATGTAGGGGGAAAGTTCCTATTCAAAAACTTCAGGCAGACAGAAATCAACAGCCTTAGACAGGCAAGACATCCAGGAGGTGGATTACCAAACTCTCGTCTATGCAGAAAGGATTAACATACCAGCCACCTGTTAATTCTCTCAGGAAAGCACATTACCTCAACAATAACCAATGAGGACAAAAGGATTAATGAGTAATGAAAAACACCACACCCAGCCAGAAATTTCAACTGAAATGATTCTGTTTACAATATAACCAAATATGAAACTTGCAGACACTCTAAAACTTATTTTTAAAAAGTTAATGAATAAACATCTGCACAAAGCTCACCTGGCCAGGCACCAAACACTTCAAGTGACTAAACTGAGCTGAGTGGCAGCATCATCTGTGCCCAAGCCAGCAAAGCTCCTACCACTCTCCTGATAAGTGCCAAAGCATATCCAGTTCCTATACAACCATAAGTGTACCAAGTTGTCACATCTGGTCATCAAGGGATCTAAGTCAGCTCTCTTAAAACACATACAATGCGAACACTGTCCTTAATACCAGCCATTTCACCCTCTACATATCCATCCCCCTTCCACTGTGTTTCTTGCTTATGTAGGCAAGGCTATTTCACTATCTCATTTTGTGGGAATGAGATTTTCATGAAAAGTCTTTCTTTATATCAGGCTCAACATCAGAAAATTGTCGGATCCTTTCTGCAAAACCTACACACAAAAATTTCAGTGTCAAAATAACCTTTCTGCAAGACAATCTGTTAAAGCTCCCAAATGGAAAAAAAATAAAGGAAGAGCATTAATTTAGTTACAGGTAGCATTAACTTGTTTATAACAACAGCAAAGGGCTTTGTTTGTTTCAAAGGCATTCAAAAAGCATACAAGATTTTGGTAACTGCAGCTATCTGTAGGCAAAACATTAGCACACATTTATTTTGAAAATGTTCCCAACTTATCTTGGATTAGAGCCCAGGTCCTCACAGAGATGCTTAGTTTGATAACTCTAATTCCGTATTTGCTTTCCAGTGAATAATCTGTGACTTGATATATCTACACTTGTCATCTGCAGTTTCTACATTTTTCTTAATTTAATCACCGTGCCAAAAAACACTACTTAGGAGCGTGGTATTGGGAAAGCTGAACTCAAATGAAAACGTTTCAGCTCCTGCAGCTATAAAACCTGTCTGTACCTGCTCTTAAGTCACCAGAATTATTATAGTTGTGATGCTACTTCTCTATTGTGAACAAAGTACAATGCCACGGTTCCCATCACAGCTACTGTCTTAGGCAGCACGCAGGTGAGGTAATGCAGCCCTGTAACAGCAATACTTGCATGTCCCAGCTGTTTGAGTGGTTAGCAACACACTGAAGTTCAGACGTACTACTTTTCCCCACTACCAAAATAAGCTCATGCCTGAAGTGCATGATCATGTCTTCAATATTGTTTTTTACATTTTTTTAAACATACTTTTTCCATTGTTTTGTGTCTAATGATCCTATTAACTCAAAGCTAATAATAACATACTCAGAAGCACAAAGGTTATTGAACACTCTGGAGCGCATCCCCTAACACACTTCATTAAACCTTAATCAAACCTCCCTCCTCCTCCTTCACATTCTTACCCTTCCTGTAACTCTCCTGCTTTAACTATTAGATCATTGCGGTTTGAATGTAATCGTTAGAAGTTTCAGTTGCTTCAAATTTCAGCTAGTAGTTATTACCTCTGATGAAAATTTAAAACCAAGTGTGCTGAATCTGGGAGGAAACAAACCAGAGATAACCGCCAAAAAAAAAAAAAAGGTGCCAGAAGGAACGTACTACACAGCATAGAATTACAGGACTGTAGAGACTATTTATATTCTTTAACTCATGTTCCTTCTGATAAGACCAGATGCCATTCAACTACCTTAATACATACTCGGTGTGAGTGTACATATGCCCCCTCAGCAGAACTCAGTGCAACTTCTAATTTCAATACCTAATTTGAGGTTCAACCATCACAAGAACTCAATGAAACCCAAGGAAGTCAGTGACTGTCAGGGCTCTGCAATGACCTACTGGTCATTGAGATGTCCTTGCTGTTTCAGCTAATCCATCTGCAATTTAGATGCGCATTTTCTAAAAGTATATATAGCCAATTCAATATTCAGTACTCTGCTTGCTTCAGAGCTGCTCCAAGGAAGCCAATGCATCTTTTCCATCCTCCAGTGGTCTAATGTGTTAATACCACCAGTATCTTTACATACAGGAAGGGAAAGGAACCACTTGTAATGAATTACGGCACATCCAGAAGGTTTGTTTCAGCCCATCTACTTACACAAACTATAAAGATCCCACTGAAGAGTTTCCCCATGACTTTTTGTAACCAATTTATTCTGTTAGCTAGCTCAGAACAAACTACATCAAGCATAACTCATCATGCCCTTCCTTATCATGTACTACGGATAAAACTAGAAATACAGCACGAAAAGACAGATGAGACATTTTTGTTTTGTGGCCTGAATAGAGGCTTTACAGTGACAGCATTCACTGAGCCACATCTACAGTATTAGTAATTACATTCTAGTAAGTTTCCTGAGGTAACAATGAAAATTCAATTAGCAGTTCAGTGTGGTAGTTCATCCGCTTCACTCAGTCACAGCTTTCTTCCTCAGGATAGCAAAGCTGTTTGAAAAAAAAAAAAAAATCAAATATTAACAGTTCAGGTGCAGTTAATCATACAGTCCCACTACCATGGCAGCATAGCCTTACAAAGGAAGCCTGTCACTCAGTATTATAAGCACTACCCTCTAGGAACTATAAATAAATAAAGGATATATTGAGATATGTGAAATAAAACACTGCAAAATGTGTCTCTCTTGGAAATAGCAGTTACCATCCTATAATCAGTTATTTTCATCTACACTTAATAATTTTAGAAGAGATTTTTGTAGCTTGCACATGCCATCTTTCTTCTGCTTCTCCTGAAATTAATTTCCAGAGTTGTTTGATCAGAACATATTCTCTCTTACAAGTCCACACACAGTGTCAGGGGCCAGAAGGGACCTTGAGTTCAAAGTCCCTGACAGAGCTGGATCACCTATACCAGACAAAGACCGTACTTCAAGACTGCAGGTGATACCAGTTAAATAAAGAAAAGGAAAAAAAAACCCAAACATACATTCCACCATTCCTGGATCTCACTGAAATCTTAGGACCACTCAGTAAAAAAAAAAGTAGCAAGGTTTACCAAGCTACACAAGAGAATACTTGAGCTGTAGCTGTGTACATATTTGCCATTCATTTTGAATGGTGCAAATCTGTCAGGTTAGTGGTATTTTTAAAGGAAGGCACAGTACTCATCTCTCTGCTCCTTGGGTGGAGCAGGACTGCCAGATGAGAAAAGCTGATGAGAGCATCCCTTTCAGTTGCAAAGGCAAAAGTAAAACTTAAATTTGGCTCGGAAAATTGAAAGCTAAGACAGATTCCAGGTTCGATTTTGAAGTACAGTTTACTTGCTACCACTCCCTCACACTTTTCATCTTTTCAGGTGGCTTATCCTCAAGTACTTGCATCTTTTTTCCTTCCCCTCCACTATCACACAATGAACTACCAACAATCCATGATTTAAAGCACAAGTCTTTCATCAGCTACAGAACAACACAATGGTTTCACAGGAATATCAGTAGAGTAGATAATCCCCAGAGGTCTCTTTATAGAATAGTTTGAATTGGGAAGGACCTTGAAGATCATCCAGTTTCAAGCCCTCTGCCATGGGCAGCTTGCTCAAGGCCTCATCCAGCTTGGCCTTGAATGCTACCAGGGATGGGGCATCCACAGCCTCCTAGGATAACCAGCTGCAGTGTCTCACTACCCTCACTGGAAAGAATTTCTTCCTAATATCCAGCAAAAACCTGCCCTCCTCAAGCTCCAGTCCATTCCCCCATGCCCTATCACTACAAGTCCTTAGAAAACAACCTTCCTGGCTTTCTTGTAGCCCACTTCAGATACTGGAACCCCTACCATTCTTACCTACAAGGAAGTTATAGGAGACTGTGTCAAAGGCCTTGCTGAAGACCCTGTAGACAACACTCACTTCTCTCCCCTCATCCATCCAGCTACTCACACCATCACAGAGGGCTATCAGATCAGTCAAGCACAATTTTCCCTTTGTGAATCCATGCTGACTACTGGTAATCTTTTCCTCTACATGCTTAAAGAGGACTTCCAGAATAAGCTACTCAGTCACTCTTTCAGGAACGGAGATGAATCATAGAATGTAGAATGTCAGAGGCTGGAAGGGACCTTGAAAGATCATCTGGTCCAGCCCCTCTGCCAGAGCAGGATCACCCACAGCAGATCACACTGGAACATGTCCAGATGGTTCTTGAATATCTCCAGAGAGGGAGACTCCACAATCTCCCTGGTCAGCCTGTTTGAGTGCTCTGTCACCCTCACAGTGCAAAAATCCCTCCTTAGGTTCACATGGAA
Source organism: Tricholaema leucomelas (assembly GCA_013400475.1). Classification (NCBI taxonomy): domain Eukaryota; kingdom Metazoa; phylum Chordata; class Aves; order Piciformes; family Lybiidae; genus Tricholaema lacrymosa; species Tricholaema leucomelas. The sequence continues at coordinate 8,681 of WAAF01002078.1, read as the reverse complement.
CCTCCTATGCCTCAACTTCCACCCACTGCCCCTTGTCTTGTCATTGGGCATCACTGAGAAGAGGCTGGCTTCATCCTCCTGACACTTACCTCTTACAAATTTATAAACATGATTGAGATCACTCCTTATTTGTCTCCTCTCCAATCTAAAGAGCCCCAGGTCCCTCAGTCTCTCCTTGTAAGGAAGATGTTCAACTTCCTTAATCATTTTTGTGGCTCTGCATTGGATTCTCTCAAGTAGCGACCTGTTCTTTTTGAACTGGGGAGCCCAGAGCTGGACACAATACTTCAGATGAGGCCTCACCAGGGAAGAGTAGAGGGGAATTAGAACCTCCCTCATCCTACTAACCACTCTCCTTCTAATACTCCCCACAATGGCATTGGCTCTCCTGGGCACAAGAGCACACTGCTGGCTCATGGCCATCCTTTCGTCCAACAGGACTCCCAAGTCCTCTCCTTCACTGCTCTCCAGCAGGTCAGTCCTCAACCTATACAGATACATGGGATTGTTCTTTCCCAGGTGTATGACTCTACACTTGCCACTTTTGAACTTAATTTTCTTCCTTCCCAACTCTCCACCCTGTCCAAGTCTCTGTGAATGGCAGCACAAATCTCAGGTGTGTCATCCACTCCACCCAGCTTGGTGTCGTCAACAAACCTGCTGACAGTGCATGCCATGCCCTCATCCAGGTCATTAATGAATAGATTGAATGATACTGGTGCCAGCACCAACCCCTGTGGAACTCCATTTGTTACAGGCAACCAAGTTTACTCTATCCCACTGACCACAACTCTCTGACTTCTTTCCTTTAACCAGTTCCCAATCCACCTCACTTCTCCATCACCCAGACCACACCTCCTCAGTTTAGCTGCAAAGATGCTGTAGGAGACAGTGTCAAATGCTTCACTGAAATCAAGGTAAAGCACATCCACTGCTCTTCCATCATCTATCCACCTCATTACATCCTCAGAGGTTATCAGGTTGGTCAAACATGACTTCCCCTTGATAAAACCATGGCCGATTGCTCCCAGTTGCCTTCTTTTCCATGATATGGCTAAAGACAGTGATGAGGATAAGCCACTCCATTATCTTTCCAGGGATGGAGGTGAAGCTGACTGGTCTATAATTACCTGGGTCCTCCTTATTATCCTTTTTGAAGACTGGAGTGGTGTTTGCCCTCCTCCAGTCCTCAGGCACCTCACCTCTCCTGTGCACCATGGCTTACCAAAGATGATAGAAAGTGGTCCGGCAATGAAATCCGCCAGCTCCTTCAGCACTCACAGGTGCCTAGCATCAGGACTCATGGATGTTCATTTTACTTAACTGTTCCCTAAACCAGTTCTCACAAACCCAGTTCCCATCAACAAGGAAGCCTCCTCCTTAACCTTGTCTTCCTCCACGGTCTTAGGGGTGTGGGGCTCGTAAGTATAGATGGAGAGCAAGAAGGCAACTCTGCCTTATGGATATCCTCCGTCACCAAGGCACCCATTCAATTCAACAAGGGGCCTATATTGCCTTTAATGTTGCACCTACTGGCCTGTGATTTCTGGGTCTTTCTTTTTGCCTTTTTCAAAGATTGGATTCACAAAGGCTTTCCTCCAGTCCTCAAGCACCTCTCCTGTACTCCACGACATTTCAGAAATGAAGAGTGGCTCAGATATAGCATGAGCCACTTCTCTTAGCACTCATGGGTACATAGCATCAGGTCCCATGGACCTGTGCATCCCCAGCTTGCCTAGATGGTCTTTAACCCAGACCTCCTCAGCTAAGGAAGATTCTTTCTTCCTGCAGATTTTCTTTCTCACCTCCAGGGGTGGCATCCCTGAGGGCTGGTCTTAACAATTACACTGTTGAAACAAAGATTTTCAGTAGCTCCTCTTTCTCTCTGTGTTCCACCACCACCTCACTCAGCAGCAGGCCCACATTTTCCTTTTCCTCTTGATGCATTTCAAGCCCTCTCTGTTGTTATTTCACTTGCTTGCCCAGATTTAATTCTAAAAGGGCCTTAGCTTTCCTCATTGCATCCCTACACACTCTCACAAGGCTCCTGTACCACTCCCAACTGGACAGTCCCTTTTTCCACATACTGTCAAGTTCCTTCTTCCATATGAGTTTTCCCAGAAGCTTTACAGAACCAGCCATGCATCTTAAAACACAAATTCAAAAAGAATAAACTGCACAGCTAAAAGAGAAGAGGTGGAAAAAAAAAAAACAAATCTGAAGGCTGAAGCAACAAATGCTAAAGATGTGAAGGGGTTCAACTGCAGAGTATTTGAAGACTACATTACCGTTTTGAAGGAGCTTAGCAATAAATCACACAGTACCACACTTGGTATGTGATAACCTAACATCAAGAAGCTCCCAATACATGCTACAGTACCACTGTGCTTGGTACCATACAAAAACAAATGATAAAAAGAGACAAACAAAAAAAGAAAATCCCAAAGTATTTCTTCTCTATTCTTCACTCTTTCATTTCTCAAGCCACAAAAAAAGACTGCTCCTTCTCTCAGACTGCTCTCAGACTGCTCCTTCACTCAGACCCTGAGCAGGCCATTTCCCAACTCAGCAGAACAGGCAGAGTCTGCCTTAGTCTTAACTCTTCATACTAGGCCTCTGCTTCACTGCACTGGGCACGACAGAAAACCTTCAGCCTGGTGTCACAGCAGTTCTGCCTAAGGAAGCTGTAACAGAAAACTGCAAGGACTTTGTTCACATTAATAATTTCTCAGGTAATGGCCTTTTTCTTATGTCCTCAAACTCTGCATTTCAGAATTCAGCCTCTAAAGTAAAAGCAAACATCTTCTTACCATGTCATGTACAGAGAAGCATTGCTGATTAATGTTTTCCAGCTTCAGGTACCCCAAAGAGCATCACAGGTAAAATAATATCTTTACAACGTACGTCTGTTTTCAGGAAATTGTGTTTAGCCCTGAGACTCATTACAGAGAAGAACCGTAAATTGGAGAGAGGTCAGTGCAAAGCCACTTCTACGATTAAAGTGGACTGGAGACATTGACTTACGAAGAATGATGAAGAAAAGATCTAAATAAACTTTGCTTGGCTTAAAAGGCTTCAGGATAACAAATAACAAATAGCTGAGGATATGAAAACTAAGCAAAGAGATAAAAAGGCAGCATAAGGGAGAATAGCCAAAAATAATTAGATGAAAATTAAAAAGGAAAATCTAATCCAAGTGTCTGGATAAACTCCTAGAAGTGGAATGCATCACTCCGTGGAGCACTCCCCTGGATATAATCGATGTCCCATTGGCTAAGACAAATAAAACTTGACAGACAAAACTGAAGTGGTTGTATGACAACTTTAACCCTATCTTTATGGAGAGACAGGCTGAAATGTACATATAGGTGTGTGATCGTTTGGGTGCCCCCCGCCCCCCCACACTTTTAGAAATTGCCCAGACTAGACTCAGACGGCTCTGGAAATTTGAATGAAGCTTATATTTACAGCTGGCACAATTTACAAGCAGATATTTACAGTATATACAGTTATAGACAGAAATATACAAGGTAAAAAAGGTAATACAAACACAATTCCCCTCCCAGAAACCTGAGTCCCCAGGAGGGGCTCTCAACCACCCCTCACCTTCCCCCTACCCCTCTCAACCTTACCCCAGTCCCAAGGAAGAATGGAGGTTCGGCCAAAAGGGTTAAAAGCAAGGTGAAGCAGCCAAGCAAAGGAGGGTGAGGTTAGAAAGCAAGATGGAGTCCAGCCAGCAGCCACGAGCTCTCCCCAGCAGGCAAAGCTCCCAGCGAAGAAGCAAGTGCCCTAATCTTTGTTTTGCCTTTCTTCTTTTGTATACATCCCAGCAAGACTGTGAGGGAAGTAGACCTCACCATTGTTTTCATTTTACAGCCTATCATCTAGTTCTTCTCACCAAAACATGCTAGCTAGGCTCAAACTAGCACAAGGTGTTTGTCACCTCTAATATCTCTGAATAACTTCTGACATATCTCAGTTATCAACACATTTCCTTTGTGAATGAAACTTTTCACACCTCACAGAAAAAGCCTTCATGAATGGCACAGTTGCAGAAGTTAAAAACTCTGCAGACAAGGCCCTCACACCACTCCTCCACAAATGCTCGTGTGAAGTGCACTGTCCAGGAACTGATGTTCCTTCGTATGGACCAGACTTACACAGTATGCCCTGTACGTTTGTGTTCACTGAGAAGAAAACAGCGAAGCAGACCTGATGAAGGTACCTCTCTCAATCACGTCTTCCCAGTGGTGGCCAGCAATAGGACAAAGGGCAACAGGAAAAAACTGGAACACAGGAGGTTTCACTCAAGGAGAAATGTTTTTACTTACGGGGTGACAGAGCACTGAAACAGGCTGCCCCAACAGGCCGCTGAGTCTCCTTTTCTGGACACTTTCAGAACATGTCTGGACACGTTTCTGTGCAAGCCAATCCAGACATATGTGCACTGGTGGATTGGATGACCTTCAGAGATCTCTTCAAACTCCCATTGCTCTATCATTGTGCAGTACCACAGTGGTGACTGTGAGAGGTTTTGTGCTTATTGCAAGAGGCCAAGCCCACAGAACAGACATGCAGTTCTGACTTGTTTAGACTTTAGGAAACTTCAAACATTATTAATCTGCACACAATCTGATTGCCTTGTTAGTGCTACCAGGCATGGAGTAATTGTGGACAAATCTCAAATGTTTCTAAACAAAAAAATTTCAGAAGCGAAGCATGTGTCAACAAGAAAACCTGAACCAGGACAATTCTTACCACCTCTCCTTCATCTTACTCCCAGTAGGAAGAGAAATGTCCCTGTTCTGTGTTCCAGGTGGCAGTCATAATTTTATGCTGGCAAAGCAGAAAAAAAATCTTTGCCTCTCAGTTCTTTTCAGCTGCAGTTACCCTTTGGAAGACTTCAGGTGCTCAAAGGATTAAACTCTAACCTGATGAGATTCGTACGCTGATGGAACATGGACTTCAGCGACCACTGGAAGAGTGAGCAGTCCACGCAACATCAGAATGAAGATAACTGCCAGAACTGATGTCTGCTGATTCCAAATAAGCCACATCTCATTGATTTAGTTGTAGCTGCAACTACACCAACGAGAATCAAACACTCAGGAACTGACAGGCATGTACAAGCAAAGAATTGTGCACTGTCTATGCAGCAGTCTTAGATGCAGAACAGCAACATGACTTTTATCCTATTCACCCTTGAATAAGCCGAGCTTACTCCTGCACATATCTGATCTATCTCAATCTTAAGGTGTTGTTATTATTACCTCTCTGCTGATTCTGGGCTGTATTCACACATACCCACTCCATTATTTGTCTGCTTGATCCTACTGATGCCATGCTACTTGCTGAGTGCTGGGCATACTGTCACAACTCTGAGTCAATTGCCATGATTACAATCACAACTACACTGTGAACTCACCCTTATCTTCTGAAAAGTAACTAAAAAGCTACTTTTGCTTCAATTAGCTAAACAGTCTGTGCTAGTTTGAAGCTAGCTAGAATATTTTGGTAAGAACTAGATTATAGGCTGTGAAAAGGAAACAATGGTGATGTCTATGTCACTCATCGGCTCGCTGAGATGTATAAGAACAAGAACATAAACGAGAGTCGCTCTTTTTCTGGGCTTTGGGCTCAATCTCTCTCTCTACCTAACCTGCCATCTGTGTGACTAATCTATCTGCTTCCTAACCCCCCTGGCCAACCCTCCAAGCTAGCTTGAGCGTAAAGGCAAAGTCTTGGGTAAGGTAGAGGAGTGGGTGGAAGGGTGGTTGGGAGCCCCTCCTGGGGACTCAGGTTTCTGGGAGGGCTGTTGTGTTTCTGTATTACTTTTTAACTTGTATATTTCTGTACATAATTGTATATACTGTAACTATTTGCTTGTATATTGTGCTAAGCTGTACAGATAAAGCTTCATTCAATTTCCAGCGCCGCTGAGTCTAGTCTGGGTGATTTCCAAAGTCGGGGTGGGGGACGGTAACACCCAAACCATCACACAGTCATTCTTCCTTTTACTAAGAGGTCCACTCTCCCAAACAAAACATTCATAATTTCTGATCAGATTTGAAAATTTTGAAATTTGAAAATTTTGAAATTGAAAAATTGGCTTATCTGCAGTGAGTCTACTTAGCAGGAAGACAGCAGCATTTAGAAGTAAGACTCCTTTACTGTGGTTGTGCACTCAAAACCTTTCTTTCCATCTCCTCCTTGCCGAATCGGGATGGGGGAAAGAGAAAAGTGTGATAAAAGGGCAGAAGGCGGCACATTTCCCTCCTAGGGCCATGGTCATGGACACTTGGACCCTTCCACAAGCCACATGCCAGAACCCCCACATTTTGGCAAACCTGAGCTGATACAGGCCAAGCTTCCCACTTCTTTTGTTGACCTTACAACAGCAATTAGCCAGGAGGTATTAAAAGGGCGTGAGCTGAAAAATACATGCTTCTTGCTTCACTACAAAGTGTTTCCCTTGCTGCAAAGCACTCTCACTGGCTCTCTATCATCTAGCTTTTTGCATCATGTGTGTGGACTATAGCAGCAGTTCAGAAAGCCTTCCTGAAAAGAAGGCCGTAAAGGGAACCCTCACAGCTACACTACTGCCTCATGAGTAAAACTGGAATATTTCCTAAAGTCTCCAGGAAAGCCTGCTTCTTTTAGTGGAGATATTCACTGCTTGTGGATTCATCTTTTCCACTGTTGTCCCTTAAACTATTTGTAACCGTTCCTATATTCTGCAGATATTCTCAACCAAACATAAGAACCTGTATAATTCTCATAACTTTGCACATAGTTACATGAGGGTAGGGTTTGGATTAATAAATAATTTGTATTTGTATTATTTCCTCACCTCACCCCCTTTTTATTTTGGATTAATTACTCATCGACATTATTCAGATACACATCTTTTCCTTTTGCACTACCCACTTAGGATTTAGTCCTGAAAAGATTAAGACACTTTCATTTTCAAATAGTTCCATGCTAAAAGTGTAAGAAAGTAACAAGGAAGACTTTCAAGCAGAGATAAGTTCCCTGACAACATAACTTTATAATCCTCCTCAGTTTGCATACATGAAGAGATTATTTCTGTAACTGCACTACTGAAATGCAACACAAGTTTTGGTAAATCAGCTATTAAAGAAAAGTTCCAGTCCAAAACTTCACACACAAAATTTCAAAGACAAAATGTTTTTTTGTGACAGGGCTCATCCTGTTCTAGTCTGTGGCTGAAGAAATTAATTAGAAACAAAACCACAGACTTGTTAATTCTTTATAACTGAAATTCTGTGTAAATATTGTAGTGTTCCTTAGAAATCTTAAGCATAATACCTTAAACATGACTATGGATACTCCTGCTCCCAAAATAAGGAAGGGCATTTTTTTTCCATTCTGTTCAAAGCTGGCAGCTTATGGCTTGGACAGATTCACTCTGTCCTAGGTCAGGAACTGGCTGGACGGCCAAGCCCAGAGAGTGGTGGTGAATGGTGCCACACCCAGTTGGCAGCCAGTCACTAGTGGTGTTCCCCAGGGATCAGTGCTGGGCCCAGTCCTGTTCAATATCTTTATTGATGAGCTGGACGAGTGGATTGAGCCCAGCATCAGTAAGTTTGCAGATGACACCAAGCTAGGAGCAGGTGTTGATCTGTTGGAAGGTAGGAGAGCCCTGCAGAGGGACCTGGACAGGCTGGATGGGTGGGCAGAGGCCAATGGGATGAAATTTAACAAAGCCAAGTGCAGGGTTCTGCACTTTGGCCACAACAACCCCAAGCAACGC
>WAAF01002075.1:40838-59547 GCA_013400475.1 Tricholaema leucomelas | reverse complement strand
AGTTTTAGTTGACTCAATTTCAACAATTTGGATGCCAAAAGCCTATGCAGAATCTAATATGTAGAAGGCTGCTTTGTGAGCAGCATTTTTGTCTTTTTGCTCAAGACTCTTCAGGAGAAGATGGCTGCCACTAAGGTTGTGCTGACTGATCCTCACTATTACTTCAGAAGGCAGGGTCTGCATGCAGTTGTTTTCCTCCACCAAGATGCAAAATAAAAGAACAAGAGAAAGTTGAACCAGAGCCTCCTAGATGAAACAAAACCTCAAAGCCAAGTGGCACTGTATGCCTACAAAGGGCACCGTTCTAATTAACAAATACGGCATACATACTCTTCAGGTGCTCCCCAGTGTGACTTTCCTCTTACCTTTACCTTACTGTGTAAACTCATCATCAAAATGCCTGCATTTAAAATTGAAGCAGTTACTTTTTGAACAGACAAAGGTGCTATGAAGGTGCTGCAAAAGGCTGGGGCCAGGGCTGGCATGAGGATCTGCTCTTGTCCTCAAGGCCATATTTGCTTGCATGAGTGAGAACAGCAAGGCAGATAGAGGTCATCTGAGTTCCCAGAACCCAGTTTCAACACAGTGATAACAGTTTGGTGGAAAATATCCCAGTCTCCTTCTTCCAACAACTACAGATTTGACGCCGCTCTCAGAATGGCAGTTCTGATAGTAAGGTATCACTCTCTCTGCTCTCATGTGACAGTGGCTCTTGAAAGCTGGAGCTGTTCTTAGATTAAACACAAGCAAGAGATAAGTTGTGAATTCCTCACTGTTTAGGCTGCACCATAGGTTAAACTGGGATTTCTGCATTCGTATCAGGCACCACAAACTTCAAAGACTCTTAAAATGCCAAGAGAAACTATCCTGTAAATAAAATACAGTTAATAAATTTCTTTATTAACTGTGTGTCTTAAAGGCTTCTTTCTTTTAAAGTGATATTCATGTCATCATAGTATATGGAATAGTTTTCCTGTCATTAACACACCATGACAGAAAGGGTAATATCTACACTGAAATGAGTTGACTCAGACTAGAAAGGACAATGGCAAATGTGCTATTTTGTCTGGTTAAAAGCATATGTTCTCTATAATATCTTTATTAATGATCTGGATGAGGGGATTGAGTGCACCGTCAGTAAATTTGCAGATGACACCAAGCTGGTTGGGTGTGTCGATCTGATAGAAGGTAGGGAAGCCCTGCAATGGGATCTAGATGCATTGGACAGGTGGGCCAAAGTTGATTGTGTGAGGTTCAATAAGGCCAAGTGCCAGGTCCCACACTTGGGTCACAACAACCCTATGGTAAGCTACAGACCTCAGGATGTGTAAATGGAAAGCTGCAACTTGGAAAGGGACCTGGGAGTATAGGTTGATAGTCAACCGAGTCAGCAGCATGCACAGGTGGCCAAGGTGGCCAGTAGTGTCCTAGTTTCTAGTAGAAACACTGGGGTCATGAGGAACAGGGAGGTGATTGTCCCCCTGTACTCAGCACTGGCAAGGGCACACCTTGAATACTGTGCTCATTTCTGGGCAACTCACTGTAAGGACATAGAAGTGCCAGAGCATGACCAGAGAAGGGCAGTGAGGCTTGTGGAGGGCCTGATGGAGCTGGGTTTGTTCAGTCTGGAGAAACAGAGGCTGAGGGGAAACCTTATTGCTCTCTTCAGCTAACTGAAAGGAGGATGGAGCAAGGTGGCCCAACCCTTCTTCCTGGAAGGAAGTGACAACTAGAGAAAATGGATACAAGCTGTGCCAGGGGAGGTTTAGGCTGAATATTAGTAAATATTTCTTCACTGAAAGGGCTATCAAACATTGAAATAGTCTGGCCAGGGCACTGGTGGAGTCATCATCCCTGAAAGTGTTTAAATGGCATACAGACCTGGCACCTAGGGACATGGTTTAAGGCTGACCCTGCTGTGCTGGGTCAAAGGTTGGAATAGACAATCTTGACAGTCTCTTCCAACAAATATGTTCTGTTGTTCTGTATGGTTGGACTACTTACAGAGATAAATGTTTAAAAATTGATAATTGCATGTACAAATACAAAGGAAATAAAGCCCACCTTGAGTGAAATCAAACTATCATAAACTCCTAAAGCCTTGTGCAGTTTGCCAGAAAGTACAGTTCAAGATCTACAGGAAGAAATGAAAACCTGTCTGGAGCAAATACCTGTATTTAAACAGTGCAGCACTGTCGTAATGGGGTTTGTCTTCTGCAGCTTTACACGTAAACATGGGGTATGCAGTAAGCCATGAACTGGGGCTCAGTAGGTTATAAATGATCTCATGTGGAAATCCTTTTGTCACTAGACTTTTAATGACATTTTACAGCTCAAAAAATGAGGAGCTACTCTTGTTTGCTTCCTAGGACTTCACCCTTCAGGGTTTGCATTTTGAGGCTTTTCTGTCTCACCAGGACCCAAAGATTCCTGTAAACCCAACACACCAGTGGACCTCAGAGAAGCACCCCAATTTTGCAAGAGCTCACAAGAGCATGCATTTGGTTGTTGTACTTTTTTCTTTCTTCAGGTTCTTACAGTCAACTGTTGTTTACAAGTATGTGTGCTAGTTTGTGACTAATTAGAATATTTTAGTGAGAAAAACTAGATTATAGGCTGAAAGAAGGAAACAGTGGTGATGTCTGCTTCACTCATAGGCTTGCTGAGATGTATGAAATCAAGAACACAAGCATAGATAAGACAGTGAGTGTGTGTGTGCCTCTGCCTCTTGGTGTCTGTGTTTCCTCCCGGGGCTTCTGCTGTTCTGCTCGGATCTGTGTAACTCAACTGAACATTCTGCTTCTAACCCTCCTTGCTGATCCTTGCAACTCACCTTGCACGTAAGGCAGACTCTGGGATAACACAGAGGGGCAGAAGGGTGGTTGGGAGCCCCTCCTGGAGACTCTGGTTTCTAGGAGGGCTGCTGTGTTTCTGTATTACCTTTAACTTGTATATAACTGTAAATATGTGTAAATATCTGCTTGTATGTTCTGCTAAGCTGTGAATATAAAGCTTCATTCCTTAACTTCCAGATGGCTGAGTCTAGTCTGAGTGAATTCATAAGAGTGTGGGAGGCAGGTAACTGCTAATCCATCACAAAGTATTACTATGGTCTTTTCTTCTAGTATCTTCTAACAAAAAAAAATTAAAAAAAAAAAAGAGAGAGAGGGAGAGAGAGAGAACAAAGGACCTAGGTTGGCAGACATAATTTTAACAGACCTCTCTGCAGAAGGTGTTCAAGCAAAGCCTGGATAGGGCACTTAGTGCCATAGTATGGTTGGTTGGCTAGGGGTGGGCAATAGGTTGGACTGGATGAGCTTGGAGGTCTCTTCCAACCTGTTTGGTTCTATGATTCTATGATTCAATGAATTGGGATGTGAAAGACATCCTGCATTATTGCATTCTGTGCTCTTCTTTCTAATGGCAGAGGCTTACTATACCAGTACTGCTGTAAAAAGCTAGTCCACTGGAAGCACTGAATTCTTCGATGAAAAACTGGGAGAGGGAGATGTGCTCATCTGTGCTCAGGGACTTGTTTCCATGTTTCCAGTATAGCATCAGATCATCTTCATTGTATGCATCTATGAGAAAGTGAAAATGTAATTACCCGCTGGAATAAGGCTTCTGTTTCCTCAGGAACAGGATACCACTCCAACAATTTAAGAAAACCCCAAAGAAACATTTTTTTCACATCAATTGCCTGTATGGTTGACACAGAAAAAATTTGCAAGAACCATATTCTATCCTGTTCCCAGTGGAGGCCAGTCCTGTGCCCTGCCACCAGCTTAACTTGCAGATGGAGGACATGAGCACTCTTAGAGTCATGAGAGCTCTGGAGCTCCTATACTGAGCAGACTGCCTATGTGCTTGGGATTTGTTCTCCTTTCCAAGACTAAACAACAAGCCAGCATCCTAGTTTCACTCACAGTCCAAGGAAGAATATATTTTAAGTCATCAAAAAGTTTTGCAGAACAGAATTACCTTCTGTTGTCCAGCTTTACAGTTTACCGTTGTGCTGGTTTGACGCTAATTGGAATATTTTGCTGACAGAAATTAAATCCTTAGCTGGGAGAAGAAAGAAAAAAACCAACAGTAACCTATCTCACTCATTCTTCCGCTGAGAAACCCAACTAGTCAAAATACAGATAAGACACTCACTGCTCACACACTGCTCAGTTAGCTCTCAGTTCGGCTCCTTCTCTCTGGTGGTCTGTGTGTGTGTGGTTGCCTCTACCTTAACTCTAATCCGACCTAACCCTTTATTCGCCCTAACAGCTGAGTCAGGGTTGAGAAAGCAGACATTTCACAGTAACACAAGTATTCATTTGGGCTTCCCAATTTNAGGGAGGTGGTGGAGTTGCTGTCCCTGGAGGTGTTGAAGCCAAGCCTGGATGAGGCACTTAGTGCCATGGTCTGGTTGGTTGGCTAGGGCTGGGTGCTAGGTTAGACTGGCTGAGCTTGGAGGTCTCTTCCAACCTGCTTGATTCTAGATTCTAAGTCAAATATTGAGTTCTTATTTTACTTTTAACTTGCTTTTTTATTTTTTTTTCCTTCCCAGATAAAAAAATAAATAAGTCAAGATTTTTGACAGCAGAAGCATTTTCAGATTTAGGTCTTGGAAATAGCAACCCAATGAAAACAAAGCAGAGTGCATCATGTCTTCCCAAACATAACTGAGTTCTGGAAAGATCTCAAACAGTTTAATACTCAACTGTTTACTATAAGGAGTTTTAAGGGTTCAGGTCACACATCAAAATAATTGACAAAGGTATTATGGAGAAGATGGAGTACTGATAAGAATGCATATGAAGAACAGATATGGATTAAACTTACAGCTTTCCAGTTCTAAAGAACAGTTTTGAGTGTCCAGAGGAAACCTACTGAAATCCATGAAACACATAGCAGAAACTGTTATTCTGCAGAAAGGAACAGAAAAAAACAGACATGAAATTAAAAACTCCTCTCTTCCTTGGGGCTGTGCTGGCAGCTCAGTGAGATCTCCAAACAATCTGCAGTTTAGAATCCTAATGATTGAGCTTTTCTAATTTAGTTTGTTTTCGATGCTTCTAAAATTCCTTCAAGATAGTGAGATAGAACTAGATCAGTAAGAACACATTTATTTTTAAACATAAATGGTCTTTCTTATGAAGTCCATAGTGTTCCAATTTTAAACCTTTTACTGGCCTCATCCTTCATTAGCCTTTCACACATTTTGCTTTGAAGGGCTGCACTTACCTAGATTAACAAGGGGAGTTTACATTTAAGGACTGCATTTCTCATGGATTGGAGTAGCCAATATTACAGATTAGAGCAAATATTTGATATGGGAAGAAGGGACAGAGAACATAGAGTGTAGGAACCTACTTAAATCGTTAACTGTGTGAGCACTGATAGAAACCATCATCAATCAGATAAACACAAAGGAGCTGGGTTAAGCTTGAGAGGGTCTTGAAACACTCTCATGGAGAAGAAGAATACTGTATTCAAAGATGAGAACATCAGAGACTTCAGCCAAGAATGTGACCCACAAGTGATGCCAGGTGGACAAAAGGTAGAGAGGTCAGACTGAAGAAGATGTCGTCCTTCCTCACAAAGACCCCAAAAGGCGACCACCAGGTGGCAATGAGCACACGTAAAGAGGTGGAACATTATGGACATGAGTTCCAGGAACTGGTTGTAATAACTCCACCTGTTCCCAGAACTAACTGTACTAACCCTACCGCTGTACTGAATATTTTGTACTATAAACATTTCACCTGAACAAGCTGAAGGTGTGCAAGGGCTTTGGAGGATGACCTCCCCTTGTCTCCCAGCGCTGATTAAACATGCCTTACCTGATAACACTTGGTGTGTCTGTGGTGGTAGGCCTGATGGGGCAAACATGGGCTTATCCATGCCCAGACATGTTTGCCTGCCCCCCCCCCATTCTGTGCTGGGGAAGCAACCTTGGGAGGGGAGGGCAAAAGGCCTGCCTTTGCCTCATATGGTGAGGGCTGGCAAAGTGCCATTCCCATTGGCTAATCCATGTCCAATGCCCCACTAGTGGCAGGCTGGGTATTGATAAAAGGGATGAGCAGGTAGCAGGAGGCTGCTGCCGCCTCATTTTGCATCCTGAATTTGCCTGGAGAGCTTATCAGGAACAGGCTCCAAATGCCTGCACGCGGTCGCCTTGCATAGCCCCCAGAGTGACACTGTGCTGAGACCCTGCACACCTCAAGACAGCCTGCCTGCCTCTGAAAGTCTTCCTGCTAAGACTACAAGTCCTGGAGATACACAGATCGCCCAGAGGAGCCGGGGACAAGGTCAGAGATTGCCTGCCTCCTTTCCAGAAGCCTGGAGTCTCAGCGGCCAATCAGACAGACTTCCACCTGCTCTGGGTACTGTCTGGTTTATAATGTTGTGAGTAGATGCCTAAAAGCCTTTTCCAGTATAATATTTGTGTTTGCCACCGTGAGAAATAAGTGCTCTAGTTTTGCCTGTGCCCTGCACATATACATTTCCAACTTGTGCATTGTTTTGAACCTGTGAAAAAGTTTCTGGCAAGTTTCAATGTTAATAAACAGTTTCATAGTTACTAACAATCATCTCCTGGATAGCAAAATTAATACAGATTGTTAATTTTGCATAATCCTTCACAGTGTTGTGAGGTTTGCTTTCTGTAAGTCATATTATTCCAAGTGCTGCTTTCCCAGCTAGAATGGTTACAATATTTAATTGCATGAAAAGACAGACTGCAATTTCTGGAAGCCTTTTCTCCTCCTCGACATGCCAGCAACGCCTTGCACTCTAAAAAAGCTGAGGGAAGTCTAAGTGAAGACATTATTTTGCATCCCACCTGCTTTTCACGAATGTTTAAAAAAGTCCCCTGACATTTTAACCAATAAACAAAATGAGGCTAGAGGCAGAAACTGAAGTACAGTAAAAGTTGATGGATTCCCCTCTGCTCTCACAGCTTGCTTGGTATTTGATTTTTCAGTTGTCCCCAAACTGAGTCCCACAAGGATTTAAGTGATAAGTGATGTCTGTAGATAGACAAGTGTTCTTCGAGAACTTGTGATCAGTAATGACTCTGTAGCTGTGCTTTTACAAGTGTAAGATTTTACCAGTTTCAGATGAGGCTGTAGGAGTGCTATGTCTTTTAAATTATGCCGAGGACTTCCATCTATGGAAGTCATTTCTAGCTTTTAGCTATTGACTAAAGGCTTAGAATGCCCTGGTAGGGATAAATCCTGCCAGGCCAGTTTAACTCTTGCTCTTCTCCTCCTGTTGCAGGTCCCAGAGTTGAGTAGATGAGCAAACAGTGGAGGGTTTGTCCCCAGCAAAGCCTTGAGGGCTAGGGGCTCAGCACCACGTGTCAGGTGTCTGGTGCTGCCCCTCAGCATGCCTGCACGGTCACAGGAGGCACAAAGCTTTGAATTCATTGGCCAGAACAATGACATGCCAGTGCCTATTGGCCAGTTTCATTTTCAAAATGATGTATTTCATGCGGGATGATTTAGAAACAGCCTTTCTGCACCAAGCCTCCACCGGCAGCAGCACCCCATTCACAGCTCCTTAACTGGGAATCATGGCAGCCGCGTGTTTGCAGCTTGCACCAGCCGCTCAGAAGCAGCAACTCAGTTCTTCTCCCCTTCTCTCTGCCTGGAATATTTTGTATTTTACCCTGGGATCATTATCACGAGTTTTGGAAGTGTCTTTGTATGGCAGACTTACTCAGGGACCAAAGCGTTGTCAGTACATCTGCTGGAGTTAATGCTAAGGCTCCGTAGGCATAGTTAGAATTTCCCTGGGTTTGCATCCCTATTTTCCAAGTTCTGATTGTTTAAACTGTTTAAACCCATGTTTATAAATACCCTTTTTGTAACTACTTTCTGTTGACCGAAAATCCAAAGTATCTCAGGGAATTTTCCTTAACTTTTGAATATTATTAAACATTAACATTAATGCCAAAACTAACATTCATAATCCATAACAGATTATTAATTTTCACAACATAGGGAAACAAATCAATGCTGACCAAAAAAAAAAGGAGGAAGACTATTTTAGCAGCAAGTCTGGATTTTCATTCCATTCAATAAAATCCTGGATTCTAAGCACTGAATAAAAACTATGAAGCATGAATATTTTTGGACGTAAGTATTTAGAATCTATTGTCAAACTGACAATACAAACAGGATACCTTAAAGAACACCTGATTCTTTACAAACATATGCATTTGGACCACTCAGGATACAAACACCTTGTTTCACTTGAATGATTTTAAAACCTTGCTTCACCAGCCTTTAGGTTACTCCTTTCCCTGCTTCTCAGATAGTGTGGTGGAATGCCCAACCTAAAATACATATCCAAGATATGTCCTAAACACCTACATGAATACTCACCCCCTCGGCGCCTCTCGGTCTGTGCTACAGACCATAAGTGACCTTGTTTTGCAGCCTGCTTTGTCTTTGGTGAGCACAGGCCAGGGATGCTGGGCATCTGCATCTCCCTTTTTTGGTGAAATAACTTAGGATTGGTTCTAGAGGTGTTTTCATCTGCTGCAGTCGGTCAGAGACACTCATCACAGTGCTTAAAACCCCAGCCAACTTGCTTGTGTGCTGCTGCCGCCTTTGCTTTGTCCACTACCTGTTCGCTTTGCACGGCGCCGTGCTGGGGACGCCTCCCTGCGAATGGCAGCTCTGACCCTGCCTGTCTTCTGCACTGAGCCGAGGGACTGAAACGGTTCGCCCTGCACTGGGATATAGCTGCCTGCCTGAGCCCAGCCAAACCCGAGTCCGTTTGACTCTGGCCGAGTCTAGGCAACGGCCTAGGGGACGACCTAGCAACGAGTTGCGTCCCCGGGACCTGCCGGCCGCCGCTGCAGCCCGAGGGCAGACTCCTTTGCCCATACACAGCATCCGATCGGACTGCTCCAGCCTGCAAGCTGCATCCTGCTTCACCCAGCTGGCTGAGCACTCAGTGGGCTCCTGAGTCGGCTCGTGTCCGTGGATGTTCTCAGACACCCTGCTCAATCTGAGCTACACAAGCGGCAGAGCCCTGCCGCACCATCACCACGTGGAAAGCCACCACGGGGCTGGGACTACATTTTCCCTCGTTTGTGCTTCTACATACACTTTTGGATTAGAAACGGTGAGAGTCTGACCAGTGAGTAAACGAACTCTCTTGGCTGGAGTGTGGGACAGTTCATGTTAACCTTTAAGCGGCAGTTTGTGCTGCAAGACTCTCCAATTGTTTAAACTTCCCTACAACCTTTCCTAAACCATTCAATTTAGTCTGACTGTATAGACACATGCTGCAAAAGGAGTTTTACCCACCACAGAATAGCATCTCTGTCTGTTAACTGCAAATAACTGTGGCGAAATTTTCTTTCTATATTTAATAAACTATTTCATAATTTTGATATCAGCCTCATTACCATTCATTTCTAACCCAGATTCAAAGTCCTCCTTAACAGATAGAGAAAGAAAGGAAGAGGCTATGACACCTGCCCTTCTTGCATATGTTGAGAAAGAAATCCGCAGGTTTGGCAGGAACTTTGGGGCTTTGCTATTCACTGGCACAGGAAGGTGGGTCTGACTGCGAGTTCATCTGTCCAAGCAAGGAAGACTCATCCAGTACATACATCAGGGTTAGAGAAAGAACTGTGAGAGCAGAGAGGACAAGGGTAGGGAGAAAAGTGGAGCCCGAGCTTGCAAATGTGATGCATGATACACAGCAAGGGCTTGCCATCATAGAGGGGATTCCATGCAACAAGAAAACTTAGCAAATTCATCCACACCATGGCTGTCCCTCATCTCTACTTCCTCCTTTTCTATCCCTTCCATCTCACTTTCCCCTTTCTTTCCATTTCTGTCCTTCCCATCACATGCTGCCTTCAGTTTACAACTATCTGTGCACAATTTTTCACTGTTAATTTGAGGACACTTTACCTCTCCAGTAAGCTGACCAAATGCGTTTACTTATCTTACGTCTTTGTGCCACTCTTCCTTCCCCCAGCTGGTTGTGCCTCATACTCCTCACATGGAGAGCCACTGCTGTAAGCCTTAATGCAATAATATAGTTTCTCTGATCCCTTCCTCTCTCTCATGGAGCACAGACATGAATATGGCAATAAAACACATGTGTCACTTGGTTGCTTCTTACTGGTCAGTGTGATTTTTGAACGTGCAGTGTTCTAAAGTGGTGTGCAGCTGTCATGAGGTTTCTGCATGAGTTCATGAGAAGGTAGATAAATTCCTTCCATTTTGGGGCAGTTATTAAGTAGCCAGATTTTCAACTGCTGACATAAATATTACAACTGTTTCTGATACATTATCCAAATGTGCTTCATAAAGAAAAGCAATAACATGCAGACAGAAGGCAAACACATTTGACACCCTTCTTGTTCTAGCCCTGGAATGGTTGTTTCACTTGCCGGTTCCTTGCAGTGACACAATGTGCCTGTCTAACGCTGCTGCTATCGTCAGCAATAATCTGCTCTCCCTGTCTCTCTGAAGCCCCAGTTAATCTCAGTGCTGCATTTTCAGGTGCATCCAAGGTGTGGTGGGTTGATTTTGGCTGGACTGTGGGTGCCTACCCAAGCCACTCTATTGCTTCCTTCCTCAGCTGGACAGGGGAGAGAAAATGCAACGAAAGGCTCATGGGTCAAGGTAAGAAAAGAGAGATCATTCACCAATTACCATCATGGGCAGAACAGTATTGACTTGGGGAAAAAAATAATACATTATCAATCAAATCAAATGGATAAAGAACTGGCTTGATGGCTGCACCCAAAGAGTGGCTGTCAATGGATCCATGTCCAAGTGGAGACTGGTGACAAGTGGAGTCCCTCAGGGACCAGTCCTCGGACCAGTCTTGTTCAACATCTTTGTGGGTGCCATGGGCAGAGGCACTGAGTGCAGCCTCAGCAAGTTTGCTGAGCACACCACATTTATAAGTATCTGACGGCTGGCCAGGAGAGCAGGGACAGCCTCTGCTCACTGCTCCCTGGGCTAGGACAAGGAGCAATGGGTGTAAGCTGCAGCACAGGAGTTTTCACCTCAACACAAGGGGGAACTTCTTTGCTGTAAGGGTCCCAGAGCACTGGCACAGGCTGCCCAGAGAGGTTGTGGAGTCTCCTTCTCTGGAGACTTTCAAGGCCTGTCTGGATGTGTTCCTCTGTGATCTGTGTTAGATAGGATTGTCCTGCTCTGGCAGGGGGGTTGGGTTGGACTCGATGATCTCCTTGGGTCCCTTCCAACTCCTAATATCCTGTGAGCCTGTGACCAGGCTGTGTGGTGCAGCAGACAGGCTGGAGGACAGGGATCCATCTAGAGGGACCTGAACAGGATGGAGAGGTGGGCACAAGCCAACCTCAGGAGGTTCAACAAGACCAAGTGCAGGGTTGTGCATCTGGGTCAGGGCAATCCCAAGCACCAATCCATGCTGGGCAGTGAGTGCCGCCCCTGGCCCTGAGGAGAGGGACTTGGGGATGCTGCTGGACGAGAAGCTCAACATGAGCCAGCAGTGTGCACTTGGAGTCCGGAAAGACAACGAGAGCCTGGGCTGCATTAGGAGAAGTGTGGCCAGCAGGACCAGGGAGGTGATTATCCTCCTCCACTGCGCTCTGCTGAGACCCCACCTGGAGTACTGCATCCAGTTCTGGATCCCCCATTACAAGAAGGATGTGGAGATGCTGAAGTGTGCCCAGAAAAGGGCCAGGAGGATGCTCAGAGGGCTGCAGCAGCTCTGCTGTGAGAACAGACTGAAAGAGTTGGGGCTGTTGAGTCTGCAGAAGAGGAGGTTCCCAGGTGACCTTCTTGTGGCCTTCCAGGATCTGAAAGGGCCTACAAAAAAGCTGGGGAGGGACTTTTGAGGCTGTCAGGGAGTGACAGGACTGGGGGGAATGGAGCAAAGCTGGAGGTGGGGAGAGTCAGGCTGGACGTGATGAGAAAGTTGTTGAGCATGAGAGTGGTGAGAGGCTGGAATGGGTTGCCCAGGGAGGTGGTTGAGGCCCCATGCCTGGAGGTGTTTAAGGCCAGGCTGGCTGAGGCTGTGGGCAGCCTGCTCTAGGGTAGGGTGTCCCTGCCAATTACAGGGGGGTTGGAACTGGCTGATCCTTATGGTCCCTTCCAACCCTGACTGATTCTGTGATTCTATGAAATCAGAGTAGGATAATGAGAAATAAACTCAAATCATAAACCATCTTTCCCCCACCCCTCCCTTTTTCAGACTGAGCTGTTCCCCCGGATTCTCTACCTCCTCTCCCCTAGTGGCATCGGGGGACAGAGAATGGGGGTTGCAGTCAGTTCATCACACACTGTTTCTGCTGCTCCTTCCTTCTCACAGGGAGGACTCTCCATACCACTCCAGGATGAGGTCCTCCATGAAATTGTCCAGTGTGAGAGTCCTTCCCATGTGCTACAAGTGCTTTCCAGGAGGTGTAGTCTTTCAGGAAAGGACCGTTTCAGTGTGGATCCCTCACAAGGTCACAAGTCCTGCCATAAAACCTGCACCCATGTGGGTTCCTCTCTTCACAGGCCCAGAGGTTCTATCAGGAGTCCGCTCAAGCATGGGATGCCCATGAGGCCACAGCCTCCTTCAGGCATCCATCTTTGTCACAAGATTCCCCACAGGTATCTGCTCCACTGTTAAGCTAAATGGGAAGCAGTGGAGCAGTCTGCTTTCTCACCAGAGCTGCAGGAGAACCTCTGCTCTGGCACCTTGAGCACCTCCTCCCACTCATTCTTCCCTGACCTTGGTGTCTGCAGAGTTTCTCCCATATATTCACACTCCTCTTTCCAGCTGTTGTGCAGATTTGCCTCCCGTTCTGGAATATGTTATCACAGAGGTGCTATCACTATTAGTGATGATCTCAGCCTTGGCCACTGGTGGCTCCATCTGGGAGATGGCTGACAGTGAACAGGGGACAAGCATTTAGCAGCTTCTCACAGAAGCCAGCCTTATATCTCTCCTAGTACTAAAACCTTGCCATGTAAACCCAATAGACCATGGCAAAAATAGCTGAGACAGATTTAGAAGACTCAGGAGAAAACCCCTGCATCTGTTCTTTGATGATCATTTTGAGCTTCATTGTACCCACCAGTAACAACTACTGCATTATTGCTGAAACCACTGGCAATGAATCAATACTTGACAAGCTCCAGTGCCCTTTGCAAGGGATGGAAAAATGCCATTAACCTGTGACAGGAAACAATATGTGAATGATGTCATCTGTATGTTACCAGGCCTAGATTCATGCTGCCACTAGCACACTGGTGTCATGGGCTGAGCTGAACCTGCTGCTGTTACTCATACCATACTGCTGTCATGCCAGCCTCGAACATGAGAGTGCTAACTGGAGCAAGGTATTATGGGGCTTGAAGTTCAGATTACAGCATGGGAAGTTTCCTGTTCTGGTTGCTGCTCCTGGGTTCTGGCCTCTAGGGTGCTGGCTCTTTTCCATGGGGGTGGCAGGGAGGCACATGGGAGCTGGCTAGCTGCTGGTTTTGGCTGGTTTTCTCCTGTATTTGACTCTGCTTCTTTTGCAAATAGGCTAAAAGAAGGTAATCATGCATTGTATCATTAGATTAGATGATTAGCTAAGGAAATGGTGCATTGTGATTACAATATCTCATGTTATACTAAACTTTTACCTCTTTATCTTAACCCTGAGCTCTGTGTGTTACTGTTGCCCTCACTTTTGTGTTGGGGGAGCAGGCAGCTTAGCCTTTGTGCTAAACTGTTACGACTGGTATCAGACACCAGGGGATTAATGCCAGCTCAGCGCCAGAATCTTATCTGCAGGTATTTGCAGTAGTTTTTCACTGGACACACTATTGCTCCACGACTGCACTCATGTATTTTCTTACAAACAGCACTGTCTTACCGCAGACTGAAGAGTACATTTCCGTCAGGATACACTCGGAGCATGATGTTTTCCACAGTTGTATCGTGGATGAAGGATCTTTTGGAGTGTACAAAAAATACATCAGGTACCCAGATCTTTTTTATCAGTCTTCCATCGAAAGTCATGCTTTTGTTTTTGTTACTACGGAATGAAAGTCTCTCATCCTTCCAGTAATGTCTGAGGTACAAAGTCATTGTGAAGTCCTTTGTTTCATTAAAAATAAAAGAAGACAACGCTCATTTTATTCACATACAATAGGAATCAGTACAATGCAATCTACTCCTGCAAAGGGTCAATTTCTTCTCTGGATATCATCTGGTGATCCTCAAAGAGAGGAATCACATTCCCCAAAATACAGATTAGAACTCTATCTGAGATACTGGCTGTTTGTCTTGTCACTGACATCTAAGTAAATTTTTTCAGCCACTTGAATATATTAAAATCTTAATAAAAATTAGTGGGTTTGATCTAGGAACATTTAGATTGGATATTAGGAGGAAGTTGTTGGCAAAGAGAGTGATTGGCATTGGAACGGGCTGCCCAGGGAGGTGGTGGAGTCACTGTCCCTGGAGGTGTTCAAGAAAAGGGGCACTTAGTGCTGTGGTCTGGTTGATTGGCTAGGGCTGGGTGCTAGGTTGGGCTGGATGAGCTTGGAGGTCTCTTCCAACCTGGCTGATTCTATGATTCTATGATCCTGCAGATTCCACTGGTATTCCCGATTGAGCCATCAGAGAAGTGATAAAGAAACTTGAAGATTAATTAAAGGCAAACTAAAAAGAGGTTTCCTTTGGATATCTTCACAAGCTTTTCCCAGAGTCAGCTGCCGATCCTTTACAAAAAGATTCATGTAAGTTCTTGAGCATTAGGTCAGTTTCTAAAATCCATTCATTTCATGTTTTGTATATAGGGGTTTAGATTAGTATATTTATGAATGAAATGCATAATAAAGAAACAATATTATTAGTACCATACAGCTATTTCAGTTGGACAATATCTATGCAGAGAAATAACATGACTGCAATTATACGTGTGGAACGAGGTGGAGAGGTTGCTGCAGCCCAGTCTGAGCTCCTGCACATCCTGACTGCTCTATACTCATCTGTAGAACTTTGCATTATTAGGCAGACATCATTTATCCCGGTAGAAGTGTTGCTTCTGATAAGAGTATTGAGAAGACATTCAGGCCCTCCTCTATACTATGATTTTTATGATGTGGATAGATGTGCAGAGAAATGCAAGGGTTCATACTGATGCTGCAAAATCAGCACTTAAAACTGTGAAAGAGTGTTGCAAATTAGATCTTTTTGCAAAACTGATGTGCCCTGCTGTTCTTGGATGGAGGGACTTGGAACTAACATCTGGGTGGCTTTATTAGTGCCAATTTTGGCCAAAGAAAGAACATCTTACGTTCCAGTGCCAAAAGCTGTGGATTGCAGTGAGGGTGTCTCATTCCTAGAACCATTCCTGGAACTAATGTTTATGTTTCCATTTGCTATGGCTACAGGTCCATCCATGACAGAAATCGTGGGAATATTCATAAGCAGAGGACATGACACCTCATCATCTAGCATGCAGAGCACTAAGAGCTCATGTGGCAGCCTGTGTGGCTAACTGAATGGTTGGCATTCTAAAATCAGAGTGCTGCCCCTTCTCTTCTGTTCATCTTGCCCAGGCAGAAATTCAACAGGTGCTCTCATGTAACACTAGTTTAGAGGAGTTACTTGCATGCTTCAGGACAAGGTTGTGCTCTTTAAGGGTTTGCTTTCTTTAAGTGTATTTTTCTAGCTCATCCAAATGGAGGGGTTTGAGACCCTGATTTTTGGCTGAAGTTCTCTATTCCAGTTCTACTACCCAACTTACCATGTCAACTTCAGATATGCTGTCAATGCTTTCTACCTGCACATCAATGCCCACAGGTATTGGAGACCCTTTAATATAACAGAGTGAAAGAGCCATGAGGAGCATATGTCCATTTTTTTTAAAGGGAAAACTGTTCATTAACAACACACAGAGGACCCCATCCCAGCAATTACTATGGTCCAACCACCTTAGTACACTGAATGAGAAAGTCTGTCATAAAAAAGTAAAATCCAACACTAAAGAGCTGTAAAGATAAGTATGACATATCCAGAGATCCTTTAGCACCCAGCCTAGCTATCATTGGAGCTGTGGTTTGGACAGCAGTCACAGCTTCCCAATGAACTGCTTGGAGTGCTATTTAGAGCTGTGATGGGGAAAAGCTAAGTAAATACATCAAGTACAGCAAAGACTGCAACACTTTCTTACCGATTCCGATGCTTATTCCCACACTTACAAACAAAATATCTATTACACCCTCTAACTACCTTTAGTTATCATCTATTTAAAGTGGGGCATAGAAATGTGTGACAAGGGATTGTTTGCTCACTACCTCATGCAGAAAAAAATGTACACTTATGTGATGGTTTGGGAGTTACCTCCCCCCCCACCCCCTTAAGAAAATTACCCAGACTAGACTCAGCCAGCTGGAAATCAAGGAATGAAGCTTCATGTGCACAGCTTAGCACAAGATGCAAGATAGACTCAACAACAGTTACAGCTATAGACAGCAATAGACAAGTTAAAGGTGATACAGAAACACAGCAGCCCCCCCAGAAACCAGAGTGCCCAGGAGGGGCTCCCAACCACCCTTCCACCTCCTTTCCACCCCTCTGCCTTATCCCAGACTTTGCCTTACATGCAAGGCGAGTTTGGAGAATTGGGCAGGGGCGTTAGGAAGCAGACAGATTAGTTACACAGACAGCAGGTTAGGGAGAGAAGTGCAGGCAGGCAAAACCAGAAAGCAACTCTGTTATCTATGTTTGTGTTCTTGTTTTTATACGTCTCAGCAAGCCTATGAGTGCAGCAGACATCACCACTGTTTCTGTTTCACAGCCTATAATCTAATTCCTCTCACTAAAATATCCCAGCTAGGCTCAAACTAGCACAACTTACTACGCATGTTGTGCGATGGAGTGCTGGGTATTACCAATTTATTATCCAGTACAATACATATCAACTGCACTGGGTGACTTTTGCATAGTACCACGCTATTTCATGCTGCTGAAAAAGGCAGTTTATAACACAATGGGGTCTGAATAAACAAATTATTTTAAATAAAGTGACAAGAAATGAATTTAAAGATACAAGAAATATAACATTGTTTCCAGCTATGTCAGTGTACAGTATTTAGAGTGGGGGATTTAGTTCTACACAAGTACCCATTTAACTGCCATCAAACAAGTCATTCCACTAAAGCAACTGACTAATCACTTCCTTATGGAGTTGGGAGCGAAGAGAGATGCATGCATTTAAATGTATGCACCCTGTCCTGGAGGATATTCTGTATTTGGCATAAAAATCAGTAATAATTATTGTACATGGGATTCCTGTGCTGGCTTTACTGACAGAAATTAAATCCTTAGCTATGAGATGAAAGAAAAAACCCAACAGTACCCTGTATCACTCATTCTTTTGCTGAGAAACTCAACTAGTCAAAATATAGATAAGACACTCACTGCTCACATACTGCTCAGCTCTCAGTTCTGATCCTTCTCTCTGGTGGTCTGGTCTCTGTGGTTGCCTCTGCCTTAACTCTAATCTGACCTAACCCTTTTTTCCTCTAACCTCTTTGTTGTCTTTTTGGCATCTCACCTCAGATCTCTTCAGATTTATCATGTGAAATATATGTGGGTTGATCTGGTTATTTCCGAAGGGAGGGAAAGAAGAAGGGAGTTGGGGCAGAGGAGGTTTGGGTCCAGAGCCCTCCTGCAATCTGTATTACTTTTACCTTGTATAGAACTGTATATATTTGCGTATATCTCTGCTTCTATATTGTGTTCAGCTGTAAGTATAGCTTCATTCCTTAGCTTCCACCTGGCTGAGTCTAGTCTGGATGATTTCATAAGAGTGTGGGGAGCAGGTAACTCCCAAACCATCACGATTCCAATTACATTTTTTAAAGATAGCCAGAGAAAATATTTTTAAAGCATGCATTTAAAACCATTCAGTACAAAATATGACTGCACAGAAGTCTGAGTGGCAGGAAATAGCAGCAGCTTTTTGAGCTTCTCTTTCTCTTTTCCCTGTTTTCCCTTTTACCTTTGTCAAGCCAAAATAGTCCAGAAATATTTCTGTCCTGATAACTGGTCACAATACTCTGCTTTTTTTTTTTTAATTATCCCAAAATAGCAGCTCTTGAGGATTACACAGCTGCCTCCAGATCTTATCAGTAGAGATCTTGAACTACTTTGGAGTTATTTTAGAATCTGGAGCTGTAATCTCTTGATTTGACTTGTACTTTTTTTAATGGAGGGTTTGGCTCTGCACAGAACAGGTGAAGATTAATTGTGCCTGGAGAATCAATGTATAAAGTGCTCAGAACTAGCAGGTCACACAGGAGCATATTTCAGCACTAACAAGAGCTGCACTGCCTGGCTCAGAAATCACAGCTCTTTCTGAGAGGAATGCATCACTTGGACTGCAGGCCAAAGCTCAAAACAAACTTCAGGACTCCAGATAGCAACATTCAGTCAGCTTATTAGTGCAACACTAGACAGCATTTGGGAAAATGCTGCTTCTTTTGGATAACAAAAACAGTAGGATATATCATCCCTAGAGGCTGATGCACAACAGTATCAATGTATATATCCAGCCAGAATTCTTCACACAGAGCAACAAAAAAATGTATGTCTCTCCTAAACAAGTTTTGGGCACTTCTTGTCTCTATTTTGACTGCACTACACCATGTGAAATAGAACAGAATAGAATAGAATAGAATAGAATAGAATAGAATAGAATCAA
>WAAF01002075.1:0-23447 GCA_013400475.1 Tricholaema leucomelas | reverse complement strand
TGCAGCCCAGGTTCTGGTTGGCTTTCCGGGCTGCAAGTGCACACTGGTGGCTCCTGTTGAGCTTCTCGTCCCCCCAACACCCCCAAGTCCTACTCCTCAGGACTGCTCTCCAGCCACTCACTGCCCAGCCTGGATTTGTGCTTGGCATTGCCCAGACCCCAGTATAGTACCCTGCACTTGGTCTTGTTGAACCTCCTGAGGTTGGCTTGTGCCCACCTCTCCATCTTGTTCAGGTCCCTCTGGATGGGTCCCTGCCCTCCAGCCTGTCTGCTGCACCACACAGCTTTGTGTGGGCAGCAAACTTGCTGAGAGTGCACTCAGTGCCTCTGTCCATGGCACCCACAAAGGTGTTGAACAAGACTGGTCCCAGGACTGACCTCTGAGGGACTTTGCTTGTCACTGACCTCCACTTGGACATGGAGCCATTGACAGCCACTCTTTGGGTGCAGTCACCAAGCCAGTTCTTTACCCATCTTTATCCATCTCTTTTGTCTATATCTACCATTATATAAGAGATTATGGCTGTCTGAAAAAAAATGTTATTACTCACATAGAATCAATCAGGTTGGAAGAGACCTCCAAGCTCATCCAGTCCTACTTAGCACCTGGCCTTAGCCAATCAACTAGACCATAGCACTAAGTGCCTCATCCAGTCTTGTCTTCAACACCTCCATAGCCACTTGGAACTCAGACTTGGAAGTGACACCATGTATCTGTGCTTTTAAACCACATCGTACAATATTTGTGTTACAGAGACAAAAATACTTTTCATTATAAATATTTTTTTCAGTCAAGTTAGTCATTTTTCAGGACTGAGAAACTGGATTCAGGGACTTGTCTTTGGAGATCATAGAACCATAGAATCAACTGGGTTGGAAGAGACGTTCAACATATCACCCAGCCCTACCCAGTCAACTAGAACATGGTACTAAGTGCCCCATCCAGTCTTTCTTGAACACCAATACAGAGAGATTTGGCCAAGTTACTCATCCCCTTAGTTGTTGATCAGTGATGCAGCATTTCTTGGTGTTTTTGCATTTTTTCCAATACCATGCATAACTGAGCCTCTGCACAGCATCAAGGGAACACAGACAAACCTGTCCTCTTCAAAGGACACCATGAATTCTGTACTTCTTTCTGGTGGTTATTGATACTTTCCTCCTTTCACAGAATATACTACACAATACCACAGGATCACAGATCACAGGGTCACAGCATGTCAGGGGCTGGAAGGCACCCAAAGAGATCATCGAGTCCACCCCCCTGCCAGAGCAGGACCACACAATCTAGCACAGATCATGGAGGAGCACATCCAGACAGGCCTTGAAAGCCTCCAGAGAAGGAGACTCCACAACCTCTCTGGGGAGCCTGTGCCAGTGCTCTGGGGCCCTTACAGGAAAGAAGTTCCCCCTTGTGTTGAGCTGGAACCTCCTGTGCTGCAGCTTCCATCCATTGCTCCTTGTCCTATCACAGGCAACAAGTGAGCAAAGCCTGTCCCCCCATCCTGACTCCCAGCACTCAGGTGTTTATAAACATGGATTAAATCCCCTCTCAGTCTTCTCTTCTCCAGACTGAACGGCCCAAGGTCACCTGCAACACAGCAGAATGAGCAGTACAAGTGAACATCTGCAACAGAGAAATTCTGCTGCTTGGGAACTGATATAAGAGAAAATGATGAAGTATGTTCAGAATGCCATGGCACAGCTAATGCCGTTTGGGGTCATTAAGTCAGTGATCATCAGATGTGCCAAGGAAGATACCTGTTTGATGCTCTACTGATTTCACTGGCAGAAGCATGCTAAAACTATGACACATCTCTTACACCTTCTCAGCAGAAGCAATTATTGTGACTAAGGAAGAATGTCCCTAGCCAACAGAAGTAAAACGCAGGTTTCTGGGGCATATCTTTTGTACAAAAGCTACTGAGATGTCTGGGATTTTGATATGAATTTCATTTCTCTGGGTGAGGGCAAACCAAGCAGAAATGCTGCCGCTATGAAATGCATCTTCTGTGCCCACTTACTCAAGTGGATGATGCTTTATATACAAATGGTGAAGCAGCTATAATTGGGTGGTGATCTGTGTGGTAGTGAAGATGTGACAGGTAGGGATACGTTGATAGCTACAGAGGTGTCTGAGCATGGACAGGTGGGATCTGACCCTAGGGTTGAAGTACAGACTGAGAAAAGAGTGCCCAAAGATCAGGGTAAGGGGAAATCAGTCACAAGTCAGCTCCAAGGGAGGCTCCAACCTGGTTGATTCTATGATACTATGAAATCAAAGTTATCCAAAGGGCAGAAGTTGCAGAGCTGTTACTGGCACTAGACTACTAGACTGTAGAGTTATATAGCAGTATGTTCTCTGCAATGTTTGAACACATGTACCAAAGCCTAGGTAACTGTCATAATCAGAACTGCATCGCTCTCACGTAAGAAAGCATTTCTAAACCTTCAGTAGCATCAGCAGTATGTGCTGTCAAATACTTTGGCTGTCAAATATGGTGTGCTTTGCTGTCAGGAATGGACCACGAGAATAATCTCTTCCTCATGTACTTTTAGTTAATGCTTTAAAATCTTCTTTACAAGAGAATGCAGACAAATAGCTTTGGAGGGAGAATTGGGTTATTCTATTAAAATGGTGCAAGTTGTAGGTTAAGTAACATTTTCACATGGAATTCTTTTTAAAAGGCCACCCATTTAACCAAGGCCATCTGTCAACTGTGTCCCTAATAGCCCTAGAGCTCACTGAAAGGCTTTTCCCCAGAAAGAGAAGGGCTGGTGGAAAGTCAGACTCTGTTGCAGATGCTAGTGGATAATGCTGCCTTTAGAACAAAACCGGAGAATCAGACAAAGAAAAATTAAATCCATTTGGATCCTTTCCATGGAAAAGCTGATTTGCAGCTGTCAGCTTTTGGGATCTTCTGTGGCTCTGATTCTACAGTCTTCTTGCCAGTTCCAAATCACTAAGACCTAGGAAATGAAGACATAGAAGGCCAGAGCACCACCTCGTGTGCATGTAAAGAAAACTACCACAACAGTCAGCACCGCCTGGGAGCGCAGTCCTGGCGTTCCTCCTTGTTCTATTCCTCCCTCCTCTTAGCACTCTTTCGCACGTCTGGCAGGGTTGTTGTGTGGGTTCTTTTGTATTGAAGTGAAGGGCTGTGAAGGCGGAGAGGGCAGTGTGCTAGTATTGTGATTGCTGTCCTGTGGGGGGGGTCAGCAAAGGCTGCCCAGCAAAATGCCTCAAAACACATTGTCTTCTACCACTAGGCTTCTGCCCTGCTTTGAGGGTGTTTTATATCAGTGATAGAGGAACTCTTGTCAGAGTTGCAGAGGGCAATATTACTGCACTCGGCAGTACCACGGGCTTCCCTTTTACCACTTACAAAAGTCTACCTTCTGAGCTTAACCTTCCTCACCACTACAGCAATAAGATTTTATTCTGTTTTTTTTCTGATTCTTAATTGCTTCCTGAGATGAGCAAAGCACCAGATTAGACCTTATGTTGATATTGAGGCTAGTTCAGTGTGCTAGTTTGAAGCTAGCTAGAATATTTTGGTGAGAAGAATTAGATGACAGGCTGTGAAAAGGAAACAGTGGTGATGTCTGCTGCACTCATAGGCTTGCTGAGATGGATAAGAACAAGAACATAAACATAGATAAGGGAGTCGCTCTCTGGTTCTTGGGGCTGCATGAACTTCTCTCTCTAACCTGCCTGACTAATCTATCTGCTTTCTAACCCCCTGGCCGACCCTCCAAACTAACTTGAGTGTAAGGCAAAGTCTACAGCAAGGTAGAGGGGTGGGGAGAAGGTGGAAGGGTGGTTGAGAGCCCCTCCTGGGGACTCAGGTTTCTGGGAGGGCTGCTGTATCTCAGTATTACTTTTTAACTTGTATATTTCTGTATATATTGTAACTACCTGCTTGGATATTGCAAAGAATCATAGCATCAAGCAGGTTGGAAGAGANAGACAGCAATGAGGTCTGCCCTGAGCCTCCTCTTCTGCAGGCTGCACACCCCCAGCTCCCTCAGCCTCTCCTCACAGGGCTGTGTTCCAGGTCCCTCACCAGCTTCGTTGCTCTTCTCTGGACACCTTCCAGCACCTCAACATCTCTCTTGAACTGAGGAGCCCAGAACTGGACACAGCACTCAAGGTGTGGCCTGAGCAGTGCTGAGTACAGAGGAAGAATAACCTCCCTTGTCCTGCTGGCCACACTGCTCCTGAGCCAGCCCAGGATGCCATTGGCTCTCCTGCCCACCTGGGCACACTGCTGGCTCATGTTCAGCTACTCTCTACCAGTACCCCCAGGTCCCTCTCTGCCTGGCTGCTCTCAGCCACTCTGTCCCCAGCCTGTAGTGCTGCTTGTGGTTGTTGTGGCCAATGTGCAGAACCCTGCACTTGGCCTTGAAGATAAAGCTTCATTCAATTTCCAGAGCCACTGAGCCCAGTCTGGGTGATTTTCCAAAGTGGGATGGGGGGGGCAAGGAACACCCAAACCATCACTTTCTGTTTATTTTGTTTTGTTGTTACAAATAATCATGCACCATCACTCACTCCAAAATTATTAGTGAGTTTGAAATACTCTGCTGAGCAGCCGTTGTTTTCATGACCTTTTTGGTCACAGCTTCAAGTTTGGTCTAAGCTTTAAATTCAAATCCAGAAGCCCCGAGAGATATGACCTCTCCTCTCCAGGACCTCCACTGTGCCACTGGGATATGTTCTGCTGCCTTGAATTGCTTAAATGTGATTTTATCAAGACGTGAAGGGATTCAGATGTCACTGCTGGATTATCAAATGATACAGAAGGTAAACAGCTTCACACCTGTGTCCTGGTTTTCCCTGGGATAGAGTTAATTTCTTTCCTAGTAGCTGGTACAGTGCTGTTTGTTTGGATCTAATGGGAGAATAATGTTAATATCACACTGATTTTGTAGTTGTTGCTAAAGAGTGCTTATCCTAAGCTAATGATTTTTCAGTTTCCTATGCTCTGGCAGTGAGTAGATGCACAATAAGCTCAGAAAAAGCATGGCCAGGACAGCTGACCCAAACTAATCAAAGACATATTCCATACCACAGAACACCATGCTCAGTATAGCTTGAAGGAGATGGCAAGAGGGGTGCTTATTATTATCACCATCATCATAGTTTTGGGCTCCTCAATTCAAGAAAGATGTTGAGGTACTGGAACATGTCCAGAGAAGGACAACAAAGCTGGTGAGGGGCCTGGAGCACAGCCCTGTGAGGAGAGGCTGAGGGAAGAAGAGGGTCAGGGCAGACCACATTGCTGTCTATAACTACCTGAAGTGAGGCTGTAGCCAGGTGGGGCTGGTCTCTTCTGCCAGGCACCCAGCAACAGAACAAGGGGACACAGTCTCAAGCTGTGGCAGGGGAGGTCTAGGCTGGATGTTAGGAGGAAGTTGTTGGCAGAGAGAGTGATTGGCATTGGAATGGGCTGCCCAGGGAGGTGGTGGAGTCGCCGACCCTGGAGGTGTTGAAGCAAAGCCTGGATGAGGCACTTAGTGCCATGGTCTGGTTGATTGGCTAGGGCTGGATGATAGGTTGGACTGGATGAGCTTGGAGGTCTCTTCCAACTTTGTTGATTCTATGATAAT
This sequence comes from Tricholaema leucomelas, assembly GCA_013400475.1. Lineage (NCBI taxonomy): Eukaryota > Metazoa > Chordata > Aves > Piciformes > Lybiidae > Tricholaema lacrymosa > Tricholaema leucomelas. The sequence continues at coordinate 17,835 of WAAF01002075.1, read as the reverse complement.
CAATCATTGTTATCAATATTGTATTTTGGTTAAACTGCTCTTAGCTCAACCCATGGCTTTTACTTCCCTCCCAAACACTAATTCCCCTCCCTATCCCACTTCAGAAGGAGGTGTGAGCAAGCAGCTGCGTGATGCTACAAAGCATGCAGCTTGAAAAAAACAGCTTAAACACATCAGGAAACCACTTATGTTACTATTCATATAGTGTATATTGAGGAAAAACTATGAGTTCCCCTCCTTATTTTAATAAGGGGCCAAATATGTAAGGAAATGTAACAGTTGTATCCCTTCACCTTCCTTAAGTGGAGGTACTTATTACAATTTCTACTACCTCATAACAGAGATAGATTTTGCTTGGGCTATCACTAGGAGTCATTGGTCTGTTTACATATTGTTCATCTGGAAACACATTTAGAGATCTCCCAGGGAAGATTTAAAATTGCATTTGTGGGAAGGATCACTAACCCTTTGCACAGAAACTTGCATGTTATAACTTTTGTATTACTACTCATTTTAAACCAGCTACTTTTGGTTGGAAAAATGAAGAGTAGAGACAATTTTCAGCATCTCGAAGTGTAGGTATATCCCAGAAATGCAATCCACTGTATCATCACTACAAATGAGGTACAGTTCACCTAATTCAGTGGCATAAAAATACCTTTTGCGTCTTGATAGCATACCTCCCGTGCTATTTCATTCATGGGAGTCACTGTATGATGTTGGTATAGGACTTTGGAAGGCATTTCAGCTTCTTGTAAAGAGAGTGAAAAGGACAAGCGTATTTGGTGCAGCACAATAGTAGGCTGGTATCATACAAGCTTGATACCGAGCTTGTAGCTTGGTATCACACAAGTTAAGATTTTGGGGGGGGTGTTTGTACATATATGAAGCATTCATGAAATCACAATACAAAATGTCCAGTTATGAAAAATTCCAAGTACACCATTTCTGTTTCAGGAATATCCTATCAATAGCATACATATTGTAACTCCAGAAACTGACAAAACAGGAGCGTGAACAACAAGGCTGGATTGAAACATTGCTGACAGCAGTTTGCCAGTGAACAGTATATTGCTTACCTGTTATGCTTTCTCAAGAATGAGAATTGTTGCTGATGACGATGGTGATGCTGACTTTGAGAACTGTATAGCATTGCTGTTGGCCACAGGCAGGTGAGGAACAGAAGTTTCATAACCAGGACCATCTCTTCCCAAAACAAGCAATGCATGTGATCAGCCAGTCCACCTCGCTGACTTGGTTTTACTGATGTTAATGTTTAGAAACAACGTAACATACAAAGTGCAAACGTGAAGCCAGGCATCGCTGAAGACAGAAGACAGGGGCATCCCAGTTCTGATGTGCTCACTGACTTCCCCTCATGTTTTGGCAAATCACAAAAATTCCTTCAGCTCTATATCCCTGCAGCATCTGCAGTCAAACCAGAAGCATCTTGCTTTTAGTAACGTAGTAGATAGAGCAGTTTGTCCATCCGGACTGTGGTCTGAGCCATCGCTTCCACTCTTTCAGCACAGGCGCACACTTGAATTCTCCATCACGCACGCACTAACCTCTTCAACATAGTCTGTGCAGGCAAAGTGATGTCAAACATTTAATCCCCCTTAAATCCCACACAAAACCATACAAAAATCTGCTTTAATGACAAAGGTCTCTAAATTAATCTTGCTTTTCTATATGTGGATCTGATCAAAACAATTTTCTGCAGAGATAAAGCTCTTTCATTAACTGGCTAAGTTATATTCCCTTCCCAATCATTAACAGCATTTCTGTTTCTCTCATCTGCAGCAGCAACTATTTTGTCTCTAGGTACAAAACTACTTTTGGGCAGCACGATATTGTGGAGTGAGTTCAAGCTAGAAGTGAAGTCTTGTTTCAATATTCCTCAATAACAGTTGGAAATACCAATAATTCCACCCCCCTCTCCCTTTTATTAAGCTCTGCAGATATCCATTCAATTTGCCCCATATTCAAATGGCATGTGCATGTCTAAGATCTACTGTCCTCCCACTGCTCCTAATCTTACCTTTATTTCATTTAGCCTGCTCTGCCTGTTCAATAGCAGATAGAATCATAGAATGGTTTAGGTTGGAAGGGACCTCAAAGCTCAGCCAGTTCCAACCCCCTGCCATAGGCAGGGACACCTCCCACTAGAACAGGTTGTTCAAAGCCTCAACCAACCTGGCCTTGAACACCTCCAGGGAGGTTGTGGAGCACAGAAGTAGCGAATGTGATTGAAGATCATATTTGGTGCTTCTGTGCTCCACAACATCCCTGGACAACCTGTGCCAGTGTCTCATCACCCTCACTGCAAAGAACTTCTTAACATCCAGTTTTAATCTCCCCTCTGCCAGTTCAAACCCATTCCTCCTTGTCCTGTCATTACAAGACCTTGGCAATAGTCCCTCCCCAGCCCTCCTGTAGGCCCCCTTCAGATACTGGAAGGCCACTCCAAGGTCCCCTCAAAGCCTTCTGTTCTCCAAGCTGCAGAGTCCCAACTCTCTCAGCCTGTCCTCAGAGCAGAGCTGCTGCAGCCCTCTGAGCATCTTGGTGGCATCCTCTGGACTGGCTCCAACATTTCCATGTCCTTCTTGTGCTGGGGGGCTCTAGAACTGCACACAGGACTGCAGGTGGGGCCTGAGGAGAGCAGAGCAAAGGGGGATTGAATTGCAAAGTATTTTATTAACTAAATGTTGCTTCAGTTTCAAGTTGTGCCAAGGGAGGTACAGGCTGGATGTTAGGAGAAAGTTCTTGCCAGACAGCCTGATTGGCATTGGAATGGGCTGCCCAGGGAGGTGGTGGAGTCACTGTCCCAGGAACACTTGGGAAAGCTGCATTTTAGAAACTGACATCACACTTAGCTGAAACTGCTAGCTGTTATCTTCCCTAAGCAGGAGACAATGAATGGGGAAGGAGAAGATGATCCAGGTGCTGAGTTTATTCACCAAGAGCTCTGAAGGTGACAGGTCTCTGAAGAGCTCTTCCCCTGTGCTCAGCACTGGTCAGACCATACTCTGAGTACTGTGTCCAGTTCTGGGCTCCTCAATTCAAGAGAGATGTTGAGGTGCTGGAACCAGAGAAGGTGTCCAGAGAAGGGCAATGAAGCTGGTGAGGGGCCTGGAGCACAGCCCTGTGAGGAGAGGCTNGAAGACTGAGGCAAAGAAGTCATTGAGCTCTTCAGCCTTATCCACATCCTTTGTCACAGGTTCTCCATTTCCCTTCTGGAAGGGTTCCACATTCTCCCTTGTCCTCCTTTCTCACTAATACACCTGAAGAAGTTCTTCTTCTTCCCCTCACTGTCCCGAGCCAGATTCAATCCCAGCTGTGCTTTGGCTTTCCTAACCTGAGCTCTGCTGGCACAGACACCTTCTTTGTATCCATCCCAGGTTCTCTGTCCTTGCTGCCACTTTCTGTAGGCTTTCTTATTACATCTAAATGTGTCCAGGTGCTCTCTATTCATCCATGCAGGCCTCCTGGAGTTCTTACCTGCCTTCCTCTTTTTTGGGATGCATTGCTCCTGGGCCTGGAGGGGGTGATCCTTGAGCACTGAGCAGCTTTCCTGGGCCCCTCTTCCTTTCAGAGTTTTTTTCCCATGACACCCTGCCAAGGAAGTCCCTGAAGAGGTTGAAATCTGCTCTTCTGAAGTCCAGAGCAGTGAGTTTGCTATCCACCCTCTTTGATGCCTTGAGGATCTTAAACTCTACCATTTCATGGTCACTGCAGCCAAGGCAACCCTTCAGCTTCACTTCACTCACCAGCCCCTCCTTGTTGGTGAAGACTAGGTCCAGCATAGCAGCTTTTTTTGTGGGTTCCTCTTCTTCCTCCTTCCACTTGGAGGAGGAAGTTATAATCACTGCACTCCAGGATGCTCTTATATTGCTGGTGCTCTGCTGTGTTGTCCTTCCAACAGATGTCAGGGTGATTGAAGTCCACAGTCCCCCTGGGCAGCCTGTTCCAGGGCTCTGTCACCCTCACAGTGGAAAAATTCCTCCTTGCATTTAAATGGAGCTTCCTATGCCTCAGATTCCACCCATTGCCCCTTGGGCATCACCCAGCAGAGCCTGGCTCCATCATCCTGGTACTCACCTTTACATATTTATAAACATTACTGAGATCACCTCTCAGGCTCCTCTTCTCCCAGCAGCACAGCCCCAGCTCCCTCAGGCTCTCCTCCTAACAGAGATGTTCCATTCTCTTCAGCATCTTTGTGGCTCTGTGCTGGACTCTCTCAAGCAGTTGTATGTCCCTCTTGAACTGGGAGGCCCAGAACTGGACACAGTAGTCCAGATGTGGCCTCATCAGTGTACAGTAGAGGGGCAGGACTGTGGGAATGCAAAGTGAAGAAGGATAATGACAGGTGGATGCTGAGCTTGGTTCCCACCAGCTGCTGGCTACCTTATCTCAGAAAGGATAGATAACAGTCACCTCGCTAATGAGGAAAGCAAGGCGTGGTTTATGCTGATAGAGTGGGTTGTCCTTGACTAATTATGCTAATGTGTAGGCGTGTGCCTTGTGNTGGACACAGTAGTCCAGATGTGGCCTCATCAGTGTACAGTAGAGGGGCAGGACTGTGGGAATGCAAAGTGAAGAAGGATAATGACAGGTGGATGCTGAGCTTGGTTCCCACCAGCTGCTGGCTACCTTATCTCAGAAAGGATAGATAACAGTCACCTCGCTAATGAGGAAAGCAAGGCGTGGTTTATGCTGATAGAGTGGGTTGTCCTTGACTAATTATGCTAATGTGTAGGCGTGTGCCTTGTGCCCTGAGGGTATTTATTGAGAGCCGAGTGATCAATAAAGGTCTCTGGCACAATTCACATTGAATCATCTGGTGTCCATATGGCATCGCCTTGAGCACACTGATCTGTGGGGCCTTGACCACGTTTCCTGTGGCAAGCTGAACAGATTTCTGCAACACAGGAAACCTCTGTCGACCTACTCACCACAGCCCTTCTAACACATCCCAGAATGCCATTGCCCCTCCTAGCCACAAAAGCACACTGTGTCACCCACAGCAAATATGTTTCTTCATTACAGAGCGGTTTTCATTTCCTGGGGGGTAATAGAGCATTAGAAAAGCAGATTATAATATCATTATAATGACCATTACAAAAATAGGTTAATCTGCTATGCATTTGTTGATAATAAGTTCTAAAAAGATCCACCTCCGCAGAAGAAAAAAACCAACAAGCTCATACACTTGGCTCGTGTTGGGGATGTCCTTGGCAACTCCTCATATCTAACACAGAGCATTTTCTCTTTGCCATCATTGATATTTCCTTTAAATTATCCCTTCTCTGTAGCCCATGAAAGTTTCTTACTGATCTTTCAAGGACAAAACCCAGGGCACGGTAGTGGTGCATAAGGCCATACGAATGGTTTACTAACAGCCAAGCAAACTGAAGGGAGTTAAATATACCACCTACTGTTATAAAAAAATACAGTGAGCAAAATGAAACTCTTTCAGGTAATCACAGTCTGTAACTACAGGTCACTCTCTGCTGCAGACCACAAAGCAAAGTGTCTCGGTTCCAATTTAAATTCCCAGAGACTCAAATATAGTTAATGGAAGCAATGACAATTTATAGGATGCCCTTCCCTCTTCCCCCTTCTTTCCCAGAAGAAAAGGAACTAGATGGAGAGAGAGAGGCAAGGTATGCAGACTCACATAAATAATCTCACTGCAATTTGGAAGGTAAAAGAAGAAAAGTTTAATAAGTGAGAGGTATATGAGGTAGGGTAGTTACAGAGGTGTAGGGAAGGGAAAACAAGGTGCAAAATATGTAAATATACAAGCAGATTTGTGATGGCAATGGGTTTTGTCCACTTCGTGGTGATGATGGCCACGTGGTGAAACAAAGGGCAGCAGGAAACAGAAATGGTGATTCCTCAGGAGCAGGGAAGGAGAGCAGAGACAGAGCGAACAGAAGTGCCTCTGTTGTTAGAGACCTTTAGACAGGAAGGGGGAGTAGGCTAACCATGAATAACTTGGTGGTGTTCAGACCCACCCCTGGGGAGGGGTCAAGACCACCTGGAGTCAGGTTCAAGGTCATTCCCCAGGAAGGTTAACCCTGTACACAAAGTAAATTGACAACAACTAGACAACAAGACAAGAACAAGAACAGAAGCATGCTAGGGATGAAGAGATGTTTCAGAGGCTGGAGTTCTGCAGAAAATCTAAGCAGATCTGAAGGATGTTTTAGACAAAGAGCTGAAATGCCATAGCAGACTGGTACTTAACAACCTACCAACTAGCTGTATCAAGGAGGGATACAACGTGGAGCACGGCACACAGTTTCACCCAGTATGGATTTTTTTTATTCTCCCAATCAGAGAACGAAACACAAGCAGGAAAAGAAATAAACACATACATACATATTCCTGAGTCTCCTAAAAAGTACTCTTCTCATAAAAACAACAACAGTGAATCACAGAGCATTGAATCATAGAATCATAGAACCTCCCTGGGCAGCCCATTCCAAAGCAAATCACTCTCTCTGCCAACAACTTCCTCCTAACATTCAGCCTGAACCTGCCCTGGCACAGCTTGAGACTGTGTCCCCTCCCCTTCTTCTGTTGCTGGTTGCCTGGCAGAAGAGACCAACCCCACCTGGCTACAGCCTCCCTTCAGGTAGCTGCAGACAGCAATGAGCTCTGCCCTGAGCCTCCTCTTCTGCAGGCTGCACACCCCCAGCTCCCTCAGCCTCTCCTCACAGGGCTGTGCTCCAGGCCCCTCACCAGCTTCGTTGTCCTTCTCAGGACACCTTCTCTGGTTCCAGCACCTCAACATCTCTCTTGAATTGAGGAGCCCAGAACTGGACACAGCACTCAAGGTGTGGCCTGAGCAGTGCTGAGTACAGGGGCAGAATAACCTCCCTTGTCCTGCTGGCCACACTGCTCCTGATACGGGTCAGGATGCCTTTGGCTCTCCTGCCCACCTGGGCATGCTGCTGCCTCATCTTCAGCTCCTCTCTACCAGCACCCCCAGGTCCCTCTCTGCCTGCAAGAGTGTGAATGTAATACTACAGAACATGAACAGGGAGCATTTTTCCTTTTCCCTGGTAACAGACTCAGCACTTAGCATTTAACCATTTACACTGTGATGTCTACACTTAATCTGTCTGGAGCTAAACCACAGAAGTTACTTCATCACCCAGTGACCCCTCCCCAGCAGAGAAGGGGGAAACCAGGAAAAGACGACCAAAATGCTGAAATGAAAACAGGCTTAATGAAATAGCCAAATTAATGCCAATGTCAGTACAAGATACAGAAAGTTCTACCCAGCTCAGAAGAAGTACAGCAATCAATGTAGCCAGAAAGGCAGCTCTCAAGAATAAGAAAGGAGTAAGGATGTGCCCAAACAAGACTTTTCTCACCTCAGCAAAATTCCTCATGAGTGTGATGCTCATGATATGGGATACAGCTGTGAGCCAACCTGAGTCAGCTGTTCTGGATTGCTGGAGACTGCTGGTGGCCTGTAGTTCATGGCTGGTCTGTGATTCTGTCCCAGCAAAACCAGGACAGGTGACTTGCAAAAATACTATTCAGAATTAAGGGCAGTTTGTCCAGATTATGCTAACAGAAATGACAAACTAAGTTACCAGAAATAAGGTAGCAATTCATATTTCCTAACAAGAGAAAGAAAAGCAGAAAGTGGGTGTTACCATTTCAGTTTCATAGAATCATAGGCCCACACTGCTCCTGAGCCAGCCCAGGATGCCATTGGCTCTGCTGCCCACCTGGGCACTGCTGCCTCATCTTCAGCTACTCTCTGCCAGCACCCCCAGCTCCCTCTCTGCCTGGCTGCTCTCAGCCACTCTGTCCCCAGCCTGGAGTGCTGCTTGGGGTTGTTGTGGCCAAAGTGCAGAAACTGACACTTGGACTGTGTCCACCCATCCAGCCTGTCCAATTTCCTCTGCAGAGCCCTCCTTCCCTCTAACAGATCCACACCTGCTCCTGGCTTGGTGTCATCTGCAAACTTACTGATGCTGGACTCAATGCCCTCACTCAGATGATTAATAAAGATATTAAACAGGACTGTGCCCAGCACTGATCCCTGGGGCACACCACTAGTGACAGCTACCAACTGGATGTGGCTCTATTCACCACCACTTTCTGGGCCAGGCCATCCAGCCAGTTTTTAACCCAGCATAGAGTGCCCCTGTGCCAGCCAAGGGCTGCCAGCTGTGCCAGGAGTTTGCTGTAGCAGACAGTGTCAAAGGTCTTGCTGAAATCCAGGTAGAATACATCCACAGCCTGCCCCACATCCACCAGATACGTCACCTGGGTATGAAAAGAGATCGGGTTGGTAAAGCAGGACCTGCCCCTCTGAAATCTGTGCTGGCTGGATCTGATCCCTTGGCCATCCTGTGGGTGCCCTGTGTTTGCACTCAGGATGATATGCTCCATTACCTTGCCTGGCACTGAGGTCAGGATGACAGGTCCTGGATCCTCCTTCCAACCCTCCTTGTGGATGGGTACCACAGCTTCAAGTCATTCAGGACCTCTGCAGTGAGCCAGGACTGTTGATGAATGATAGAGTGTCTTGGTGAGTCCATGGGGCATATCCCTGTGGGGTTTCTCAAACTGCTGGAGGACACAACCTCCTTTTATTCTAAATTCTCAGCTGCAATTAATGCTCTTCCTTTCCCCATTAGCTGAGGTACTTGAAATCTACAGGCTTCCTGATCTGCCTACTACATGTTCTCCCCTTTACATGTACGTCATACATCACACATTCATTAAAATTAGGCTTTGCTGCTCCCTGGGTGGGGAAGTTCATATTCATTAGCCTAATAAGTCTCTGCACTATCCTAAAAGTTCAAAAGTTCAGGTGGTTTCTAGATACTCCTGCTTTCTGCTATCTTCAAAGGACACCTTATTAGTTTATGGAGAGACCCATGAGGAGGTTTCAGTGGTAAAGGGTACAAAGACTCTGTTAGATACAGGCAAGAAAGATTAGGTCAAATTGCTGAGATAACCCAAGTTGTCCTGTGCTGTAGTATTACATTCACACTCTTACAGTCAGAGAGGGACCTGAGGGTGCTGGCAGAGAGGAGATGAAGACGAGGCAGCAGCGTGCCCAGGTGGGCAGGAGAGCCAAAGGCATCCTGACCCGTATCAGGAGCAGTGTGGCCAGCAGGACAAGGGAGGTTCTTCTGCCCCTGTACTCAGCACTGCTCAGGCCACACCTTGAGTGCTGTGTCCAGCTGTGGGCTTCTCAAGTCAAGAGAGATGTTGAGGTACTGGAAGGTGTCCAGAGAAGGATAACAAAGCTGGTGAGGGGCCTGGAGCACAGCCCTGTGAGGAGAGGCTGAGGGAGCTGGGGGTGTGCAGCCTGCAGAAGAGGAGGCTCAGGGCAGAGCTCATTGCTGTCTGCAGCTACCTGAAGGGAGGCTGTAGCCAGGTGGGGTTGGGCTCTGCTGCCAGGCAGCCAGCAACAGAACAAGGGGACACAGTCTCAGGTTGTAGCAGGGGAGGTCTAGGCTGGATGTTAGGAGGAAGTTGTTGTCAGAGAGAGTGATTGGCATTGTAATGGGCTGCCCAGGGAGGTGGTGGAGTCGCCGTCCCTGGAGGTGTTGAAGCCAAGCCTGGCTGGGGCACTTAGTGCCATGGTCTGGTTGATTGGCCAGGGCTGGGTGGTAGGTTGGGCTGGCTGAGCTTGGAGGTCTTTTCCAACCCGGATGATTCTATGATTCCAGTTTTGTATAGCAGCATCTTAATTTGTAAAGATATATGCCATCTCAAGCCCATCACAACGCAGGAACTGATACAGAGAAGCAGACAAAAGAGCATGCTGAGAAACCAGTTCCTTCTCCCAGCTCTTCCTTTTCGGTACTGGATGCTGACATGGAACCCAAAGAGAAATGAAGTCTTCCTTTCTCTTCATTTAATTTTCGAGGTTATTATTTTCCCTCCGGGCGCATCTCGGCACAAGCCCGAGTATCTTGTTTTTCCCCAGGAGCGTCTTTCTTTTTCGAGGCCACAAGGTTCGTGGCCCGTTCCCGGGCGGAGCGCCTCGGCGGCGGTTACCGCCGGGACGCCGGCTGTGAAACACCGGTCGCTGCCGACGAACGGCCGCAAGGTGGCAGTGTCAGACACGGCCGTGGAGCGTTCCTCGCCTCCGCGCCCAGCGGCCGCCGCCGCCCCGCTTGCGCAGCGGTGCGGGTATCCGGGGTCCGGGGCGTCTCGCCCCAGCCAGGAGCGTTGTCTGGGCGAGGCGTGCGGAGGGGTGCGCGGTCCGGCCGTTGCGCGGCGGCTCTTCCCTTCTCGCGGCTCCGGCGGAGAAAGTTGTGGCGCCAGAAGGGCTGGGACGCGGGAAGCAGAGAAAATGGCCTCCGCCGGTGGCGAGCGGAGCGAGAGAGCGAGTCTGCTGGAGGGGAAGGTGGGGAGAGGGACGTCGGCGCCGAGCGAGAGAAGAGGTGCATGAAGCAGCGGGCGGGCTGCGCTGGACATTTCCTGAAAATAGAAGCAGATAAAAGAGAGCAAGACAGCAACAGGCAAAAACACAGGTCGGTGTGAGGCTAGGCAGGTGCCCTAGTCTGGCCACGAATCTCTCTTCACCCAAATCCCTCTTCACCAGCCTGGTTTTCTTAAGCAGACCTTTGCCACAGGTTGCCCACAGCAACTTGTTCGACATTCGTTACAGAGGCTGATTTCCAACACCTTGGCACAAGGCTAAAATATGCTCTGGTGACTGTAATCTTAATTCTGTCATGATCTCAGGCACAAACCAACCAATACCAAAGACAATATAAAATGTATTTGTTAAAACAGAAGCAAGCAACACTGGGCACAAGGGGACTCTGCGCTCTACCAGCCTGGTGCAACAGGCACACGACATCCTGTCCCATCTATACATGGTTCATGTGTATGTATCAGGTATGCAAACAAGTCCCTGAAATTCTTGCTATGCCAGAGATCCTTCATGCGCCTGCATTGTCTGCTCATCCCTGGTGGTCTTCTCTGTGCGTCCTCCCAACTCTGACACAGCCCCTGGCGCAAGCATAGTAAGAAAAACCCCACCAGTTCCCGTGCTGGGACACGGAGGCACATCTCCCCCCTTTTGTTGCCTCCTAAGACGAATCACACTTCAGTAATCAGAGAGCCATAGAATGGCCTACATTGGAAAGGACCTTAGAGACCATCTCCAACCTCCCCACCATAGCCAGGGAGGCTTCTCAACTAGACTCAGCTGCTCAAGGCCTCGTCCAGCATGGTCTTGAACACCCTCCAGGGAGAAGGCATCCACAACGTCCTTGGACAGCCTATCCCAAAGTGCCACTGGCCTCATCCTTGGTAGATGACACGTTACCAGAGATGACATGTTACCAGAGTTAGAAGCAATTCAAAATGTAAGTAAAGGTAGCAGCTTCATACAGTATGGTAAAACAATGTAGATGAACAAATGGGCCTTTGTCAGACTGATAGGAAGTAACAACACTAGGAAAAGGTGAAGATACTCATTAGTATGAAATGAGCACACTTAGAATCATAGAATGGTTTCGGTTGGAAGAGACCTCCAGGATCATCTAGTCCCAACCCACTCTCTCAAGGCCTCATCCAGCCTGGCCTTGAACACCTCCAGGGAGGGAGCAGCCACAACCTCCCTGGGCAACTTGTGCCAGTGTCTCACCACCCTCACTGCAAAGAACCCTTTTCTAACATCTAGTTTGAATCTCCCTTCTGCCAGTTTAAACCCATTTCCCCTTGTCCTGTCGTTACAAGATTTTGTCAACAGTCCCTCCCCAGCCTTCCTGTAGGTCCCCTTCAGATACTGGAAGGCCTTCTCCACAAATAATGTAGTACTGATAACCTAATGTCCTTATGTGGATTAAGAATGTCTTAGTACACAAGAGGACCCTACTCTTGGCTGCAGAGACCTAGCCTAAAGCATCAACATCCACAACAGGGAGGCAGCCTTATTACTCAGCCCAGGGACAAATACCTCTTTGTATTGCCACCACCTTTTACTGTCGTTCTTCATGTATTGACATGTTCTTTATTTTCCTGTGATTACTTATGTTTGCAATCTGATGTAAAATATTTTTTATCTATTTTAACATGAAACAGATTTCCCTGAATCCTTGTAAATTCATGTTGCGTGGAGAAGGACACATGCACCAGTTCAGGTGCTGGCTCAATGCTATCAGACTCAGACAGATATTCTGTTGTATAACCTCACCCAGACAGTGTGTTCTGCTATTGCACAGTCCCTGACAGATTATATAAGGTGGCACACCATCTGCCCTGACATCTGTGACATGATGCAGGTGGCATCACTCTATAGCAAGTTAAGAAGGAGAGGAGGGTAGAGCCTCCTTACAGCCTACATCCTTTTTAGACTTAATCTGATCACATTGACAAAAGGCATTCCTAGGGACAAAGAGATGTTGAAATACTGGAATGTGTCCAGAGAAGGGCAACAAAGCTGGTGAGGGGCCTGGAGCACAGCCCTGTGAGGAGAGGCTGAGGGAGCTGGGGGTGTGCAGCCTGCAGAAGAGGAGGTTCAGGGCAGATCTCATTTCTGTCTACAGTTACCTGAAGGGAGGCTGTAGCCAGGTGGGGTTGGTCTCTTCTGCCAGGCAAACAGCAACAGAACAAGGGGACACAGTCTCAAGTTGTGCCAGGGCAGGTCTAGGCTGGATGTTAGGAGGAAGTTGTTGCCAGAGAGTGATTGGCATTGGAATGGGCTGCCCAGGGAGGTGGTGGAGTTGTCGTCCCTGGAGGTGTTGAAGCAAAGCCTGGCTGGGGCACTTAGTGCCATGGTCTGGTTGATTGGCTAGGGCTGGGTGCTAGGTTGGACTGGCTGAGCTTGGAGGTCTATTCCAACCTGGTTAATTCTATGATCTATCACAAATATTAGCAGGGGTGTCAAGATATGTATAGTATAAAAAAAATACCACAGATTTGCTGGTGTGGAAAGAATTTGGGGGTCAATGCACTAAGTGTTTTGTCCCCAGACATCAAAATCTGTCAAGCACAAAAACTTATGATGGCCTGAAGAAATAGTGATTTTAAGCAGCAGACATGAGATACTGTTTCACTTGCCTTCTGCTTTGTTAAGTCTTGAGTGGTCACATTTAAAAGAGTAAACAGAGTTTAGCATTACACAGAGTGTGGATCTGCTGAGTATTATATTACAACCTTTCCTAGATGCATAGTATTGAGGAATGCCGTAGAAGGGAAGGTGACTGCTAGGTACAGCTGTGGAGGTTAGTCCATAGTGCATGGACTGGGAGAATATGAAGAAGAAGATTTTATGCTTGGGAAATGCAAAAATACCAGCACCCTAATGTGGCAGGACTCTGATTAGTCGTGTGTGGATGGGGGAATGTACATGCAAACTCTGGCTAAGTCGTTTCAAAGGATGAGCTAAATGAGACTTGACCTTAAGTCTTAGTCAAAACTAAGGTTAATTTTTAGAGCACTAGGGTTTTGACTCCTTCTGGATAAGTGCCAAGTTGATTACAATCTGTAGCAAAGCAGAGGGTTTCTCGGGCTTGGGAACTTGGCACCTTAGACTACTGCAGAATTCAGTCGTGGTGGATTAGGAACTTTTCCCCCTGACAATATTTGAAATTTCCCAGACTAACTCAGATAGTTTGGAATTGAGATTAAGCTATATTTACTGCATAGCAAAATTTACTTTTATGTATTGTGTATATATGCTTGTATTTACAGTTATATACAAATTAGAAATAATACAGAAATCCAAACTCCCTCCTGGAGAGAGAAAGTTACCATCCCCCTGTCTCAGACAGAGAACCAAAACAAAGCAGAATCCAGCAGCAGCCAGCAAAGTTTACCTGTAAATTGCTGAGATTAGATCAGGCAGAGAAACAAGTAGGACAAAGAGAGAAAACACTGTTTATGCTTTGACTTTTTATCCCTCTCAGCAGACCAAAGAATGTTACAGACATCATCTTTATTTTGTTTTCACAACCAATGATCTAATTTCTCTCATTAAAATATTCCAATTAGCTTCAGAACAGCACACCACTATGCATAGAATCGGTCAGGGTTGGAAGCGACCACAAGGATCATTCACTTCGAAGCTCCCTGCCATGGGCAGGGATACCCTGCCCAAGATCAGGCTGGCCACAGCCTCATCCAGCCTGGCCTTAAACACCTCCAGGCATGGGGCCTCAACCACCTCCCTGGGCAACCCATTCCAGCCTCTTACCATGCTCATGCTCAACAACTTCCTCCTCATGTCCAGTCTGAATCTTCCCACCTCCAGCTTTCCTCCATTCCCCCCAGTCCTGTCACTCCCTGAAAGCCTAAAATGTCCCTCCACAGCTTTTTTGTAGGCCTCTTCAGATCCTGGAAGGCCACAGGAAGGTCACCTGGGAGCCTCCTCTTCTCTAGACTGCACAGCCCCAACTCTTTCAGTCTGTCCTCACAGCAGAGCTGCTGCAGCCCTCTCAGCATCCTCGTGACCCTTCTCTGGACACACTCCAGCATCTCCACATCCCTCTTGTAATGGGGGCTCCAGAACTGGATGCAGTACTCCAGGTGGGGTCTCACCAGAGCAGAGCAGAGCAGAGCAGAGCAGAGGGGGAGAATAATCTCCCTCAACCTGCTGGCCACACTTATCCAGAAATGGATTCTCTATCTTTCTTTAACAAGGGAGCTTTGCTCAGCACATGGCAAGCAATGTGCAGCTGTTACCAATGCACACTGCTGTGTATCTCAGTGAAGGATAATCACTCCCAAAGACTGTGACCCTCCTGCAGTTATTGCCTAGTCCCAGTGCAGGCAGACTCAAACACACCTGGGCTTTCAGACTTATAGTTGGCAGCCTCAGTCAACACCCAACTCAGAGCCCTGTTCAGAGCCCTGTAAGCTTCTATCCAACACAGATCTATGTGCCTTGATAGGTTGTTGGATATGTGGGTGCCTCCCACCAGTGCTAATAGGGATTTTATTCATAGCTGTTGGGTTTTCTTTTTAAATCACACTGAAAATACATGTGATAGCATCCCCATTTGCATCAGCTGAGTCTCTTCCCACTGCATCAAGAGAGAAATGAGTAAAAGGCAAGAGATTCAGGGCTCTAAAATCACAATTGGTGAAACACCAGGAAAAGAGAAAATCATTCAGATTGTTTCACTGAAAAACTGTTTCTCTCTTTTCTGCTCTTCTGTCTGCTTTTCCGGCTTCTATCTGCAGATCAAGGTTTGCAGTAATAAAGAAAAGGATGGTCTAATGGATGCAGAGTACAGCATATCATGATTCAGTGCAACAGGAAGACAGGGTCAATTATGAAACTGAGACAGCCTGAAGAGTTTTCAGCATTTTGTAAGGAAAGATGTTTGAAAAGCTACTTTCAGTCCTGCAGCAATTATGAACATGCCTACCTTGGTATTTTTCATTGTATTTAGTTGAAAATACTGGGCAGGCATCCACTGCTCAGTGTCTGCAGTTTCCATCCCTCAATCTCCTGATCCTGTGCAATTTTAATTCCAGTCTGTATAAAACTAGAATAAAATATGTATATTAATACAAATGTTTTTACCACCACAAGAGTGAGGTAGGCAGCTGTATCACTGCTGCTAAATATTTCTCCCTGTTAAACACTAGATCAGCAATGCCTTACCTACAACAGGAAAGTGCAGGGTTTAGAAAGACTGTACCTAGTCACCTAGAGTTGTCATGGAAGTGCAGCTATGCAAGCTGAAGTAAGAAGTAGTCATGAAGCTCTGCACCCATTGGCAACGATTTATGTTTTTACTTACTTTGAACATCCTCTTTGCTTTAACATTTCTCTTCGGCACTTGTGTTCTTACAAGACAATTTCTTACTTTAATCTTCTCCTGCCCAGAACACAGCTAGTCAAATAAAGGCTGTAATTCTCAACAAACCCTACCAAGTATAGAAAAGGATTAGATAAGGGTATTGTTATTGGCTTTATCATCACTGAAAATAATGCATTCTCATTACACTGGAATAGCCTTATTTTTCTAAGATCTTACACAAGACAGAGCAATAATATGTTGTGATGGTGTCTCGGTTCTACTTTAAATTTCCAGAGACTCTAACAAATTTGATAGAACTGATAATAATTTGTAAAGAGCCCTTCCCTCTCCCCCCTCCTTCCCCAAAGAAAGGAATTAGAAGTAGAGAGGAAAGGTAAGCACACCCAAACAAATCATTCGCACTCGATTTGGAAGTTAAAAAGAAAAAAAACAGTTTAACAATAACTTAAAAGGGTATCAGAGGTAGGGAGGTTACAAAGGTGTAGGGAAGGGGAAATAACAAATACAGCCAGAGTTTGTGATGGTGATGGCCACGTGGTAAACAGCTGGTAATGTGTGTAGAGAGATGCAGGGATGCAGAAAGATGCGGAGTGAGTGCAGAGAGAGAGCAAAGCAGGAAGTCCCCCTGCTTTTATGGGACAGGAAGGGGAGACTGCGTTAACCATCACCTGGTGGTATTCAGACCCACCCCTGGGGAGGGTCAAGACCACCTGAGGTCAAGTTCAGGGTTACTCCTCCTGGAGTGTTAACCCTATACATTCCGCCCCTTAGTTAGACCATTTCCACCTTCCTACAAAGAGTCTTCTTTTTTCCAAAGATAGGAAAAGTTGTCCATGGATTAGGAGTTCTTAAGTCCTTCTTGGTCCCCGGCTGTATCCCAAGGCGATGTTCTTCTCTGGTGCAGGTTGGTGAGGTGAGGTGAGGTGTGGTGTGAGCAGGACAGGAACACGGAAGAAGAGTCAGTGAAACAGGAACAGTTCTGGTGGGAAACTCAGGAAAAAGTCTTTTCCCTCTGGAAGGAAACATTCAGAACAGTCTTTTGCTGTAGGGCATCAGGGAAACAGGTGTAGGTGAGATGGCTGCAGACATCCTCGGGGGGGAAATCAGGAACTGTCTTTCACTGCAGGGCATCAGTGAAGAATCAGGTGCAGGGTTCTGTTGGACGCCGTGTTGTGATGTGATGCTGTAGGGTTCCTCTGGGTTGCTGCTGGTGTGGTGAGGGTGTAACTAGGAAAATAACTTATAACCACTTATGACTATAATACAATTATTACACAACTATGATACAACTATGAAACAGCTATGACACAGCTATAATACAAGGTAACTTGGAACAACTCTGGGTTTTTTTAGGATTTTTTAAAACCTTTTCAGCCAAACTGAGGTTTCTCTGTGGGACACACTCAGTAGTACCTGTTTGGAGCATTACCCAGTATGTGTGACTAGGACCCTCTGCAGACACCACTCCTTTGATAGGTTTGCCCCCAGGAGCAACCCACACAGTTTTCCCCAGTAGATTCCTCTCGCAGACCNAGTTTTCCCCAGTAGATTCCTTTCACACACCACAGGACCTCCATCTCCCTCAACAGTGGGCAACAGGGCAGACTGAGCAGGACCAGCTCTGTTAACTGATCCCCTGCTGTTCACCAGCCAGGTGGCTTCTGCTAGGTGTCTCTCCCAGTTTTTGAAAGTTCCACCTCCCATAGCCTTCAGGGTGGTTTTCAGCAGGCCATTGTGATGCTCAATCTTTCCTGCAGCTTGTGGATAGTATGGGATGTGGTAAACCCATTCTATCTCATGCTGTTTTGCCCAGTTGCTTACAAGGTTATTCTTGAAATAGGTCCCATTGTCTGACTCAGTCCTCTCTAGGGTACCATGTCTCCACAGGATGTAGCTCTGCAGACCCAGAATGGTGTTACGGGCAGTAGCATGAGGTACTGAGTAGGTTTCCAGCCACCCTGTGCTTCCCTCCACCAGGTTAACACATACTGCTTGCCACTGCAAGACCAAGACAGAGTGATGTAATCCATCTGCCAGACCTCCCCATACTTGTATTTTG
>WAAF01002074.1:0-34329 GCA_013400475.1 Tricholaema leucomelas | reverse complement strand
CCATGTGATGTTTTCCTGTTGGTAGCTACTAAAGTGGGAAAGATGGGAAAGGATATGAAGGAGTGAACTGCTTATCTCTCCCCTTCTCAGAGTGGCTTAAATTAACAGGGTTAGAATTTGAGGTCTTAAAAATACAAGGCTTTAAAATTTCCCCTGGGAAATTTAAGAAAACCTACAGAGGTTTAGCTGAATCTTAAGATTAATGGCCTACATATTTTTTTTTTTTTACTAAGCTGTTTATTGTCTGGAACTTGACTTATTTTAGTGAAACTAAAGGGGGAAAAAAGGAAGATAAAGACAGGAAAAAAATGGGGGTTTATAGGTAGCCGAGAGTAATTTATATGTGTGTATTTAGCTAAGCAGACAAACATACCTATACCCTTTTACAGACAGAAGTAAATCACTTGCATTTTAATGTAACCCAATCAAGGCATTTGAAAGACTAATTTTGGGCTGACCATTTGTTTGTTTCAGTTCATTGTGTTTTGAAAAAGCCAAAATCCTAATCCTAACCCTAACCAAAACCTGGTCATGAAGCACAGCAGACATAATAGGCTTGTAGAGTATAAAATGTCTGTGTTGCTGTATGGCTGCCACAGAGATAAAGAAACTTTTACAATTAAGTGAATTATAAAACTCTTTTCTGTAAGTTCAGATTTTGTGACACTACACTCCACACCTTTGGACCATTCAGTCCACCTTCCCTTTTTTTGTGTGTCGTGCAGAAAGCAATTCTAATGCTAAATTTGCTTTTGATCTGGTCCAATAACAATGTAAAATGGATGAAGCCTAATAAAATAACACAGAGTAAAAGGCAAGTGAACTCTCAGCTTCACTATATTTTACCTGGATTTGATAAATGACATTGCCTGCATGGTAGACAGTGTGAGTTGTCATATTTTTCTAAGATCTTGTCTAGTGGAAAAGTTAATGTATTTTTTTCCTCCCTCTGAATTTCTCACTGTAGTAATTGCTATGTATTTTTTAATTTAATTTAATTTTATTCATCGAGATGAGAACCTTTAAGTTGTTCTGTCAGAGTGTCCTTTGATGCCAGCTGCATGTCAAATTTGTGGACACACACTTTGGTTAGAGACTCTATTCATACTTTGCACATTAACAAATGAATCATCTAGAAACCATATTATCAAATTTTCTTTGACAGCCCCAAATTAATTTACTTGACATTAGCTTTTTTCTTTTTTTTTTTTCCTATAAAGCTTGAATGAATTTTTTCCTTTAATCTACCCATTTTC
Organism: Tricholaema leucomelas; assembly: GCA_013400475.1. Classification (NCBI taxonomy): domain Eukaryota; kingdom Metazoa; phylum Chordata; class Aves; order Piciformes; family Lybiidae; genus Tricholaema lacrymosa; species Tricholaema leucomelas. The sequence continues at coordinate 33,073 of WAAF01002074.1, read as the reverse complement.
TGTGAGCAAAGGATGTAAAGAATTCAAATTTACTGACTTTTCATTACATTTTTTTTTTCCTGTCTCTAACTTCTTACTAGATATTATGCAAAAGGTATTTTAGTTCTGTTTTAACATTTATATTCAGGGAATTTTTAATTTTGGATACTTCTAAAGACTAAAATTATAAGTTCAAAAATCATGATTTTTTTTTTAAAAGATTTATTTTTCTTTTCTTTTGGAACTGCATAATTTTTTTTTCCTAAGATCAATTTTCAGTAAAGAAATTAATTTAACTTTATTTTGGTTTTGATGAGATTTTTTTTTTTAAGAATACAGGGAAGCTAAATGAATTGTGTGCCATAGAAGGTGAAGGGTTTTGTCTAGAATATTAATTTCTATCGCAGTAGTTCTTATGGTGTTGTGTTTTTCACGTGTGACCAAAACTGTATTAATTACCAACGTTTTAGCTGTTGTTGCACAGTGATTACACAGCATTAAGGCCTTTACTATTTCTCACACTGTGCTGCTAACAAGTAAGCTGAGGGTACACAAGAAGCTGTGAAGAAATACAGCTAAGATAGCTAACCCCAGCTGACCAAAGGGATATCCCATACCGTGTGATATCACGTATAGGAATAGAAGCTAGAGAATGAAGGAGAAAGGAGAGTATGTTTGGAGTTATGGCATTTTTTCCCCCCTGTCCCAGGTTGAGGCTAGAGGGTTAAAATTTTTTTCTGGGGACTAGAAGATTGTTATTCAATCCCATAATTCTGCTATTTCCTTATAGACTCACAACAAGGTCAGTTTGTTCTCCTTTCCTCTTCCTCCTTCTGCCCTGGGTGTGTGGCAGGAGCCAATCTATTGGGAACATTTAAGCAGTAGGCCTCTTGGCTGGCTGGAGGTGTTGGGGGTGGGGAAGAGGATTGGAGCACTGGGGAAGGTAGATATAGTTTTTTGGGGGATGGGGAAAACTTCAAGAGGGTTTGCCATGGATGGGGAAATCGCTTTGTAAGATCTGTCGCTGTATCTCTCTCTCTAAATACAATTCTGTATTTTCTCTCCAATTTGATCTGAGAGTTTAATTTCTGTCGCCTCTCTTTGGTAAAACTCACGACACCCCCAAATAACTGTTATGAGTGAGGTTGGACACTTGCCTGGAGCTGGTTGGACACCTGAATGCCAAAGAGAAGCGGCAAGTGAATTCCCTGTTCTGATTTGGGTGCAAGCAAAATTTTAGCTTTACCTATCAAACTTTCTTACAACCCATGAGTTGGCTTGCATTGTCTTCTCAGTGGAAGTTTACATTCTCCGAGTCATAGAATCATAGAATCGATCAGCTTGGAAGAGACCTCCAAGATCATCCAGTCCAACCTAGCACCCAGCCCTATCCAGTCAACTAGACCATGGCACTAAGTGCCTCATCCAGGCTTTTCTTGAACACCTCCAGGGACAGTGACTCCACCACCTCCCTGGGCAGCCCATTGAGTGATTTACTAGACTTCTTATAAGAATAAATTGTGTTTCACATAGGACTGAAAATAATGTTCAGATTTTTTTTTGCATTCTTCTCTAAGGGATTGTGACCTACTTTATTGAACTTGCTGGAAGGGCTTATGGGGAGAGGCTGAGGGACCTGGGGCTTTTTCGTCTGGAGAAAAGAAGACTTAGAGGGGATTTGATAAATGTTTAAAAGTATCTAAGGGCTGGCCAGGAGTGGGGGGACAGGCTCTGCTCACTGCTCCCTGTGATAGGACAAGGAGCAGTGGGTATAAGCTGCAGCAAAAGAGGTTCCACCTCAACACAAGGGGGAACTTATTTACTGTAAGGGTCCCAGAGCACTGGCACAGTCTCCTCAAAGAGGTCGTGGAGTGTCCTTTGGAGACTTTCAAGGCCTATCTGGATGTGTTCCTCGGTGATCTGTGTTACATAGGATTGTCCTGCTCTGGCAGAGGGGTTGGAGTCGATTATCTCTTTGGGTCCCTTCCAACCCCTAGCATCCTGTGATCCTATGACTTCAGCTTGAGGACTTGAACAATGCCCTTAATTTCTCCTGTTCTCCGGTTGTGTTTGGTCATTTTCCAGGCCTACAGTCTTTTGTTCTCAAAGTTTTGAGTCTGACTTGTAGCATATTTTACAGAAAATATGAATGGATATTCATTCATGAATACAGATTTTTCTTCCTGACAGCAACAGTAGAGAAAATGGGTTCACAAAAGCAGTCAGTACAGAATATTCTGGAAAAGCAACTACTTGCTGAGGTCAGATAGAAAGTATAGCAATAGGAATGAGGTCAGTGACGTAGAAGAGTGGAAGGAAATGCAGGCAGTGAACCTAGAACCATTTACTGTGTGTAAGGTTAAGACTCATTCTCACTCATGCCCTGCAGAAGTATGAAAGGTAAGAGTAATTGTAACTTGCTGAGGGAAAACAGCTTGTTATACATGAGCCTCTCTTGCTAACTGCACTTATATCTACACAGTACTTCAGCTGTGGGTAAAGCTGACTGAGACCACTTTTTAATTGCACCACAATTTTAATTGCACACATGACTAGAAGTGGGAATTAACCTACATAAGTGTGAGATAGTTGAAAAGTGTAACAGGAAAACTCACATCATCTGTTTTTTGCTCAGAAACTGGATCCTTTTCCTTCAGTGAACTAAGCCACCATTCTTATGTCACATGGGACTGCTTTTCTGAGTATGTTGGAGAAAATTTGCTTTGTGTTTGTCCCAGTCTGGAGGAGTCCAAGGTATGGCAGGTTTGGATTCTCGGGCACGGAATTAAGGCACAAATGGTGTCAAACGCATAGGCTAGCTTTATTGCACACACACGAGGATAGGGAGGGATGAGGAGAGAGAAAGAGAGATGGGAGAGGAAAGAGAAAGAAAAGGAAGAAATAACCCCATGCAGAGAGAAGAAAGGTCACCCCAGAGTCATTCGGCATCCTGAAAGCCCGTTTGAAGGGAGTGGGTGGGGAGCACTCCATCCGCAGGTTGGAGCTTCTCTTCTTTTCCCTGGCTGCCTCATTGAATACACATGATCGTCTGAGAATCACTTAGCATCTTCCAGGAGTGATTTGCTTAGCCAGGCCCACTGGCCACTTGTTTTGGGCACGCTGGGTGTGGTAGGAGGTTTCCAGAGTTAAGCCCCCCTTGTCTGGCCGGTTTCTCCGAAATGATTGCTGCTGTTGATAAACCAGGAGCTGCCAGACTGTGCCTGGCTCAAAATCAACATCACTTGTTACAACAGGAAGCCTTCACCTCCTATGTGTGTTAGGTGACAGGAGCTCAGTTCCAGGTGTGGTGGTCCTGAATGGTGGTCTTTCAGTCAGCAGTCAGGCAGGTGGTCCCATGTTAGCATGCACAAGCTCACTCTGCGTTCCTTGGCTGGTTTCTTGTCCAGTTCTTGCATACTGGGGAGCAACTAGGGGTCTGAGCTCATGCAAGAGGGGATCTTCAGGACAGTGAATGCAAACAGGATGCTCAGCACTTCTCAGGAACTTAGCTGAAAACAATTTTTTTCTGAGATGTTGAGACATATTGTTTATCTCAGTCTCTGACAGTGTTTAATAGCTGTTTTTTCTAGGGGTTTCTTTTGCAACAACTGCTCTATCAAGAAATACTGCCCGCATTTCTTGTGAAAGTTACTTTCCCTGTGCACATTTAACATAAACTTTAGTACTAAAAAGAAACCAATTACTATTCTAATCAGTTTGTGGTGTATATGATCTCTTTGGAGTCATATGTAGTTCTAAGATAGCTTCTTTTTTTCTACTATAAGCCAATATTCCTTCATAACTTGTGCACTCAGACCCTTAATCATTTTGCATGGCCTTTGCTGTGCTTTTTCATTATCAGCAATGTCCTTCCTATAATAAGTAGAGTTGATTCAGCTGATACTCATTAGATATGGTGTCTCCTCAAAATACCAAATGTCCCTGCAATATTCAGCTCAGGAATTTCGGTTAGTGTGGTATGGGGAGGTGAAAGTGAGGGAGACAGCCATCTCATCTTCCAAGTTTAAGTATCATTTGGTTTGCGTCTGAGTAGACTATCAATTTACATAGTTGTGAATCAGCTGTCATGCTCAGTTGTGTGTTGTGCTAGCTCCATGTGTGATCATGTCTGTTTCTAAACTTTTCCTTCAACATAATATTACAGAAGGGAGAAAATTCTACTTTTGCTTGGTATGCAGTGATGGGAGCTGATGGAACCCCTTTAGTCCCTCTTCTGAACAGGTTCCATTTCACTGTGATGGATGAACAGGTGGATGGAGTACTGACACCAGCTTCTGTAGATGCTGGTTTGTTTGTCTGCCCATGTGTTTGCTCTGCAATTAAATGACATATTGATTTAGCCCTGAATTTCTTTTAGCAGTAAAATCAGTACTAACAATATGAGGTCAAATTCTGATGACTTTAAAAGAGCTGTGCAACAGGTGAATTAGCAGGGAATTCAGCTAAAGGAGATCAGAAATACACAATATTCCTAACATAGTCTCATTACTGCCCTATTTAACAGAAAAAAGACACTGATTATATATACAATGTAAATCCCAAGGCCTTTTCTGCTTCTGCCAAATACTGTAGAGAGGGATTTACTGCATTATCCATTATCACGTCCAAGTCTATTCTTGGTTTGTATTGTGCTTCATTTTAGGCTATAGTCTCTGTGGATAGTTTAGATCCTCCCTTCTCTCATTACTTTATACTTCTCTATGCTGAACTGCATAAGCCAATTATCAGACCATAAACCTCATCTATCCAAAACATTTTGAATGTGTATGCTCTGTGCCTTTGTGGCTGCTGCCCTCCTCCTATTTGGTGCCATTATCAAACAAAGGCATATTTTAAATATTGTCATACACGCCCCCCCCAGCCCCTTTCAAAGTCATTCTTAATTAGATAATGATTAATTAGATGTTTGTAAAGTACTTTGAAAAAACAAAGTGCTACAGAAGTGCAAAATATTATTATTAATATGCATCATTGTCAGTGTTACTAATACTGAGCTTTGCTGCAGCAACCCTGTCATTACTGTTTGTCATCCTGAATTGCCTGCTCCTTTCCAGCACAAACCATTTCCTCTTTACAAGCCAGCTTTTAATCCAATTCAGTGCATTTACCCTTTTAATGTGCTCTTTGACTCGGTAAAAAAAAACAAACTCTCTCTGTAGTGTCATGTGGCACCAGGAGCAGTTGTGAAACGCAGACAGATTATATGACCATCCTTGTCCCCTGCATTAACGATTCAGCAATGTGTTCAAAGAACTCAAGCCAGATTGGCACACATGCTTTTCTTTTTAAGAGTCCATGTAGTAGCACCCTTTCCGGGGGGTCGCACTATATTGTGAGTACCCCTGTTGTGCAGAAAAAAATACAGAGAATAAGACTGCTGACCTCGTCAGATGAAGCTCGGCAGGAATGCAGAAGATTGTCTTGGTTAGTTTCAGATGGTGAATTAGAAGAGGGAAAAGAGAGAAGACACATTTAAAAGGGACAAGGCACTTTTCCATGATAATGCCCTGTTTCACTCCAAGGCATCATCTAGCTCAAAGTTTACAGAGGTGCTGAGGGTTTTTTTTGTTTTGCTTTGTTTTGCTTTGCTTTCTTTTTTTAAATCTACTAAAAGGCAGTAAAACAGTCATAAGCCTAAAGCTATCTAAACTCTAAGTAGCCTTTTCAGCTGAAAATTATGCCTTCAGTTAACACGACTGATGCAAATACACTCATTTGGCAGTCTCTATGCATCTACATCTGTTAGAACAGTGTGAGATCTGCTTGCCTGTTGGTCAGAGCCATGCTCCAACATACAGGTTCCCAGCAATTATAAGTTTACATGGGCAGACTTGAAAACACTGTGGAAAAATTCGCTTTTCTTCAGGAAGTCCCTTCACTGTGCCAACTGAACAACATTGGCAACATATGCCAGCTACAGTCAATTACACTAGCTTATACTAATGTGACATGCAGAAGTAAAGGCAAGCAAAGAGTCCGTGGCTCTTCCAGGCTGCCAAAAAGAAAAGCTGTATTGCCCTAGGTGTTGCAAAGACCATAAAGACCACACTGGGGTATAAGAATTAGAGCCAGATGGAAAGAAGAAATATTGAAATGGTTACTAAAAGAAGTAGAAAATTGGATCGTCCCAAGAAATAGATGACAATCTACCATCCCAGCACTCTGTGTTAGTCAGCAGCGGCCCTATAGTGCAGGCAAGTGGAAAACAAGATCTATAGTCAATAATCTTTATGTCTAGGAAAAGACCATGAATGGGACTGCACATAATGCAGTTATAGCTTTGCCTAACAGGTTACCCATCTGACTCCTAGCCCACAGTCAAAGCTGAGACAAAAATCAATAGCAAAACCCCCCTATAGCTACATGATCCAAAGCCAATAAAGCTGGGTACATTTTCTGGAATGAAAGTTGCTTTGCTTTTATGCGCTGACCTTCCTAAAGCTAAATATGTAATCAGTGATTCTATTGTTCCTTTTGTTTGTCCTAGTACATGTCAGTCCTGCAGAACTGAGTCTTTGTTCTCTATATTTAATAGTCATATTAACACTACATGGCCTTTTAAAAGACATTTTTAAAGATACATGTTTGTCAAAATGACCTACAGATGTTAAAGATGTCTCTGCTCACTGCAGGAATGTTGGAATTGATGACATTTAGAGGTCTCTTTCAACTCAAACCATTCTGTGATTCTGTTACTCTGTGATATGTACAACCTTCAAATGAACTTGTACATATCAACATGAAACAACTAACAAAAAGCATTTAACATGGATTTTCCAGGAGAGCAAATACCTGCAGGAAATAAATTCAGTGCATAGGATAGAACTCCAAATCATGTAGTCATAGCTTCAACAGTTTCACATGATAACACTCAAGGAGGGAGTCTGGTCTAGCTTACTGATTTTCGTTTGTTTTATTCTCAATACACTTTAAAAAGAAAGTCCCAGCTTCCAAGTAACCAGAAAATATTATTTTAAAGACTGACTGGTTGTGCAAGGTTTCAAAAAGACCTCCCTCATATTTTAGTGTAAATAGGTGGTGGCAATGAAGCTAGATGTGCTTTAAACCAATAAAGGCTGCTGGACTCTGCTCTAAAAACACATCTTCCATATTTGTTTAAAAATGTGCCACAGAAATGTAACACCTCACTGATGCTGATTGCAGGAGATTACTGTCTTCTGGCAGCTCTGTAGGAGCAAACACCACAGAAGGACATGTGCTGAGGTCAATCGTCATATCTGCAAGAGTCACAGCAGCACAATCCGAGTCTCAGCCTTGGTCTTCCACTATAAAAAAATTGTAAGAGAAAAGAGGCAATTTAATGAAAAGAGAGTTTTGAGCTGTGGAGATCTTCAATGACAATTGATTTTATCTGGATTTCTATATGATACCAAAAGACAACATTTTAAAAAAGCAGGTCTAGGTTTGTACATCAGCCCGAGTGGTGCAGATTAGTCAACTTAAAGAACCTGCCACCAAGAGAGCTGTGAGTGAGGTGTGCCTGGAGCAGCAGAAAGTGTCATGCATGCACAAATCTATCTTTATAAAGTCTTTATAAACCAGGCTCCATATGTTTCCAGCTTTATTTCTTTCACTTTATAGGCTCTATTACACTCTTTACCTACACAGGTAAAATCTACTACTACCCCCTCCTGCCCCTTTTGTATGCTCTTTTCATTATTTTTTTCAATCAATCATTTCCCAGTTTACTTTAGCGTTCATCTGAGATATCCAGTGGCATATTCCCAGAACAGCTGTAGTCTTCTAAAACGAGGAAAACAAGGAGTGACTCCGGTCCTAGAAGGGATGGAAGGAGATAGCCTGTTAGTGTCACATACAGAACTAGAAGTCAAGCAGGGGCTGTTCTACTTATCCCTCACATAAAGTTACTCTCTATTTACACCATGCAGCCCCTGGGGCACCACAAAGGGAGCAGAGGCAACCCAGAGAAAGTTCTTCAACAGATGTAGCAAATCTGTGCCAAGGTATGTCAAAAGCAGAGGAGAGCCCTTGGCCCTGTTTTATTAAATGTTTTAAATACAGCCTGGGGATCTATCATGTAAGCTGCTTCTGTTTTGTTAAAACTACAGAGCCTACAGGCTCTGTTATAAATTTTGTCATCTATTTACAAGAATACAAAGAATTTCATCCTTGAAGAAATTGGCATGAGGCAACTTGAGCTGAGTGTGAAAAACATGTTTAGGATCACGTTAGAAGTTCTTTGTTCTGAGATGTCAGATGCTTTGTGAGTGTAATTCGGCCCTACTTTTAGTGAAGGCATTAGTTGAAGCAGCTTTATTTTGAAAAACAGGTTCAGTAAACATGCTAGAGAGTTCTTCTGCATTTGTGTACAGTTCAGGCTGAGTGTGAAAAGTGGTATGTAAGACAAAACTTCAAGGTCTTTGCAAGGCGTTGGGCAGCTTTTCTGTTTTAGTCTCACCTTGCTGGTATTTCCTTGAAGAAACAATGAATAACATGCTGTTTTGTTGTGGTTTTGTCTTGATTTTTTCTCTGAACCCTCCCTTGTGTTCATCCCCTCCAAGTCCAACAAAATGTTTTTCCATTGAGACCAAACAACTAGAAAACATAAAAGTCACTATTGCTTGAAAGTGTTTGAAATAATGTTAAGGGGTGTGTTGCAAACCTGCAGAGTGATGTTTTCATAGCAGGAAGATAAGTCTTGCGTGTCCTACTTTGTAGCGTGAGGTCATGTGGAAATATCTGAGGTTGCAAAGTCTTCAGGGGACAGGCAGTAAACTCTGAAAAGAAAAGGTGTCAAATTTGGGGCAGTTTTGTTCTTACCGTCTACAAGAAAATTCTCTCTTCTGCATTAGCCTCTAATCAATGCCTCTGTGCACTGCATGGAAGAGTGCTGGCTGACAAAAACTGTGATGAGAGTTCAATGCTCTGGACAATCAAATTCTACTGCTTAAAGCTTGGACACTGTTCTTTGTTCATTTCTAAAAAAATGCAGCAATAGTATCTATATTAATATTAGCTGTACCAGTGGAAATCATTCTACTGTTTTGGGATTAATACCTTTAGGATCATTTATTCAATAATGCCTTTGAATTTAGACCAGCGTTTTGAAACTTAAAGCAGGAACTTACAATCCAGACTTGCCTCCTTAAATAGTCAAAGATTATATGCTTCGATCTGTAGCATTAAGTCCTGATAAATTTTAAGGTCATTGTAAATCAATTGAACTCAGTGTCTTTAAAAGCAAGGTGATATCCTTATTTGAACAAAGTGAACTTAAGAAGTCATCATTAGTTCTTAATTTTTTTTTTCTGGCTCATATTCAGCAGCTACTGTTCAATTATTTCTTTCAAACATTAAAGAAAACATTCCTTCAGAAATAAGAATACAAGGGAAAAAGAATTAAGCTGTGGGATCACAGCTGGTATTTCTTAGTTATATTATCTAGCTGGGTTCATTAGACATGAAGTACGTAATATAGAGATGATACGGTGTCTCTTGAATGGAAAAGGGTTCCTGCTGGTTTTTTGCACTTTTGGGCTAAGCTGAGTAAAAAGATTTCCTTTGTCACTTGCTAAGAGCATGTATATAGATAGCTCTTGTGCATAGTAACCTGTTTGTCACAGTAATTTGATTGAGTGTCTAAGCTTTTAAATGTCCATGATGTGCCAATATTTTTGCTTAGATGTAATCTTAATGTCTCTTCAAAGAATCTATCGCACACTTTCCTCTAGGTTCACTTTTGAAAGGTATGAAGGCCCTTTCTCTACACTAAATCACAGCAAATCTTGTAAACATGTATTTAATGACAAAATTCTCACAAAAGATTTTAATTATTTGGCTTAGAAGTTACAGTAATCAGTTATAATAACAAATTAGTTATACTTTTGGCACAGTTTGATTGTTACTCAGACAATAAACATAATACATAATAATACACGAAATTTGAGTATAAAAGAGTTTTTGTAGTGGTTTCCAGCAGAGCACTCATTTTCACATATATATATATTTAATTAATGGGAAAAGTATGAGCATGTTGTAAAAAACATTATCATTCTCTAAATTTTTATTACTCAGTTTAATATCATGAATATTTTCCTTTGTTGAGTTATCAAAGGCTGGGATTGTATATGGTGCTGAATAATCTAGTTTGCTGTTTCTTATTACATGGCACTATCACTTTCATAAACAGGTCTTATTATATAGATAAGAAGAACATACACTATTGTAGACAACAAGGATACAATCTGAATACTCTGTCTGAATGTGGCAACACAATTTCAGATAATAGGATTGCCTTCATCTCACTTAATGTCATCCATCCAGAAATTAGATGTCTATTCAGAGGTAATTGTCTAGCCTCTCTCTGTTGCCATTGCAGAAGGAAGCTGCAGGCAGTTAAAATTTGTTTGGATAAAAGAACTGCTTGGAAATTATTAGTTAAACTGAATAACAGAGAGCAGAGTAATTTCTGAGATATTCAAATAAAAGGACTTGTTGTTGAGCTGAAGGAGAACATAGTGGTGTCAAGAGAAACTGCTGTTTATGTTTCTTGTGGACTGATTTTCAGATTAATCTTATATGATACTGTAACTAATAACTAATGTCTGTGAAAAAAATAGTAGTTGTTAAAAATAGGGTGATGGCAAGAAAGGAGGCAGGGTAATACAGAGGAGGCAGTGTAGCACAGAGGAAGATAAAAATCCTTCAGAAAGAACTCTCTGATTTAGTTGGGGCAATTAATGAGGCACAAATTACAAAATACTTAGTTACTTTATTTCCAGAAAGCCTCACGCACAACTATATACAAATTAGTTAAATTTGGGTTCTGATTTGGTTGGGAAAATCTTCACAAGGATGCTTATGGGCAATGCATTCATTTAGGAGAACCAGAACATTGGAAAAGTTTGCACAAAATGGCTTTGCCCCACTTACAAATAGGTAGCCTGGAACCCTAGGGAAAGTCTGTTCTACTCACTGCAGTGGAGTAGAAATTCCGAGATAGTCCCTGCTCCTTTGTGGCAGTGTTGGAACTGCTCGGCCATTGAGAGGCTTCTGGGTCTCCCCAGGGTGCTGGGAAAGAGTCAGATGATCTGGTTCCTCTTGGCATGGAGGTTTGCAGAGGTGCAGGCAGGATCTCTTGCAGATGTGCAGGGAGCACGATGTTGGTGGTACTTCTCATCACATTGTGAAGCACTTAATGCCTTCCTCTGGTAAACTTGAGGCACTTAAGATTCCAGGTAGTTCAATCCCAAAACATCAGGGATAAGCTGGTCTGAAGCATGGGCATAGCAGAACTTGTTGTCCAAGAGCAGTGAGGCAGAGGCAGCAAGGCAGAAGCAGAACACCCGCTTGCAACTTAGCTCAATTTATATTACTTGCCCAAATATAATGGTTCTTTTGGCCACAGAGATTCACCAATCAAAATGGCCTTTGCCAAACTGACCATATTAGATGAAACCAGGGCTTGCTCATCCTTATTTGGGCAAGACACCAACATGTACCTAAAGACTGTGGATACCTGTGTATCACTTTGGGAGGGGACATAATGACCCAAGCCTTTGTTTTCCTCCCACCCTTGCATCCCCAGTCAGAAGAAGAGTGGGGCAAGCCAGGACATCTAATAGGCCTATTAGCCTTCCAGGACACCTTCAGACATTTTGTGTAGTAGAAATGATCTGACTAAGCATGTAAAGTAAATTAAAGTTGCAAGTCTACAGGAGCTTGTAGAAAGATTTTTTTTGTTGGTGGTGATGAAAACTAGAGGCCCACCAGCAAAGAAAGTCCCGAGGAGCACGGAACAGTTTTGTAATGACTGTTGATGAATGTGTGATGAATTCATCAAGAAGTTAAATGTATTTGTTGTATAGATCTAATATTGCAGAGAAGTATAGTGACTTTGGAAACTACCATGATGGAGCTCCCTATGGACTTTTATTCTATTCTACACCTGATGAAAATAAAGACTACATCCACACTGAAAAGAAACTTAATCTGAAGCTCAAAGTTGACTAAAAGACAAATAACTTCTAATGGGGCCTAGACAAATTTAATCTGGATATTAACAGAAAGATTTTAACTGCCAGAGACCTGGAGTTCTGAATAGCCTTCCCATAGGAGCAATGAGGAGAAAAAGTGAAATAATTTCATAATGGAATTTATTACATTTTTAATGAGTTACATGACATGGTCACCTGAACCAGAAAATGCTTCAAAACTTAAGAGTTATCTTCCACTTCTGTATATTTATGTCCTTAGAGGTTTGCTGTAGGTTGAGTTATGCTTGATTAGCAGAAGCGGCAATATTTTAAGTGTTGTAGACTACTTTTCCCATGCAGGAAAGATATGTAAGAAACTTCTCTTCTGGGTCTGGTTGGCAAACAAACTGAGCTCAACATGGTTAAAAATAGGAGTTAGTCAGGTCACCAGTGACTTCTGTGGGAAGAGGTACACTGAGGGAAAAAAGTAATTAAGTAGAAACGTTTTGGTTTAAAACATAATAATAATAAAAGAAATCCAGAGGTGTGAGTTACACAGCAGATAAACTCAATTTCTACTTTCTTCCCCCCTTTAAACTGTGGTCAATATAATTATTTTTGAACTAAATTTAGAAAACCCAGAGTTTGAAAAGGGAGAGATTTTCCCCTGCTGCATTCTCCCCTTGTAAGGCGTGGCAGGAAGATCAAGGAGAGTTAATCCAGGTGCTGGAAGATGAGAAATTTATTCTGATACAAAGCTTGGATTTGCTGTATGTTTTTTTTAGATTTTGTCTATAATATAGATAAAAATTAATTGTTTGTAATCAAGCAAGAAAGACCAAACTGTTATTCACCTTGAGTACTGTGTCCAGTTCTGGGCTCCTCAACTCAAGAGAGACGTTGAGGTGCTGGAACGCGTCCAGAGAAGGGCAACAAAGCTGGTGAGGGGCCTGGAACACAAACCCTATGAGGAGAGGCTGAAGGAGCTGGGGTCGTGTAGCCTGGAGAAGAGGAGGCTCAGGGCAGACCTCATTGCTGTCTACAACTACCTGAAGGGAGGCTGTAGCCAGGTGGGGGTTGGTCTCTTCCCCCGGGCAACCAGCAGCAGGACAAGAGGACACAGTCTCAAGTTGTGCCGGGGGAAGTATAGGCTGGATGTTAGAAGGAAGTTCTTCACAGAGAGAGTGATTTGCCATTGGAATGGGCTGCCCAGGAAGGTGGTAGAGTCACCGTCCCTGGGGTTGTTCAGGAAAAGACTGGATGAGGCACTTAGTGCCCTGGTCTAGATGACTGGATAGGGCTGGGTGATAGGTTGGACTGTTTGATCTTGGAGGTCTCTTCCAACCTGATTGATTCTATTCTGTTCTCAGGTAACAGAATTGTAAGGGGTTTTCTGCATGTGAAAAGGAAGAAGAGGAAACCAAGTATTTTAATCTATGAGAGTTTCAACTAGCCACAAGTTCCACAAGGCAATTGCATAAATAAACAATTGCCTTTTAAAATAAGGCTTAAGTAATTCAATTGAGCCATGGGAAATACAGTTTTGTGCTAATGGGGAAGTGTCATAAATATTCACATTTTCTTACTACTCACCTTAAAATTTGCTACCTATAGGTATGGAGATAGATGAAGAATCTTACACTTAAAGCTTCTGTGCAGAATAATGAAGGAGGAAAGAAAGAAAATTAGCTTACCCAGCTACATTGTTAGTCAGCAGCCGCTAGCAACAATGTGCAGGAACGTCATTGATCTTGGGTAGGTGGGCAGACTGAGAAAGGCAGAAATAGAGTGATGCAAGAAGTGGAACAGTGGAAATACACAGTGAGTGGCTGTGCTGGCAGGATATGTTGTCACTGTGGTAGGAACTCTGAGAGTGTCTATTTATTATTTGTATACAACATCATGACAACAGAGTTCACAGAAATTAAATTTATCAAGACCAGAAAAGTATTCTATTTCTGCATCTGTACTGCTGAGGCCAGCAACTCAAACAATAATTTTATTTTGACCCTGAACAGTTTGCAAATGGTTTATGAATGGGAATTACACAGGCTCCCTGTTTTGCATGAACATTCACTCCCTTTGTTTGTACACACAAAAAATGGTGATGGACTATCATTATCCAAATTGATAGCAGCTGTGCTTATGAGAAAAATGTTTTTCTCAAATCTGTTGGCATGCCAGCAGTAATAAAAAAAATAAAATATGTCATATGGTACACTGAAACTCCTGAATTACTTGTCACAGCCCATTTAAATGGATACTGCATTCAGCCCAGGAAATCTGTAAAATTAATATATTTGCTAAGCCCTTTAGTACATGTTCTACTATACTCAGGAGGGGTATTTTTAATATAGGCTTAAAAATTTAAATATTTATCTTTCTTTTGCATTGTCATAATTTAGTTGGGAGTTTTTCTTTAGGTTTTTAAAAAAACAAACAAGAAAACAACTCAAGGTTTTGATCATTTTGTACTTTGGTTTTGTACAAAATGGTTTTGACCATTTCGTACTTTGACCAAGTACATTAACTTAGTACCTTAGTTAATGTACTAAGGTGTTAAGTCACCAGGGACCAACACATGAGCTCCCTCTGTAGTACCAGGTGACTGGAAATTTACCTATATTCTATCTTGTAGAAGGAAACAAAGAAGCTTTTCTTGCAGTCGAAAAAAATGAAGCATTGAGTCAGGCTCTATCTAATCATCCTTGTTGAGTAGTAAGTGCTGTAAGCTTGTATGTATTGCCAGCTTAAGCACAACCTCCAATTCAATTGTGCCTATCAGCTCATTATTGCAGGGCATCTGCGAAATATCACACCTTAACAATTCCTAAACACCTAAAAAAAAATTACACTACCCAGCATGGCTTGTAGGTATCTGTAATGAGGAATTAGCTTACTATAAATTAATATAAATGCTTAAACTTTTAATTTTGAAGCTTGCAGTCACAATCTATTAAATTTGATACCTATCTTACTTTCTGCATCACCTTAGGTTTCTGGTGAAATGCAGACATAGCCAAAGGCAAAAAAGTAAATGGGGGAAAGGGTTTTGGGGGGTCATGTCACAGTCTTGCTGAAAGCATAATATTAATTTGAAGTTCAAAAGATGTGCATTTTCTAAAGAAATCAAGGGCTGCTGCAGAGGGAAAGCTCTGTGTTGCTTGAGTGTCTTTTGATGGTATGTCTCATTTTTTGTGTAGTGTCTACAGACAATAAGTACAATCAAAACCTTTTTCCTGATAATGATACAGACATAGTCAATGAATGTGTCCACACTGGGGACAGTTTACAATCCCAGCTGAACAGCAAAGGAGACTTCAAGGAGATGAAATAACTTACTGTTGTTCAGGACCAGAGCCAGATTTCTTCTAAAAGTCAGTGCAGTGACCTGTCTAGTACATCACCTTACCTTCTGTTCTCATCAAAAAGCAAAAGAAAATCTACAAAAACAAGTGATGCAGATAAGATCGACTCTGAAATGAGAAGATCAGAAGCAAAAGCCACCGGAAATGTAAGTTTATAATGGTAGAAATACAGATGGGCACAAGTAGCAGCAACAACAACAAACAAAATCCCCTAAACAACAGCAAAATAACCCCAAACAAACCAAACGACCCCCCTCAAAAAAGGTAAACAAACCAAACCCAAAACAACAGGGAAGATACTGGAAGACAGTGAATAGTATGGATATTTCCTATTCTGAGGACAAAATACCTGTCTGCTGGCTACCTCTTCCCAGAGATTTAAAACTTTGGGTAATAGCAGGCACCGTAAAGCCAATTTCAGTGACTGTACCACAATGGACTGGTCAAATTCTCCCTTCACAGACCTGAAAAGTGTGACTTTCTGCTCCTAGAGCAAAATCAAGAAACAAAGTCACTCGTTACCAGATTTCTATGGCAACAGAATGCACTTCAGCCTCTCATCTGCTCCTGCTTCTCCCCTTTTCCTGGGAAAATAAAACTTATGGCTGTGGATTTATGCTCCAGTTGAGGTTGACATCACTTCCTATGGTGCATGGAAAAATAAGAAGTGCCTCCCTTTGTAAAGAGTAATATGAAAAAATCAGGAGAATGACATTTTCTTTCACTAAGTAATTGAAAAAAGAAAGGAGGTGGCTTTGAAGAAAGGCAAGTGAAGACAGAGCCTACCTATTTTTGTCAAGACAACTAAGAGTGCAAAGATGTATGGAGAAAGTATAATTGTCAGTCACTTTTCCATGAAGGATATTTTATGCAGCAATAAATGAGACAAACAGGCACTGAATAGGGCTTTATGGGAAGCAGTTTTGGCTCAGTTGTACCTCCTCCTCTCAGGGTTTCTCCCATTAGTCACTCAGCTGATGAATTTGCTCAGCAGTGGTGGCAGTTTCTAGAGAAGAAGAAACAGCTCTCAGAAGATTCAGCAGTTTAGTTTAAATACATTTCCTCTCCCACGCCTGCTCCACGCTGAGCTCCTGTCTCTCTCTCTGCAGCTGTTGCCTGTTACCCTCTTCTTCATGTTAATCACCCCCATCCGTCCTTGGAGACAGCTGGAGCCAACCACCACCACCTTTTCAAATCTATGTCATGGGAAGATATCTGGCTTCTAGAGCCCATAGAATTTAATCTAAACCCACAATATTTTTGTTCAGGATTCAGAATTATTTCATAATTTCTTGATTCAGAAGTTTTGAGTTCCAGTTTGATGTCTCCTTTGAGGTGATGGTTGTTCTCTGGTGTGGCCAGAACTGTTAATTGCAAAATGTAGTCTCATCAACCTGAGTTGGTTCTGCGTGAGTTTACTGTAGACTGTTAGTGCTATGGAAATGGAAATGGTGCACAAAAACTCAGACTGCCTTTGCCCAGAGCCTGTTTGCATCTGAAATCTGTGTAGCTGAATTGTATGGTGTTTTCCCTCAAATAATTTAGCCTAATAATTAATACTTTTTGGCTTGAGTTGGCAGCAGGTTGAGTAGCTCTGCACTGTGTTCGGTAATTTGTTATAGCCACTGTTTATCCCTATTTAAAGTAGAGATAATGTTACTTACAGAACATGCTGAGATTTGTGCTGGGATGTAAATTTGAGGTAATATTACAATGCCTCTAATGACTTCCTTTCAAACTCTGAAACAGGGCCATGTGAATTAGTTCTTCAACTGAATTGTGGGACTTAAGTCTATTTTTGTGACTGACAAACAGTAATCCCTCACATTACAATATATGATTTACCCTTTACATGCCATTTGATGAAGTAAGCTATTAAATGATAATTGTTGTCATGAAGGGCAGTGGTTTTGCCCACTTTCAGAAATTTCTGAAATTTTAACACACAGAGCTGTTACTGAAGGTGTCTGAGACGTGCTTGTCCTCTGTGTGGCATGTACTGAATGCTCTAATTAAACCCATTTTAATCTAGTCAGTGGGGAAAAAAAAATACCTTTTGCACCAGGTTGTTTATTTAATTGAAATGGAGAAAACAAGAAGGCAGAGAAAGAACAAGTCAGTTATCCCCAGCAGGAGGCTGAGAATAAGCACTTTTTGTTTAGAAATTTATTTATATCAGTCATTGTCTTGAAACTAGCCTTTAAAGCTACTCACTGGGTCTTTGTCACAGCTGATGGTGAGATCTGCAGATGCTGCAGGACTTAGACAACTGAGGTATGATGAAGTAATTTCTTCAAGGGCAGTGGCTTCCGCTGGGACTTGAATAGCTAATGGAATTGAAGAGTTTTCCCTAGAGGTCATCAGTTTTGACTGAACACATTAAAATGAGAGAACAGTTCAGTGGCTTATGTAAAATGAGATAGTGGCATGAATCCAACTATTCAGTACGCAGGTATCTACATTTGCATATTAATACTGGAGATTCAGGGGGGTTTGTACCACAAAAATGGTTCGTGCTGCAGAGATCACCGACTATCAAAGACTGTAAAACTCCAACTTTCAAAACCTGGAGAGGAGAAGACCTAATTTTTATAGGATCTGCTCTATCTACATACAAAATCTCTATGTTAATTGAGACAAGAAACTATGTGTGTCTCCTAGAAAAAAAAATCCAAACTGAAATGTAGCATCACTTCTCTTTATGTTGGTCCAAGGAACCCCCAATTCTTCCATATCAGGCAGAAGAGCTTCAAGATGCGGAGCTGAGAGAATATTCTGTATCCTGGTATTTATGGTATGCAACGTGACTACAGAAATTCCTGAGAACTAGAATCACAAGCACAGCTGCTTTCAATGCCAGGTACAGTGTCACCTACAAAAGCCAAATTCTACTGTCTCTAAGAGAGAAAATCAGAAATTATCTATGCCGGGAATGGAAATATACTTTTACAGCTCTGTCTCTAATTATGTAGGAAGGATATAATTAGCAATATATGCTCTATAATGTATCACAGAATCACAGAATGGTTTAGGTTGGACGGGACCCCAAGGATCATCCAGTTCCAACACCCTGCTGTAGGCAGGGACACCCTCCCCTAGGACAAGTCACTCAAGGCCACATCCAACCTGTCCTTGAACACCTCCAGGAAGGGAGTGTCCCCAACCTACCTGGGCACCCTGTTCCAGTGCTCTGTCACCCTCACTGTAAATAACTTCTTCCTAACATCTAGTCTAAATCTCCTCTCTTCCAGTTAAAACCCATTACCCCTTGCCCTGTCTTTACAAGACCTTGTAAATAGTCCCTCCTCAGCCTTCCTATCTGGAGAAACAACTCTATTCAATTTCTAGGGCTTTCCACAAAGGCTTGACTGAGTCTGGAAATGTTAAGTCACCACTTTTGTGAAACATGTCCTTTCTTGCACAGAAAGATGTCTGGGGAAGCTCTCCTCTAAACCTGCTGTGTAGGCACTTGGATCTCACTCATTTGCTGAGTTAGAACAGCAGTGTCATTGTAGGCATGGTTATCTAAGGATATAACCAAATCAAGTTTTGTTACATTCTTTATTAGCAGGAGCATTTCAGCTAACTAAAGGTTCAGGAATTACTGGTTTGTATTCAATTTCATTACGTTCAGTAGTTATCATGCCTTGTGTACGAACTGTTTTCTCTCAGTGGTTTTAACTGATTAGTAAAATCAGGTTAAACTCAAAGCAGTTGTACTGTACCTGTGCTTAGCTGGAAGGCCAATGTCTCTGCTTCAAAACCAGAAAACCTTAGTGTGATTTAAAACTTGCTTGGCTCCTTCCAGCTACTGCCCTTAGTTGATAAATCTAAAATATCAGCGACAACCCCCATTCCTTACAAACCATACTTAATGTGCTGTTTTGGTTTTTTTTTCGTTTGGTTGTTTTTTTTTCCCTCCCTCTCTTTTCTTTCTAAACTGTTCACATATACCAATTTAAAAAGAAGAATGAAAAGGCATTTCACTGCCCCTCAGATTAAGGTCAAAAGCAGCTTCCCACTTACTTCATTGACAGAGTCATCTTTCTGACTGACCCTACAGAAGCAAGCATTTCTGAAAAGTATTGTGTTTACAGGACTTTTGGAGAAGAGACAAGACCTACTGCCTAACTGCAATTTCATTGGAACCTGCAACTGTCATGTTGTACAGCAAAAAAAAAAAAACTATTAAATGTATCACTGGCATGGCCTTGAGAGGTGTTTTCAAGTCTGAATGCAACTTAATTTTTTTTTCTTGCTTTCTAAGTGAATGTCTTGGAGCTGATTGACAGTGAAGCAAAAGGGCTTAGCAAGTTGTAAGAATGCTTAATTTCATATGATCTCAACAGAGACTCAGTCTTTTTTATTAACGCTCCTTCAAATCATTGAATAAAATTTCATTCCACTTGCCCAACCAGCTGTAATATCACTATCTCACTGCTGTTCTCTGTGTATTCATATACATAGATCCTATAGATTAATGACTTTTCAGGATATGCTTCTAATTTTAGGGGTCTTATATTACTCCTCTAGCTAGTGTTCTGAAATGAATTCAATAGAATCAACCAGGTTAGAAGAGACCTCCAAGTTCATCCAGTCCAACCTATCACCCAGCCCTATCCTGTCAACTAGACCATGGCACTAAGTGCCTCATCCAGTCTTTTCCTGAACAACCTCAGGGATGGTGACTCCACCACCTCCCTGGGCAGCCCATTCCAATGCCAATCACTCTCTCTGCCAACAACTTCCTCCTAACATCCAGCCTATACTTCCCCCGGCACAACTTGAGGCTGTGTCCCCTTGTTCTGTTGCTGGTTGTCTGGGAGAAGAGCCCAACCCCCACCTGGCTACAACCTCCCTTCAGGTAGTTGTAGACAGCAATGAGGTCCCCCCTGAGCCTCCTCTTCTCCAGGCTGCACACCCCCAGCTCCCTCAGCCTCTCTTCATAGGGTTTGTGTTCCAGGCCTCTCACCAGCTTTGCTGCCCTTCTCTGGACACGTTCCAGCACCTCAACATCTCTTTTGAGTTGAGGAGCCCAGAACAGGTCACAGTACTCAAGGTGTGGCCTGACCAGTGTTGAGTACAGGGGAAGAAGAACCTCCCTCGTCCTACTGGCCACACTGTTCCTGATACAGGCCAGGATGCCATTGGCCCTCTTGGCCACCTGGGCACACTGCTGGCTCATCTTCAGCCTACTATCCACCAGTACCCCCAGGTCCCTTTCCTCCTGGATGCTCTCCAGCTACTCTGTCCCCAGCCTGTAGCATTGCTTGGGGTTGTTGTGGCCAAAGTGCAGAACCCTGCACTTGGCCTTGTTAAATTTCATCCCATTGGCCTCTGCTCACCCATCCAGCCTGAGGCCAATTGATAGAAGCAATAGTTTTATTTTGGCTCGGTGCTTGAAACAAACCAAACCAATACATTTAATGTTTACACTGATCTGAAAATGAAAATAAAAGTTCAATTAATTGATTCTGTGGGAAGAGGAACAATGGAAAAGGGAGAATGACTCCATTCCTTGCTTCATTGAATAAATACTTTATAGTAAATACAACTGAAGATTGAGAAAATCCCAATCTCAAATTTGACTTTCATTTTATCATGAAGGTGGTAAATGGGAAAGCTCATTGATTCAGACTGAGAGGCAGTTTAAAAGGATTCCTTAATAGTGTGCTACAGTATATAAAGACTTTATTCAGTCTTTACTGGCATTGTCAAAGGCATCTAAACCCTATGGCTAATCTGGCCTGAAAAAGCAAAACATTTAGGGGACATTCAAATGAATCACATAGACATTTTCAGAAAACAGTGTCTGTTTTCAGGTGTGTTGGAATCATTTGCTAAATTAAGATTTAGCTTCAGCATGGTCCAAAACTGCGTTTATTGTGATTAATCCTTCTAGACTCCTACCGAGACATTCTTCCAAGTTTATAGGCGGAAACATTTTCTCTTAGAATCATAGAATCAATCAGGTTGGAAGAGACCTCCAAGATCAGATCATCCAGGCCAACCTATCACCCAGCCCTAGCCAATCAACTAGACCATGGCACCAAGTGCCTCATCCCGTCCTTTTTTTCAACACCTCCAGGGACGGTGACTCCACCACCTCCCTGGGCAGCCCATTCCCATGCCAATCACTCTCTCTGAAGAATTTCCTCCTAACATCCAGCCTATATTCCCCCCTGGCACAACTTGAGACTCTGTCCCCTTGTTCTGTTGCTTGTTGCCTGGGAGAAGAGACCAAACCCCACCTGGCTACAACCTCCCTTCGGGTAGTTGTAGACAGCAATGAGGTCACCCCTGAGCCTCCTCTTCTCCAGGCTAAACCCCAGCTCACTCACCCTCTCCTCCATAGGCCTTGTGTTCCAGGCCCCTCACCAGCTTCATCACCTTTCTTTGGACACTCTCCAGTATCTCAACATCTCTTTTGAGTTGAGGAGCCCAGAACTGGACACAGCACTGAAGGTGTGGCCTGACCAGTGTTGAGTACAGGGGAAGAATAACCTCCCTTGTCCTACTGGCCACACTGTTCCTGATACAGGCCAGGATGCCATTGGCCCTCTTGGCCACCTGGGCACACTGCTGGCTCATCTTCAGCCTACTATCCACCAGTACCCCCAGGTCCCTTTCCTTCTGGATGCTCTCCAGCTACTCTGTCCCCAGCCTGTAGCATTGCTTGGGGTTGTTGTGGCCAAAGTGCAGAACCCTGCACTTGGCCTTGTTAAATCTCATCTCTTTGGCCCCTGCCCACCCATCCAGCCTGACAAACTTAACTCTGCTGATTGTTGGCATCATTCACATACTCTTAACTCACTGATCATCCAAATGAAGGACCTGGGGCTCTGTAATTCCAGAAGAATGTGCATGTGAAAGATGGCATCTTCTGCAAAAGAGTTTATGATCTTATCTGTGAGCAGAGGAACAAGATGGATAGAACAGACTGATAGGGGAGAAGGAGGCAACACAATATCATTAATATTAGAGTAACAAGCAATGATTAAAGTACAGGAAGTTTTTTTCACATGTCAGAACATATCCCACCAGAGATGACTTTTAAAGACCCCAACACAATTACGCTGTAGATGTTTTGCAGCAATGGTAGGGATAGCACTTCAAAATGCTCATGTTTCCTGGCTATGACTCAGATTCATGGTCTTTCCAGCTGCAGGGATGGAGAGCAGCATGGCAGGACTCACTCTCTGGATGTGCAGTACAGCTGTAGCTGTAGGAGTCAGAATGGAGAACAATATGTATTTCTCTCTGCTTCTGAGACCATTATTGAAAGTGTGATGCCTCATCAATCATAAGCTCCAGCAGAATGGAAAATAAGCCCTTATTCACCTTTTATAGTCTGTATTAGTTCCAAAGCACTACATAGGTGTAGGATGTGATCATAAAATCTCAACACAAATGCACAATCCTGGATGTTGAATTTTTAAGTGTTTGGTTTTTTTAAACAGATCTGTGCAAGCCCATATTTCCTAACATAAATGTTTTATTTGGTTTTAAATTACATCCGTAGGACACAGCCTTATTTCCAGTCTCATGAAGGGTAAGAAAGTGTATAGGATAAAAAGGGAATACTTTAGTGAAATACAATGATTCTTCTGTGCTTGCTGCTGAACTATTATTTTGTAGTTTGGGCCACTGCAGCAGAAGAATTTTGTAACAGGGGTGAAAAACTCAATTCTATTACTACTGAGAAATTAACTATGATATGAATGCAGAATAAAACCCCCATAAATCTACAGTAGCCTAGAATTAGGGAGAGTGAGGGAGAAGTTTAAAATCTAAATAGCACAGAGTACGTCAGGCTAAGTTATTATTTTCAGCCATGCACAGATAATAGAGCAAAAGAAGTAAAAAATGTCAATTAAAAAGAAGAAGAAGAAGAAAAAGCCCTACACATTTGAAGGAGATATGAAGAAACACTTCTATTCAAAAGAACACAAATGTGTGAAGTGGCTGACCAGGCAACACTATTGAACTTAAACACTAGGGCTATTCGAGACACTGTAAGATAGTGTCTCAGAGGGATCACGGTATTGAAAATGTAATGAGGCATAACTTATCCCCAGAGATCTTTGATCTTATATTATATATGAAACCTATTCTTGCAAAACAGTAGCTGAGCTTGCATGTGTTCTTGCAGGAGCATGCAAAAGCAAATCTTCACTCCCTGTTTTCCTGTGGATATTTTTTTTTGCGTTGATTATTTGTATCCTGACACAGCCAGCCTTGCAGGGAAACTGTAGGCATATTTTGTCTCTGGTGCAGCTTCACGTACAGTTTTGGCAGGAGGTCCAACAGGTTAAGAAGAATAGATGAAATCTTAAAAGGGAAGGTTCAGGCAATGCACATCTACATCTTTCTGATCATGCTGCTGCTGGGTCTAGAGACAGGATTTTGTGCAAAGAAAAAGTCAGATCTTTTAAATGGAAGAAGAATCAGAGATACAATAGTAAAGCACCGTTCTTGTTAATGTTGGCCTCCTGTGATTTTGACGCTGACTCTCCTTATGCTCTGACATTATGAAAAGGTGTAACATGTTTATCTTTCTCTCTCTCTCTTTTTTTTTTTTCACCCCCACTTTAATCTGAAGGCTGAAATATTGGATCAGGTAGCATAAGAGGGGACAAATTTCTATACATTGAGAAAAGTTAGGTTGGAGGCAGGGAGGCAGAGGAGGCAGAGAAAGAAGTGAAGGAGAAGGAAGAGAGGCTAAAAGGGGCTCTGCTGCTGAAAACAGGACTTGAGATGTATGTTGTTTTGACTATTAGCTGAGCTACATGTAGGATAGTAGCCCACTTCTGCTACCTGTATTAAATCAAGGCAAGGAAGTCTGTGTCCTGGTGTGTTTAGTTTGTCCCTGGATGACAACAGTGTCCCCAAAAATCAAAGGTAAGATGTAGGTAGCCAGTTACATCTCTCTGTAGGTACAGAGTACCCCAGGTAGCAATGTGGTCTGCCTCTTCTGCAGCAGTTTCTGGGTGTCTAAGACTCAGTGGGTTTGTTGTAAACATCTATTATAGACAATGGAGGAAAGGAACCACTTTCTACTATATGTTCAGCTGTAGCCCAAATTTAGGAGGGTCATTCACATCCACTTCTCCACAAGGAAGGCTGAACAGTGCTAAGGCCTCTTTGTATGCTGGCTGCCATGTGTGGGTGTGTTTGATCCTGTACCTGAGGAACCACAGTTTGGACCTTGCTATCCTTGATGGATTTTGAACCCATAATTTCTAATTTCCAATATGATGCAATGCAGGCCATCCTTGGGGGAAGCATTTCTGTCTCCTGTGTTGTAAGAGGACTCAGATCAATGGTCCCTTAGGTATTTTTTCTTATTTAAAACATTCCACTGTAGTGGCTACTCATGGATGACTATAGAGTCAGTCTATTACCTAATATATTGCCTGTCTATGCAGCAAATGTGTGAGAGGTCTTTTGAAGTGAATTCTGTATTTAGCCACTGAACTTGTAAATTTTTCAAATCTATTTGAAAAATAAATTTCAATGTATTGCCTCTCAACCTCAGTTTGTAGCAAAGAGGCCAAAGCTTATTTGCATGCTACGTACAAAACAGCAAATCTTTTTGCTCCAACTTGCTGCTTAATCTTTTCACTGATACCTCTGTCATTTGTATGTAACTCTGTTCACCGAGGCCATGCTTCTAATTGGTCTTTTGTTTTTTTCCCTGATGGTCTTTTTTTTTGTGGTTGTTGTTTCTTTGTTTTGTTTTGTTTTGTTTTCCTTTTCTTCTATCTCTCCAAGTCCTGCTACAATTTTTTTGATCTGGGGTGGCTCAAACTGTGCACAGCATTTCAGTTGCAAGCATAGTGTGCATTTACATAGTAGCATGAAAATGATCTCTGTTTTGTTCTCTTTTCCTTTCCTAATAATTCCTTCAGTTCTGTTGCCTTTTTGACTGCCTCTGAGCACTGGGTTGATGTTTTCACAGAGCTTTCCACAGTAAGTTCAAGATCTCTTTCCTGAGCTGATTTGCAGCCTATCGTTGTGTACATGTAGTTAGGGTTATTTTTTCCCCGCATGCCCTTAACAACATTGAATTTCATCTTCCATTTCATTGCCTATTTACTCAGTGCTATGAGCTCCTTCTGCAAATCCTCACAGTCGGCTTTATATTTAAGTGTCCTGCATAATTTTGTATCACTCACAGCCTTTTTTACCTCTTATTTACCGCCTTTTCCTGATCATTTTTGAGTATATTGAATAGCACAGGTTTTCTAGAACTCTTTCTCCATTGTGAAGACTAAGCATTTACTTCTACCTTTTATTTCCTATCTTATGCTGGGTATTAATTCATAAGAGGACCTTCACTCTTACACAGATAACTCAGTTTCTCTAAGAGGCTTCTGTGAAGCATCATGCTAATGGCTTTTGGAAATTGAAGAGTACTGCAATATTTAGATCACTGTTTTGCACATTCCTTTAGTTATCCACAAGGAACTCCTTCTGGAATACACATTCTTTCCACAGAAATTCTGCTGACAGTTCACTAGCATGCCCTGTTTGCTATTACAATTTGTTTGTTTGTTTCTTTTTGTTTTTTACAGAGCTTCGTGTTAAGTGTCACTGGCCAGTTGTTCATCTGATCACTCCAAAACTCCTAGAGAATACTCTTAGCAGATTTGCCAACCCCCATTCCTCTGGAAACAAGTTATAGGATACAACTCTGTTGTTAATTGAGCAATCTCACATTGAAGACCCTAGTAAAGTGTTCAGCTTATTCTTTCTTTTCTTTTCCTTCTTTCTTTCTTTCTTTCTTTCTTTCTTTCTTTCTTTCTTTCTTTCTTTCCTTTCTTTCTTTCTTTCTTTCTTTCTTTCTTTCTTTCTTTCTTTCTTTCTTTCTTTCTTTCTTTCTTTCTTTCTTTCTTTCTTTTTTCTTTAGAAACTTGACATTGTCCTATCAGTCTGAGATGGTTCTTTGAGCTTATTTCACAAACACATAATCTGTTTTTCTGCTTTATGACTGGTATTTTGTTGCAGAACCTGATTTAGCTTGCCGCAGGAAAGGTGGTCAAGGGCCCATAGACCAATGTGATCAAAGGCAATACCACATGGACTCCAGACAATTCAATGTGAATTATGCCAGACACCTTTATTGATCATTTAGGCTCTCAATATATCCCCTCAGGTCCACAGAGCACACACCTACACATTAGCATAATTAGTCAAGGACAACCCACTCCATCAGCATAAACCATGCCTTGTTTGTTTCATTAATGAGGTGTCCATTATCTATCCCTTCTGAGATAAGGTAGCCAGCAGCTGGTGGGAACCAAGGTCAGCATCTGCCTGTACTCAACACTGGTCAGACCACACCTCAGGTACTGCATCCAGTTGAGATGCTGAGATACTGGAACTTGTCCAAAGAAGGACGGCAAAGCTGTNAGAGAGAGTGATTTGCCATTGGAATGGGCTGCCCAGGGAGGTGGTGGAGTCACCATCCCTGGAGGTGTTCAAGCAAAGACTGGATGGGGCACTTAGTGCCATGGTCTAGTTGACTGGCTAGGGCTGGGTGATAGGTTGGACTGGATGGTCTTGGAGGTCTCTTCCAACCTGGTTGATTCTATGATTAACCAAGTCATAGCTGATAAATCTATGGTCTAGTTATTATCCTTCTTCACTTTGCATTCCCACAGTATTTTATACACATTGATCACCCACTGTTAAAGCAAACCTGCTTCAGATGCGTTCTGTGGTCAGCTTCTATGTTCATGGCAAGTTGTTCTTCAAAATCTTTTCTGTCTGTCTTACCACTGTACTATATGCAGCTTCCCGAGGCTTATACACTTTTCTGTTTTTCTTAAGTATATACAAATTCATTTTTTTTCTGAAGGATTTTCAGTTCCAGTAAACTCCTTTGCTACTTAACCATGCTGAGGTGTTTTTTTTCTGATCTCTTAGGAGGTGGATTGCTGTTTGTTTGTTTGTTTACTTGAGCTCCTAGTATATTCTGTTATAATACTCAGTACTGCCACTTGCAAACAATTTACTCATCCCGTTTTGGTTTTTTTTGTTTTGTTTTGTTTCAGTTTGGTTTTGTGTTTGGTTGATTTTTTTTTCCTTTTGTTGTTGCTGTGGGGTTTTTCCCAATTACTTCATCTTTTTCCTAGTTCCTCTTTAAAACTACATGTGACTGTGGCAAATTTTTTTTTTCTTGTCTTTTTTTTTTTAATTGACTTTTATTACTGACTGTTTTGTCTGTTGTGTCATTTTGAAGGAGGTCCTGAAAACATATGGGAACCCTTAGTGTCATCTGCATTTCTGGTCCCAGAAAGCTGGGTTTTTTGGTTATTGCAAATGTAGTTTTCCAATACTATGGGATTTTTTGGTTGTTGTTTTGTGGTTTGGTTGTAGTTTTTTGTTTGTTTGGGTTTTGATTGTTTTGTTGTTGGTTTTGGTTGTTTTTAATTAGTTCTCAGTGGCCTTTTGGAATCCATTGGTCATTGTCATCAAACAGTTTGCAGTTAGAAGTACAGGTCTGCCAATCTTTTTATCTGAGAAGGAAAAATCAGCCCTGTGGATTCTGGGATATGTTTTGATCTTGCAAACTGATTTTATTTTTGGACCACACTCTTTTTCCCTCTCCTACCTGCATATTTCTTATTCATGTCCTGCAAGCCAGGAACTGCCTTTACTATCAACATGCACAGCCAACTACTTGTCTGATCAGACAATCCTGACTTTGTTGTCAACTCTTTGGACAATTTTTAGGTTTGTATGTAGACTTTTTTCTCCTCCTTTGCAATTTATCTATTAATTTATTGTACTTTTGTCATTAATATGCAGTCTCTAGCTTATTTCTCCTGAGTGTTGAACTCCCAGTGTGTCCAAACTTTCTTGATCGTGATTGTTTTATTTCTTGAGCAGTGAAGAATACAAGAGTCATGAGGTTTGAAGGACATATACTAAAGGAAAAACCTGGAATTGCATTCAGGATTTTTGGTGTGCTCATTTATAATTAGACCACTCCCAGGAAAGCTGAATTCCAAACTTCTTCTCTTTAGGTTCTTGATTCTTTTCCCAGATTATACAAGAAACTTGGATCACCCTGGTGAGATTAGGCAACAAAGGTTTTCAGCATTTTGTTGCCTACTGCCTGTGATTTTCCTCTTGCTTTAAAAATTATGCAGAAAATATCATTGTTAGAAAGGTTTGCCTGGAATTTATTTTAGATTTCCCATATTTAACTTTGACCCAGTATTTCTTGGAAAATTCTCTGGTACCATAGGAGGTAATTTCTTTCATGCCTAGAGGGGAATGCAAACATCTTTCAAACATTTGCAGATGGTTTCATGCCCTCTAGTCATCCCTCTGCATGCTACATATTATATCCTTTTAATCCTTCTGCTCAGGTTGTACTATAAAGCTGAAAGCTCACAAGAGCACTAGGGAATGACTCTCTCTCTCTCTCTTTTATTATTTTTTTTCTTTCTCTTTCCTCTTTTTTTTTTTTTCCTGCACAACTTCAGCTGGCTTCATTGAAGGTGGCATATAGGCATCCACAGGCAGAATCTGTCCCTGTGAATAAGAAGAAAGCTCTGGGCCAAATGATGTTTTTAGTCACACCAGTGGGACCCTGTTGACTTCAGTTTTACCTTCAGGAGGTAGCTATTTGTGTGTGCTGGATGAAAAGACACAGCTCAGGCAGTTCTTAGAAATATTGTGCTCTGTTCAGGGCAAACTGCCACAAAAGCCAAATCCCAAACAATCCCTTAAATTGTCCATCTGGAACTGGAGTTTACAGTCATATAAACAAAGTAAAATAGCTTTTTGCAGACCTAGAGTCAACCCTCTACTAATATATCTGGCACCTACTTGCAAACCAAGCAAACAAACCCCTGAAAATCCACTAGGGAAAATGCAGGAGATGGGTAAACAGGACAGCACAGATTCTGTGAAGTAAAAATCACTTCAGAGACGCAAACAGAGAAAAATACCCTGATCAGTCTAATAGAAAATTCCTGTTAACAGCAATGTAATTTCTAACTTTCCTGCAAGTTTTCACTTCTTGTCTGAATATGAAGTTATACCTCCCACAAAATCTCAGTCTTTTAAACCACAAAGCTGGGATATATCCATTTTGGGCCTTTAAGAGTTTGTTGTAGGGGGAGGAGGATTTTAGAATAAAAGGAGTGACACTTTTACCTGACTTAACATCCTGTATTCTTTAGAAAAACACAACTCTTATTGCTTTCACTGGATCAAGATCTTAGTTTATTTTTTTTTCTGTGTTATTTAAAATAAAATAAAGACTACTTTACCATTCTTTTTACCAATTGTTAAAAGACTACCTACTATTTGGAAGTGTAAAACACAAAACCATAGCAATAGAAGCAGTATTATTATGTTTCATATGCAGAAAGATATAACACCCTGTAACAAAGGAGTAAGAGATTTGGATGCCTGGAGGTTTGAATTTTTATACCATGTCCATGGTTACAGATTCAGTCAGGGATTAAGTCTAGGCTTCCAAAAGATTTCTGAAGGGAAACCAGGAAGTGAGTAAGGAAAAAGGAAGGGATGAGAGACAAATAATAGTGATAAAGCATTAAGTAAGAGAGAAAACAGTTTCCTGAAGGAGTGTGGACACAGTCACAGCCTACAGACAATGAAAGACAAGAGCTGGTAGACGCAGGGTTTGCTATGTCTTAATGCATTATTTATAGCTCCGGGAATACAGTTCTCATGATCTCTGTTTTACAAGTTTACATCTGCAGACATAAAAGGATTTAAGTAGAGCTGGTTTATTTTTTTGTTTGTTTGTTTTTGTTTTTGTTTTTTTTAAGATTCAAAGAAGGATTCACTGGACTGAAAAAATGGAGGACCAGTATTCTAGGAACTTGTCTATAGATATCACTGCTTTTACAGGCTCACCTCAGCTAGCTTTAAACTAGTTAATCCCAGTTGGTGTAATGCAGTTGTGATAACACATGATTGTAGGCAGGATCATGCTGAAGTATTTACTCAGATGTCAGTCAGGCTTTACAGCCTGACTTCAGCTTGGTGCTGCCTGACTGCATTGGTAGTAGTACTTAGCTAGTTTAGAGCTATTATGGTTTGATCTATCTATAAGAGATTGTAATGCAGATGTAAATGCAGTAATCAAATGCTTCAAATGTCTTTAACCACTAGGATGTCTTACTGCATCTATCTCTTCAGTTTTCATACATTTTTCTTTAATGTGGGACTTCTAAAGTAACTCCACTTTCACAACCTTTAGTGCAGTGTCCAGATGAATTGAAAATGTTTACTTCCACTGATTTGTACCATAGTTTATACAGGTGTTTCTCTTCTTTTTTATACCACCTTGCCAACTACATGAAAGAGATCAATTTTTCACTGTGGGCTCTTACTTCTATAACATGTTAAAGTGTCATGCAGAGTTCTCATGATGTTCTCTGATATTCCTACATTAAGCGATACATTAAAATTATTTCAGCATGATCCCTTAGAAATATTTCCAATATTTTTCTCTCAATTGGAAGGAGACTTAGAGAGTTTGTCTCCTAAATCTTCTCTTGGTTCTTACTTGAATCTGGGAATAGCTTTAGTAGCCCTTAAGTCCTTGGGTAGGAATACACTCCTTAGTGGCCTGTCAAAAACCTTTGCTGAAGGCTTTCCTATTTCCTTTGTCACTTCCTTCAGGATTCCAGGATACAATTGATCTGAGTCTGGTGCTTTGTCAAATGCAACAGTCCTAATTGCCTTATTATCTTCTTCACTGCAATAGCAAAGCCTTTTAACATTTTAGTTTCCCCTCCAGGAGAATGTCTCTCAGTCACAGAGATGCTACCTTTCTCTCTCTCTTTTTTTCTTTTTAACCCTCCCCCCATTGCTCAATGAATAATAAGATCAGGATGCAGCAGGATGAATCTCATCTATCACTAAGTTTCCACTTATGTTCTTCAGTGTCTCTACTATCTCACTGCCTCTTGTTCGATCTTGAATATATATTTAGAATCACAAAATCATAGATGTGAGGAATGGAAAAAAAGCTATTAAGTCATCCAGTTCATTACCCCGCACTGGTTTTATGCTATGTTTCTTCTTTGTTCACTTTTTCAACAACCTAAATGTTTTTCTTTGGAGTCACTTCGATGTGATAGTTCCTCACAAGCAGGAAGTTTTCCCTGATGATTAGCTCAGTCTTATCTTCATTAATGACAAGAATCTTGTTTAATTGTCTCATATCACATCTTTCCCTCCTCCCCCCACCCCCACCCCCCCATTAATCTTTTGTTTCATGTTTTTGGATATAAATGACCCTTCTCTTTCAGGGAGATGTTTTGACCTTATCTTAGAATCATAGAATTGCAGAATTATAAGGTTGGAAAAAAACTGGCAACTACTGAAAAGAGCCCAGCCCTGTTCTCATTACCTCCATCCTTCAGGTATTTATATGCATTTATAAGATTCTCTGAGTCTTCTCTCTTCCATGCTAAAGAGCCCCAGGTCTCTCAGCCTCTCCTTGAAAGAGTGGTGCTCCAGTCCCCTTATTGTCCTCATGGCCCTCAGTTGGCCACTCTTCAGTAGTTCTCTGTCCCTCTTGAACTGGGAAACCCAGAACTGGACACAATACCCTGCAGACTCACCAGGGCAGAGTAGAGGGAGAGGACAACCTCCCTCCACTTGCTGGCCAGACTCTTATTAATGCATCCCAGAACACAGTTTGCCTTCTTGGCCACAAGGGCACACTGCTGGCTCGTGGTGAATCTATTGTCCGCCAGCACTCCCAGGTTCTCTCCCAGAGAGCGGCTTTCCAGTAGGTCCAGGCCCTGTGCTGATACAAGGGGTTATTCCTCTCCAGGTGCAGGACTCTACACTTGCCCTTGGTACACTTCATGAAGTCCCCCTCTGCCCAACTCTCCAGCCTGTCCAGGAGTCACTGAAATGCAGCACAGCCTTTTGGTGTGCCAGCCACTCCTCCCAGTTTTGCATCATCAGCAAACTTGGTGAGTACACTTGGTCATTCACACAGGACATTGATGAATATGTTGAAAAAGACTGAATTCAGTACAGATCTCTGAGGAACACCACTAGCCAGAGACCTCCAACTGGACTCTGCACCGTTGATCACCTCTGTGCTCAATCATTTAGCCAGCTCTCCATCCACATCACTCATCTAACTCGCATTTCCAAAGCTTACCTGCGAGGATGTTATGAGAGACAGTGTCATAAGCCTTTTTGAAGTCAAGGTAGATAACATCCACTGCTATGCCTCGTCTACCTAGCTAGTCACACCGTCAGAAAAGGCTATCAGTCTGGTCAAGCATGATTTCTTCTTCCCTGGTGTTCCTTTTCCTGCTGATGTACTTAAAGAAGCCCATCTCTTTTGTTTTTTAACATCCTTCTCCAGATTTAATTCTAGAAGGACTATAGGTTTCCTTATAGCATCCCTACATACTCTGGTAACATTCCTATTTTCCACATACTGTGGACCTCCTTCTTCCATTTAATTTCCTCTGAAACTCCTTGCTCATCTATGCAGATCTTTTGCCTTCCCCTGCTTGATTTCTTACTCATGGAGATGCACCAGTCTTAAGCTTGGAGGAAGCAATGCTTGAATATTTACTGGCTCTCTATTTTCTAGAGTCCTAACCCATGAGATTGCTTCAAGCAGGTTTCTGAAGAGGTCAAATCTCTCCTGATCTCCAAGGTTGCAATCTTACTTACTGGTCTGAGTATGATCCTCTGTGATGGTTTGGGTGTCCCCCGCCC